>CM038643.1:20142965-20742965 GCA_021554675.1 Leuciscus idus | reverse complement strand
ACAAATGATGACATGTATCCTAACAAACATCTTCAATAAGAAATTAAAAGTGGGTATTCACATCTGCAAACCAACAAACTCAAGGCATGCATGTATGTATGACATAATTGGTGGGTAAAAAAAAAAGTTTTTTGGGGGGGGGGGGGGTAACAGTACAAGCATTTAAGCATTTTCAGCTTGCTGCCAGTTCCACACACACACACACACACGCACACAAAAAAAACAAGCATCTTAATTTCCAAAACAATAGGAAAAGCAAACAGAATTACCACTGCTTCTCTATGGGTTCACTATGCATTTACTTCTCTATGGGTTTTCGCTAAGTGTTGCAGATGCAACATTGGCACCACTTCAGTGAAGATATCAATACTATGTATCATGAAATCAATGTGGAATCAAATTGGAATGAATTGCGATGCGACAAAAAATTCCCACTCCTATATGACATACATAATCAACTCTCACACCGCTAAAAATGTTAACTATGCTAACCGTCAAGTTGCGGTCAAACTTCGGGCTGGGTGGGCGGGAGAGATCACTGGGGATGGTGGAGTAGAAGCCCCCTCTCTGCCGGTAACCATTGTCCCCAAACCTACTCCCTTGTTCGGATAAGCTTGGGGAGCGAGGATAGTTGGATGACCCTGCATGGTACTTGTCCTCCATGTGCACGGGTGGAGGGGGGTGGCGGAGGAGGAGGTGGTGGTGGTGGAGGAGGAGGTGGTGGGGGAGGGGGAGGCGGCTGGGATGAGGACAGACCCCTGGAAGAGAATAGTGGGGAAGAAGGGGGTTGCCGGCTTTGACCTATTGAGGAAGAGGGTACCCAAGTGGCTGGTGGGGAAGGTGGGCGTTGAGGGGATGGTCGGGAACTTGGTTGCATTTGGTGCTGTGTTCTTGGAGATGGAGGGCGATAGTTGGATGTCTGGTAAAGTCGGGGTGAGGGTGGAGGGCGTGGTAAGGGAGGTGGAGCTTGGTTGGATGTTGGTGGAGTTGGGGCTAGTCTTTTCAAAGGCTGCCTTAGACTTTGGTCCACATCATCTAAGTTTATGTCATCAAGGTCAGTAGTGGCCAATGTCAAGCCTCCAGGGAACCTCCGTCTGGTAGGACCAGTCGATGCAGGAGAACGGGTTGGAGACATCTAGAGGTACACTTTAATTGCTTAGAACTCTGAACTAACAAACTATGGACTAGAAGACCAACACACATTAGGATACTTGAGTGAAACGTGATAGACTTTACCTCTGGGGACTCATTTTCAACTGAGGAGATTTGCTCTAGTCTGGTTTGACAGAGCCTTTCCACCCAATGCTGCACCTTTTCCGACTCTTCCAGATCTTCCCTCTCAGTTTCTGACACCTAGTTGAATTAGTAAAGCCACACCCAAAGATGGAAACTTTGATATACTAATGAGAATGTGGTGGACTGCCATTGGTAAGGGTACAATAGTGCAGTTACCAGCTAAATTTAATTTTTCTTTGTTCAAATGGGTACATTTGACCAATCAATGAGAGTCAGAGGGCCAAAGGCCAAGAAGACAGAATCACTGACACACATTAAACTGGAAGTACAATTTAAGTCAGCAAACCCTACTGTAACCTCACTAGAACAAGTCTGATACCTCTTGCAGAAGTCTGCTGATTTTCATCTGCTTCTCTCGCTCAAGTACTTCTTCCTTCTCCTTGGCAAGTTTCAGCTCAAACTCCATCTCTTTCTTGTTCTTTTTCTCGGCTGGAAGAGTGTCAGTCTTGGACATCTTCTTCTTCTTTTTGGTCTCTTTTCCTTTCTAAATATCCAAAGTGATTTGAGAAAACCTGGTGGACTTTTCACCAATGTCAACCAAACTATCATGCAAACCATAACTTCAGACATATCTCCAAGATGAACAACATATTCCATAGTTCTAGGACACCAAAACAGCACAACAATCTTGCAGCACACAATGTACCTTTTTGAGTGTAGGCAACTTTCCTTCGTAACGGTAAAACCAACCGAACGCTAAGATAGCAAGAATGATATATTAGTTTCATGAAAAACTCTGCAGATTCATTCATCCAAAAGCTACCAAAAGATCCAACCAAACAAGATGAGTATAGTCTACATGCAGTTGAAGAGTCTTAAAAAAGGGGAAGTTTGTCAAAGAATGCTGTCTATAATGCCATATGAATACTTCACTTACTTCTCCGCTCTCTTCTTCATAGGACTCAGCAGCTGATGGAACCAGGAAGTGACAGACACGGCACAACAGAAAGGCAAATAGACAGAAAGACAAAGAGCACACAAAGAGAGATGATGCATCCAACATAAATGCACATCCGTTCATGCAGAGGAGAAAGGAGTAATGGTGCATTACGTGTACCATTTTAGACATGGTAACATACTTGTTTATTATTAAGAAAATAGTGTAGTTTAACAGAGGGCATTCAAAGTTCATGCACTGGAGAAGTTTTATAAGTGTTGTCAACTTACTGGAAGTTTTGGGTTTGGGTGAAGGTGTGAGGCGGGTGGGTGGTTGGGGCGAGGGAGAAGGGGAGGGGGAATGAGATTTGGATTTTTCCTTGGAGCCCCAATCTTCTTCCCACTCTTTGTGGTGCTTACTTTCCGATGCTTCAATTCTGACACACACAACACATACATTAAATGGACATCTATTCAGACAAGCCTGCTAAATAATTTTTGAGTTGATATAAATTTGTTTTGAACATCAACACAAATGTCAAGAAGTTGGCCCCTTTTGCAGTAAACATTACATTTTGTGTGTCACATTTATTTATTTGTCGTATTCCTCATATATATAATTTGAACCCATTTTACTGGACAAAAAAACATTGGTTGTGAAAATTAGAAGTGACTTAGGACATACGGAACATAATGCACTTCCATCTCTCACAACATTGCTTTCATCCACATCGATTTGCTCTACTCTGACATCTGAGGTCTGTTTTCTTTGAAGATATTTTTGCTTGGCAACATTATACAAGTGTTACCTCTCCATCTCTATGCGATGGCGTTGTTCTTCCTCTGCAGTCTTCTGTGATATCTCCATCTTTCTCCTGTAAAATATTGCACATTTAGAACAATAAAATTGATAACTCATGAAGATTTCATGCACGAATTTTAATTATATGTCTTTAAAGTGAAGACAATTTTTCAGCATTGGTAATGATTCATCAGATTCATTTCTGACAACATGAAGAGACAAAAACAAACAGATAAAGCATGAGTATAATGGCAAAAAGAAGTATTTAAGTACAAGTGAATACTCATTTTTGTTTTAACCACAAGAGAACAGTACCTAAAATGTTTATAATAAAAATACAGTTAAAGAATAACTGCATAAATGTATTAAAAAGTAGAATTTAACTGAAGTTAAAGAAGTTAACATGCACGAATGTTTTGTAGGTTCTTCGATGTTCTTGTACATTGTAATGTCTAGAATCATAATTTTTTTACAAGAGAATGTGAGGTAATTTCAAGGTTTACACATGATAGTCTGTGATTTGAAGCAAAATTTCCCCAAAAGTTCTGAATATCTTTTTTGACCAATTCTGCTGTAGCTATTTGACACTTATGCTGGTAGAATCTGGGTTTTTGACATGCTGTATGTGGCCTATATAAGTAAACTTATATCACAAAATGATGTTATCTTGAGTTATATCTTGAAGGAGCCAACCAAATGTTCTTTTACAGGCGTTTGCATGTAAAAGAATACAGTGTGAATAGGTAGTGTAGTGTAGTGTTCAGTTGTGTGTTTTTTCACTGACTGGCGCTCTTTCTCCTGCTGTTCTTTGACGATTTTGTTGGTCTCTAATGCCACCCTCTTCTGATGCATTAGCTCCTGTCTTTCCAGCTCACGTCGAGCTTCAGCCGCCAGCCGCTCCTCATCCGTCATAAACAGCTCCCTTCCCTGAAACAGTTGACAAATCAGCACTTTTGCACAAATATACACACAAATACAATCCATTATATACTGTACAGGTCGCATAATTCACATACATTTACCAATTAAAATACCAGTTAAATAAAAAAGACAAATGCACCAATAAATAACATAGAGGTTAACAGCATAATACAAACAACATCTCCACAATGTATAACCTTATCCACCGCTGTCAATTACAACAGCTTTATACTAGGCAAATGGCTTTCTTTTCTGAGAGAGTTCGGTTCGAGATGTTCTGATGGCAGAAATGTATTAGTGGGCTTTCAGTGAACTTACAGCTCCAGTGAGGACAGTAATAGTTAGACTCCTGCTGCTCTTTAACACTCGCACTGCCTGAAAACACACACATTACCAGTTTAAATACACAGAGAGGTTCTTAATTAATTGGCTGACTTTTTCAGCAAGCTCCTACTTACCTCTTGATGACTCAGGTTGGTGAATTCCACCCCATTGACCTCCACAATCTGGTCGCCAATCTACAAGACACACAAACACACACACACATGTGTTACTGCAGTTGAACCAAACAGCAATGTTCTATTAATTCAGTTTAATCTAGGAATGAAATTAAATGACCTGTAAGCCCACTTCAGCAGAGAGTGAACCCGGCTTCACATTGCTCACATAGATGCCTGGTTTCTGTGTTGGTCCACTCGATATGCTACAACAGAGAGTATTTCTTTGTCACAAGGTGTTGCATTAAATTTATAATAAGTTCATTATGGCAATATGCATCAATAAACCTTAAAAAAAAAAAATTCAACTGTGCACTTTAGTGTATATGGGTGGTAGAATCAGTTCAGTTTCTTCCGTACCTGATTCCCATGCCTTTGGTGCCCACCAAACTAAGGAATACTTTTTTTTCCTTGATCTCTTTCCCTCCAATTGAAGTCAAGCCAGCAATACTGGTCTTCCTCTCCTGGGAGGGAAGAGTCAGAAAATGAGGCTACCTTACATTAGCTTCAACTGGTTTAACCAGAAAAGCCTGGTCAAAAAAAAAAAAAAAAATATATATATATATATATTATTTTTTTTTTATTATAAAAGAAACAGTATAATACATTTTCTTAGACAAAAAACATATAGTATGATATAGGAGAATATAAAGCTTATGCTTGAGGACGCAAAAATATGCTCAGATTTTGTTCTCTTCCTGATACTTATATGGCCAATTTATAGACAGTTGTCACTCTGTATCTCCCAATAATATGTCTAAGCAAGATTATATTAAGTTTTATGTTTATAGCTGTGTAGGTTTTACTGTGGGGGCAAAACATATAATGAAATGCAACACAATGATGATTGAGAGACGAACAAATAAACGTTCCTCAAAGGCATCATATTTGATAACTCACAATTTACATGATTTTTCTAAAAAATGATGTATGGCTATTCAGATAAACCTAAGTTGCCTCAGTCCAGTAAGTGTTCATCTTGAAATACTACAGAAAATTTAAACGTTGTTCATGTTTACTTTATAAAATGCAAAATGTAACCACAAAAAGACACGTTTACCATGAACTGAAGGGGAATGATTTTTAGAATTATAATAAAAGGCCCTTTACTTGCTAAAAAACTAAACTATCAGATGACAGAAGGCATGTGTAAGATTATGTATAACAGGTTTTCAGGAAACTTTTGATTTAGAGGCTTTGGAAATTTGCGTATGAAATATGATACAGCTTTATAGTGTTAAAATATGGAGAAGGAAAATCTTACCCCTGACTCAGACACAAACTGATCCACAAACTGCCACTTCAGAGGCTCATCAGTGGAGCTGATTAGGACAATAATATTATAACAATATTATTATTTTTTTTTAAAGACAAATGAAAGTGTTAGCAAAAGTTCCTCTAATTAAAGTGATTGATCACACCAAATTACCTCTTGAGAGGAATCATTCCCACATCTGTAAATAGAGTGTCACAATGGAAATAATCAAAAACAGGTCAATAAATAGTCAATAAATAAGATATTTAGCTAGTGGCAATCCCAATAATTAACTCTTCTGAAGGAAGACACTGTTTCCTAATGAATTGCTCGACTGTTACATCAATCACCATTCAACTGTGAGTGAATCACTGTAACTGACAGCTAAATCAAGATGCCATAAATGTGTATATAGAAATGAAAAATCTTACGGCGGACTTTCAGAGAGACAGTCTTCTTGGTCTTGATAAGGTTAATAACCTCCTCGTGAATGCAGGAGGAGATGGAGTAGCCATTGATGCGCACAATCTCATCGCCAACCTGAAGAAGACACAGCAAACCACATTAATATTACTTTAAAAATGATAATACAATACTTTTAATTAGACAGAATACTTTCATATTTCAAGTCTCTGTCATAACAAAGTTAACACATGGTCTGCATTTGAATGGCATTTATCTCCAGGACAAACATTGATCATGGAGATTATAGTAGAGGACAGTAACTGTGTTTGGGAACAGAAGACAGGAAGACTTTAAGAAGGCTTATTGCTCCCTCTAGTGGAGACAAGGTGCACTGATCATGACGGTTTGCCATGTAAAATACACACATCTATTTGAAAGTTTAAACATTTTTGTTGTCAGATATTTAATATAAGGCAAAAGAGTGTCTGCTTAGGGTCCAAATATGTTCAACATGCTCATATATGTAAAAGTATGCTGTATAAATGTTATAAAAGCAGCCGCATAGCCAGGCATCCTTGAATATTGTCTGGATTTTCGTACCTGCAGGCCGACATTTCCGGCTTGTCCATCTTTGACTATCTGTGATATGAAGAGCCCAGAGCCGAACTCCAGCCCCCCTCGAACACTCAAACCCAGACCCTCAGGGTGTGTGCGGTCCAGACGCACTTCCTTCAACTTCCTGCTCATAACAGAAGTGGACAAAAGAGAGGCATCTAAAATCAGTAAAAGTGAGATTTAGTGAAATGTATTATGTCCCACAAATTACAATAATATTTTAATTATAAAGGAAAAAGACAAAGAGACAAGACAACTTTTAATGACTTAAAGCATTGCCTGAAAATTGCCTTTTTTTTTTTACTATTTAGCGGTAGTTATAATAATCCCTAAAAAATAATATAAAAATCCCCCCAAATTAAAACCAATACCAAATACCAAAATGACTTATAATATATGAGCAAAATGACCAATATAATATATAAAATATTTTATATTAAGTAATAATAATAATATATGAAAGTATACACCTTTATTAATATTAATAATTATATTTTATTATTAATTTACTTAATAAAAATAATAAAGTTTGTATTTGTATATATGCAGGCCGACTATATATATATATAATAAAGTTTGTATTTGTATATATATATATATATATATATATATATACACACATATATATATATATATATAAATATAAATATAAATAATATATATACACACACACACACACACACATACACTTTTTTGCCACACCTCCCAAAGGTGAAACTTAAGAAAATGAAATTTATTTATTTATTTTAAAAATGTTACCGGCCAACGCCGATTTTTACTCGCATTGCTTGGCGAGTGTTAATTTTAGGCCCTGCACATACAGTATATATGTATGTGTGTGTGTGTGTGTGTGTGTGTGTGTGTGTGTGTGTGTGTGTGTGTGTGTGTGTGTGTGTGTGTGTGTGTGTGTGCGTGCGTGCGTGCGTGCATGCGTACATGTTTTTAAGTATAAAATATAATATAATATAATACTTTTATTTATTCTTCTCTGAGAAAGGCACAGCAAGAGGAAACAGAATCCAGTTCATTAGCGCTGTGCATCAGACACGGCTGAATAAGCTTCTTCTCTCTGTGCTCATAACCACGTCTGACCGAGCATGAGGGAAAACAATGATTCTCTTTGGAGACGAGAGCAGCGGCTGTCATTCTACCTCCTCCTCTGATTTCCACTGCACTCATTCTCTCTGTCTTTATTGCCTTCTCTGTTACTCATGCAGAGAAAGATGGCCATACTGCACAGAAGCATCACACCCTATCAGCCCTTTTTTAACACGTCATTATCCTCTATGTTCCTCGTTTCCTCTCTCACCTGGATCTCTTGGGCGTGAGCTGGTCGTACTGCACCTGGTGCTTCAGAGGAATCAGGGGTCTGATGGCGTCGAACAGAGGAAGGCGTTTGGGCTCATTTATCACCAGTTTCAGGTCACCGACCAGGACAGGCAGGTCCATGGATCTAAAGGGCAGAGCAGAGACATTTAAACAGGACCTGATTGAGAACATGCAAACAGGAAAGCTCATTCAGAAAAGCACAAACAGTTTGTGCTCTTGATACTTGATCTTAAATCATTATTCAATCTTTTGTGTCAAGTCAAATGAGAGGTCAAACATAAAGCGTAAAGCACTTGTTCATAAGGTTAAGTTTAAAGTTAATCGGAAATTGCAAAAATGATGACTGTTGTCATACATGTTGTCATTTTTATTTTTATTTTATTAAATCATTTCAATTCAACTCTTTTTCCACCAGTTCCCATTACTGTATTGCAAAATACAGCCTCATTCCCATTACTCTATCATTAAAGAAAATATATAAATGTAGTTTAACATATAAAATTGAAACTATTTATACATCATGATAGCATTTATTATTCTGCCTCTGAAACATTATTCATTTAAATGTTGAGGAATGTTTTCCTTTTATATCCTGGCATAGAAACCTACATTAAAAACATTCTGATTTGTTGCTTGTTGAAGAAAATGACACTTTATACCCACATAAAATCAGCTTATGAATTTAGAGGCAGCTGCTCTATGAATCATTGATATTTCACTCCTGACTCAGATATCAGAGACAAAGGGGCGTCAGAGAATGGCTGCCCTTGAAAGCAGGGAGAACAGTGGAAATGATCTGATCCAAGTTACTTTTCCATCGGATTAAGCCTTTTATTTCTGTCCAGCGGAGCAAAGACGTGTTGATTTACACACTATATCACAAATAAAGACCTAAGGGAATGCATTCAGCATTTCCTATTATTGCACACAGATAAACAGACACCGAATACGTTTGTCCTTTTGAATGTGCAGATTGCCAGCACTGCTGATGGAAAATTACATTATTTATCAGTAACGAAACTTTCCAGACACCCCATGCTGCAGCAGAGATATTATGTAATGAGGAATTATGTAATATCTATAAACTGCAGTAAAAGAAAAACAAATGTTCACGTTTTCTGTGCAAAATTCACTATGTTGTCAATGCTGTGGTTGCTAGATGGATTGTTCAAAACCTTAAATCTGAGCAACAGCAATAACTAGGATTGAACCTGCAACCCTTATGTCCTTTAATATTACGCATCCAAAAAATGAGTCAAAAAATACTTACTGATGATACATGCGGAGAACATCATAAAGATAGTCCTTCTCTGCTTCATTATCAACTAGCAACTCCACCTGCACAACACAAACACACAAACCTCTGATCAGACCATCATTAGTAATCAGAAGATCAGTCGCATGCACATCTTTTACCTGGTGGTGGCTAATCTGCTGGAGAAAAGTTTTGAGGAAGCGTTTTGGCCAGTCAATGATGTAACACATCTCTCTCTCACTGAGTGAGAGACTGAGACGGAAGGTCAGCGAGGAAGAGAGGTCGTGGGAGAGAAAGAGAAAGAGGAGGTGGACGAACTATTGTGCGTCTGTAAGTTAGGCCTCTCTCAGATTGGTTGGGTCTCATGTTGTTTATGCTTGAATGGTTTTTTCTGTACTGTGAGTGTCATTAGTTCAGATCTGCTCCACTGGACCTGTTAATGTTCCTGGGCTCGGATAAAGAGGTTTATCATGCTAGCAGTGTCACCTTACATTAGTGTGGTGATGCGTTATTGTTATCATAGGAATGCTAATGAAGTTCATCTAATGTGAGACCAGCATGTTAAATGGAAAAGCCAAACTTCTTCGTTTTTTGGAAGAGAATGAATGAAGAGAATGAAGGTTATTTGAAAGAGTAAGTGAATGAATGAATGAATGAATGAATGAATGAATGAGTGAGTGAATGAGTGAATGAGTGAAAAATGAACAAACAAACAATAAATAAACAAATAAGTGGGTTATATAAATGAATGGATGAATGAATGAATGATCATTTGAAAGAATGACTAAATGAATGATTAAAAGGAGTGAAAAATTAACAAACAAACAAATAAATAAACAAATAAGCGGGTTATGTAAAAGAATGAATGAATGAAAGAATGACTAAAGGAGTGAAAAAATTAACAAACAAACAAATAAATAAACAAATAAGCGGGTTATGTAAAAGAATGAATGAATGACTAAAGGAGTGAAGAAATAAACAAATAAATAAACAAATACGTGGGTTATAGAAATGAATGAATGAATGAATGAATGAATGAATGAATGAATGAATGATCATATGAAAGAATGACTAAATTAATGAATAAAAGGAGTGAAAAATGAACAAAAACAAATAAATAAACAAATAAGCGGGTTATGTAAAAGAATGAATGAATGAAATAATGACTGAAGGAGTGAAGAAATGAACAAACAAATAAATAAACAAAAAGTGTGTTATATAAATGAATGAATGAATGATCATATGAAAGAATGACTTAATGAATGAATAAAATGAGTGAAAAAATGAACAAACAAACAAACAAATAAACAAAAATGAATGAATGAATGAATGGATGGATGGATGGTTATATGAAAGCATGAATAAAATGAAAGAACGAAAAAAATGAATGAATAAAATAAATAAATAAAAGGAGTGATTAAATGAACAAACATAAATAAATAAATAAATAGAAACAAACAATAAAATGAGTGAGTGAAATAACTAAATAAATAAATAAATAAAATGGTTGAATGAATGAATGAATGAATGAATGAATGAATGAATGAAAAATAAATGGCTGGATGAATGGATAAATAGCAAGAACAATACAATTTACATATTCAAATAAGTTAAAAAGTTAAACATGAGTGCAGATAAACAGTTGTGATGTTTTTATTTTAAGTTAGCATTAATAAATATTACCTACCTATTAGTATATGGTTGTTTTAATTATTAAAAGATATAGCATATTACTCATAATAAATGAATAAGTAGGTAAACTACATGCACATTGTGGAGAAATAAAAAAGCATATCCACATTGTTCCAAAATCAATACCAATATCAGGCCACATGTGATAAAACAGTGACGTTGTGTTCATCGGTTATTGAAGGAGTCATAAACATTGTGACCATCCCAGATGACAGTCCACCTTTGGACTTTAACATCATAAAAAGCAGATGTAATTTGAAGGGAGCAATATAACAGATTGTCATAGAGGAGAAACCAAAATAAAATGCAAAGCTTTTGTGCAGCTTTCCCACCCCTGTCTACAGGCAATAAGACAGGCTGAATAATAAATGCAGCAATCATTTCTGCCTGATCACACATTTCTGACACTTCAGCTAATGCTGTGAAAAACTGTCCATTGTGTGCCTCGTCCACCACACAACAGATGCTACACTTCTACACTTACACACACTTCACAGGAGAGGCCTTTGTATGGTGTCTAAAAAAATAAGTATGAGCATATAAATAGGTAGCCTATCAGAATAGGTCAATCATAGCAAATTAAAATATAAAAAAGTATTAACTTTACATTTAGGAGGCAAAAGGTAAATAACACCTGTTGTATTATACATAACATCTATCACCTACTCAGCCAATCAGAACGGGTACATCGGTTGACGTCACTGTGCAGCCTACCTTTCTACCTGTACATTACGCCTTTATCTGCACCTTTGGCTTACGTAAAGCAATAAAATTGGACGAAATAAGCCATTACGTCGAAATTATTAAACAAGTAACATGTTTTACATGTTCACTGTAAAAAATAAAAACGTCTAAAACATCACAGAGCAGAAAAAACTGTCGTAGGATGCAAGGTGTGGACATCTTTTAGGTCTTGGGTTTGGACAATTTTACCGATCAAATAACGACGGATCCTATGGATACAATACTACTTTCCTTGTCCGAAGCTGGGCGAATATTAATTTGAAATACTTTACAAATATTTTATAGCGTACAAATGAAGTAGCCTATGTGTGCTTCTCCGCCATTGGGCACAGTGGGCAGCGACTGCTAAATAACTAGACCACTAATAACTAATGCTAATAAAAACAGTCAACACATATTTAAAGTTAAACAGTAACGGTTTAAAAGCTCACCTTATGCCGAAATTCTCTCGCCACTTTTCTCTCCATGCTGAGCAGCGGGTGTTTAGCTGGTGTTGCTGGTTGTGCTGGCGTCTCTACCGTCAGTCAGTGAGTCAGTGAGCGGAGGACTGTCTCCGTGGAGGATCAGGCGCCGGTCAGAGGTCGATCTCTGCTGTAATATTGCTGTTAGCTTTATTATTACACATCGAACGGGGATTCAAAGGCATTTTTTTCCCCAGAAAAAGGACGTTATCTATCTATCTATCTATCTATCTATCTATCTATCTATCTATCTATCTATCTATCTATCTATCTATCTATCTATCTATCTATCTATCTATCTATCTATCTATCTATCTATCTATCTATCTATCTATCTATCTATCTTTCTGTCTGTGTATAATCTATCGGTCTATCTATCTATCAATCTATCTATCTGACTGTCTATCATCTATCTATATAGATAGATAGATAGATAAATACTTTATTCATCCACTAGGGAAATTCAGGAATTCATATATCTATCTATCTATTTGTCTGTCTGTTTATAATAATCTATCTATCTATCTATCTATCTATCTATCTATCTATCTATCTATCTATCTATCTATCTATCTATCTATCTATCTATCTATCTATCTATCTATCTATCTATCTATCTATCTATCTGTCTATCTATCTATCTATTTGTCTGTCTGTCTGTTTATAATAATCTATCTATCTATCTAATTATCTATCTATCTATCTATCTATCTATCTATCTATCTATCTATCTATCTATCTATCTATCTATCTATCTGTCTATCTATCTGTCTATCTGTCTGTCTGTCTGCCTGTGCGTGTTTATAATAATCTATCTATCTATCTATCTATCTATCTATCTATCTATCTATCTATCTATCTATCTATCTATCTATCTATCTATCTATCTATCTATCTATCTATCTATCTGTCTATCTATCTATCTATCTATCTATCTATCTATCTATCTATCTATCTATCTATCTGTCTATCTATCTATCTATCTATCTATCTATCTATCTATCTATCTATCTATCTATCTATCTATCTATCTATCTATCTATCTATCTGTCTGTCTGTCTGTGTTTATAATTATCTATCTATCTATCTATCTATCTATCTATCTATCTATCTATCTATCTATCTATCTATCTATCTATCTATCTATCTATCTATCTATTTGTCTGTCTGTCTGTTTATAATAATCTATCTATCTATATATCTATCTATCTGTCTGTCTGTCTGTGTTTATAATAATCTGTCTATCTATCTATCTATCTATCTATCTATCTATCTATCTATCTATCTATCTATCTATCTATCTTTCTGTCTGTGTATAATCTATCGGTCTATCTATCTATCAATCTACCTATCTGACTGTCTATCATCTATCTATATATCTATCTATCTATTTGTCTGTCTGTTTATAATAATCTATCTATCTATCTATCTATCTATCTATCTATCTATCTATCTATCTATCTATCTATCTATCTATCTATCTATCTATCTATCTATCTATCTATCTATCTATCTATCTATCTATCTATCTATCTATACACTACTGGTCAAAAGTTTTAGATCGGTAAGATTATTTATGTTTTTAACATAAGTCTCTTCTGCTCACCAAGGCTGCATGTGTTTGATAAAAAAATAATAATAATAAAAAAATAAAAAAACAATACTCCTGTCTTCAGTATCACATGATCCTTCAGAAATCATTCTAATATGATGATTTTATGCTAAAAAAAAACATTCATTATTATTTTCAATGTTGAAAACAGTTGTGTACAATTTTTTTTTTTCAAAATTCTTTGATGAATAGAAAGTTCAAAAGAACAGCATTTATTTAAAATAGAATATTTTCTAACATTATAAATGCCTTTACTGTAACTTTTGATCAGTTTAACTCATCCTTGATGAATAAAAGTATTGATTTATTTTATTTATTTCCCCCAGAAATAAAATAAAAATTCTTACTGACCCCAAACTTTTGAAGGGTAGTGTTTAATGTTACAAATGCTTTCTATTTCATATAAATGCTGTTCTTTTGAACTTTCTATTCACCATATAGCTCATGTAAAATAAAAATGTAAAAAACTGTTTTCAACATTGATAATAATCATAAATGTTTCTTGAGCATCAAAGCATCATATTAGAATGATTTCTGAAGGATCATGTGACACTGAAGACTGGAGTAATGATGCTGAAAATGCAGCTTTGATCACAGGAATAAATTACACTTAATTATATATTCACATAGAAAACAGCTGTTTTAAATAGTAATAATATTTCACAATATGATTGTTTTTGTTTGTATTTTTAATCAAATAAATGCAGCCTTGGTGAGCAGAAGAGACTTCTTTTAAAAACATGAAAAATCTTACCAATCTAAAACTTTTGACCGGTAGTGTATCTATCTATTTGTCTGTCTGTTTATAATAATCTATCTATCTATCTATCTATCTAACTATCTATCTATCTATCTATCTATCTATCTATCTATCTATCTATCTATCTATCTATCTATCTATCTATCTATCTATCTATCTATCTATCTATCTATCTATCTATCTATCTATCGTCTGTCTGTCTGTCTGTCTGTCTGTCCGTCCGTCCGTCCGTCCGTCCGTCCGTCTGTCCGTCCATCCATCCTTCTAATATAACATCATATTGTTATGGGTGTTATAGGCTGTATAGTTTTCATTTTTGTGACTATATAGTGCCTTTAAATGAAAATAATTGAACCCCTTATCCCTTTTTGCAATGTACCATTCATAGACAATTATGGGTAGACATAACAGGACACCAACTGCTTACAGTTCCTATCAACTCCTACCAGTACAGTTTTTATCACACAGTATGTTTATCTACCGTAATTCACAATATTTTACCCTGTGTGTGTGTTCTACATCACCGCTCTTTGGGGGAGCTTTGTAATTATCATTATTTATCACCATGACAAAACATTAGGCCTAAGACCACACACGTTCACAGGATAATGTGCGTGCTTGTATGTGTCCTGGGGTCAGTGCTGGCATATTCTCGTGCGTGTGTATGTGTGTGTGTGTGGGAGACAGTGTATGTGGGTGTGTACATGTGTCCAGTGCTCATTTTCAGGGGAAGACGCCAGGTTGGCCCCTGCTGGTTCAGCTGTTGGCAGTGTGGTGCTCTTGGGGGGTTCGAGCCCCTGCACTGACCCAAAGGCTTACAGAGAGGGATTACAGCCTGTAATACTATCTCATCAACCCACCATCAAAACACACGGACGGACAAAACTTTAGAGGGCCAGGACAGAATAAAGATTCGGACATAAATGAATTCAAAAACACTGTTTAAGCATTTCATTTAAAAATACCTTTAGAGTTGAATATGAGATGATAAAAGACTATGATGCTAAATCACTCTTCCACTCTCAAGTTATGCAGGACAGGCCTATGTCAACTGGTTATTAAATATGTAACTTTTCTTCTTTTACTTAAAAGGGTACGCTAAAAACAGCATTTGACTATTCGAAGGTTTCATATTTATATTGACACCTTTCATATATAACATCATAGTATAATCAAGAAATTAGTTGCATAGCATTTATTTAAGATTTGTACATTTTCACATGTGCGTTGTATTGCATTTCACTGTAATGTCTCATTCTCACTAGTGATGATTTTCATTATTGAATGGGGTTCTATTTAAAAATATTAACCTCTAGACAAACTTTACATTCATTTAAATCGACAAAACAAAACAAAAACAATCCTTTGCTTGGCAATAAGATCAAAACATGCTTTGCATCGAGAATATTCATACAAGAGGTAATATGAGCACTGATCTCTAGGTGGCAGTATGAGAAAGCAAGTCTTGATATTCCACCAGTCCACACACTCTTCCTGTAAGTCATCACAGTTATGCATCATAATGCAGTGACTAGACAGTGTCATCTGCATAACCCTGTTTTATAACAAGCTTTACTAATCAATTCAAGGGATATTTCACCACGCAATTCAAAATGTGCCAGTTTTGACTCACCCTCATGTCGTTCCCAACCCATACATGTCTTTATTTCCACCGAAAAGAAGTTTGAAACAACATGGTGAGTAATGATGTCAATGAATTGAATGTATATTTTTTTCTTTTCTTATAAAGTTGTATCGAGAACCATCAAAGCTTTGAAAGTATATTTTTCCACACACCTCTGCTACACTTGCGATCGGCCTCCAGCCAGCCCTTGTGCTTCAAGCTCACAGGAAGAGACACATTGTGAAGGTGTTGAAAAGGAACAGGCAAATGTGTTAGTCTAGCACTTACACTAAATGCTCTGGCACCTACCAAAATGTGTGTGGTTCAAGGTGTGTGACTGCAACAACTGAATACCGCGTGATTAAACAGAATATAGCTACTTGTGTAAAAACTACAATTCTAGTCTTTCTGAAGAAAATGGAAGTGGTGCAAAAGTCAGTGCCACGATGGTCGTGGTGTGAGTGGTTGCCAGGGTGTTGCTATGATGTTGCTAGGGTGTAGTTACTCTATTGTTTTTTTTATTTTTTATTATCCCATTTTATCATCTGCCATCTGCCACTAAAGTAGTTTTACCCCCAGTAATTCAAAATAGGTCTTATATACTGTATATGTGAGCAATTCATCAGACGATTCATATTTAGCTTTTGTTTTAAATTCTCAATACTCTCACTAATACTTTACTGGAACGAGAATAATCTTGCCATTTGTTAAATATTATTATAAAACAATAATATTAAATATTATATTAAAAATAATGTTTGTGTATATGGGCCATTCTACAGAATTGATTCAAAGTCAGAGTTGGAAACATCTTGAAAAAAACGGTATTTTTTCACATTTTTTTTATGTATACAAATTGTATAACATCCACATTTCTAGTAATTGTGCAGTTAATTATCATATTCAGAAAGTTTTGGAATATTTTTCCTCTCCCCAAATGTGTCACTGCTAATAAATAATTTATTAACAAGGGTTAGGCTATATTGACCTATTAAGATGTTGTTTACATCTACCTTGTAAATATATTTTGTGATATTTTATTAAAAAGTTTCAAATCAATAATTACAATTTTAACAATATTTCAAATGTAATTTTTGAGATTTGTATTTTGAATCCAATCTTTCTTTGTAAAAGGCATAAAGTTTATCATACTGATTTCAAAGTTAAGGATTCATTAGTTTGAATATACATTGAACCAAACACTATCATAATATCTTAGTTGATTATTAAATATACTTAATTTTTGACAAAACATCCCATGTTCCGGTCGTGACATTTTCGGTAGTGACAGTAATGTTTTGGTAGAGGCCACATCACATTACAGAATTTACAGACATTACAGAATTTTAACTCGCATACTAAAACATACTAAATTATACTAAAATATACTATGATTTGCATAACTGTGCTAAAATTAGTTTGTTTCCCCCAAATAAAGGACTATGTTTTCCTTTTTGTCACTACCAAAACAATGATGTCACAATCGAAATGTTTAGCTAGCACAGTTCTGAACAGTTGTACACACATAAAAACTACATTTTATGGAATAACACCCACAAAAGTTTACTTAATTGCAGAAAAAAGATGTTTGGTAGTGACATTCCTTAAAGTTACACACAGATTTTCAGATTTTGAAGACATTTCCCTCAAAATTATGGCACCTTTCTACAATGAAAGAGAAGCTATGAGAGAGAGGGACACAGGAATATTTCCTGATCAGAAATGTAATGGTGTAGTTGAAATAAAAAAAAGTTTTGGTAGTGACATGAAAACGCGGGACACATTTTTTAACATAAAGTTTCAAAATTTACAAAGAAAATATAAAATAAATATATATATATTTTTACTTCACTTAAAAAAAAAAAAAAATGTTTTCATAACAAGCATGGAAAAATTGCAAAAATTATTTCAATATAATTTTCATAAGTTGACATTTAGGGGTAAGGGTTCGGGACAGCACCTCCCAATTGAAAGTACACAATAAAGTATGATTTTATATATATTAACCTTACTGATATTTTAAATACTATTGTGGGTTTCAATAGATAATAGAAGGATCTCAGGAAACATCTAAGATTTAAATACTGAAATGATTTTTAAATGTGTTTTTTGGTTGTGGGTCTGCAGTTTGCACCAATACTATATATATATATATATATATATATATATATATATATATTATATTTATTTTTTTCTCCATCAAACAAACATCATCTCTATCAATATCATCACAATTTTTATTTTTTTTATTTCACAATAAGATCAAAACAAACTTCACATCTCTAGATTATTTATCTATAGGATTTTATTCCCCAACACTAAAGTGTAAAGTGTATTCTCATGCTAAAGTAGCTTTATAGGCAGTAATTAAAAATAGGTATATACATATATTCGTATGTGTGGTTATCTTTAGCTGAGCGATTCTTGATATTTTCCTTCCACGAGGTGCTGGTAGTCTGTAGGGGACATGTGTCCTGGAAGCTTGTTGAAGAGAAGTGAGGTACAGTATTCACAGTAACTCATGGTGGCCTGGAGATCAGGTTCCTATTCATGGCAATCCAACCCCAATTCCTTCATCCATCTCGCTGTGTGACAAATCATGAGCTGCCTATACTACTGCTGAACAGCAAAAGCACTTCACAAAACTGAAGGATTTACAGCAATGTTTGTGGCAAACACATTGAGAGTTGCGTGTTAAATAACACATTTCATGACTGCAAAATTAAATCAATGACCAGTATGAAAACGTTTGTAATTTGTAAAGTTAAAGTAGGGGACTGACTTGGACTGACTGACCCTAGAAGCCCTGGCAAAGCAATTTACACACATATCTGACCTTTTGACATTTACCTTGGTGACACTTTATATAACAGTTACTCAGCTGCAGTGACTGTGTGTCTACTGTCTGAATGTGAGTGGACTTCTCAGTTGCACTCTATTTCTAAGTTGTTACAGTACGTCCGATATGACCTGTTCTTGCTATGATCTGGTTTAGACAATATCTTTTGAAATTAAACATCTTTTTTGATGCTGGTCAATCTGACCATAGCAGACTTCACACATAAAGAGGCTTAGTAATTACAATTATTTTACAAATTTTGTCAGTCAGTTTATATGTGCCCAGTGTGAAATATGTCGTTAATTTAGCATGAACAGTAAAAAAAAAAAAAAAAAAAAAAAAAAAAAGATAACTCAATAGCAGTTCATAGTAGTACAATAATTTGGGCCCCAAAATGTATGTATGTATGCATGTATGTATTTATTCATTCATTCATTCATGCATTAATTAATTCATTCATTCATTCATTCATTCATTCATTCATTCATTCATTCATTCATTCAATCATTCATCAATTGAATATTTATTTATAAATTTATGTTTTGAATCATTTAGTCAATCATTTATTTATTTATTCAACTTATTTATTCATTCATCATTTCAGTCATTTATGTATGTTTTCATTCATTCCTTCAATCATTCAAACATTTATGTTTTTTCAATATTTATTTACTTATTTATTCATTCATTCCATCATTTGTTTGTTTATTTGTTCATTTGTTTGTTTATTTATTTGAATAGTGTTTGATTTATTTTTTCAATATTTATTTACTTATTTATTCATTCATTCCATCATTTGTTTGTTTATTTGTTCATTTGTTTGTTTATTTATTTGAAGTGTTTGATTGATTTATTTTATGTTTTTAATCATGTATTTATGTTTTCATCTTTTATTCCATTTATTTATTTATGTTTTTAATCATTGATTTAGTCAATTATTTATTTATTTATTCAACTTATTTATTTATTCATTAATTCAGTCGTTTATTTATGTTTTCATTTGTTCATTCATATCAATCATTCAAACATTTATTTATTTTTTCAAATATGTATGTATGTATTTATTTATTTGTTCATTCCAACATGTTTGTTTATTTATTAGATTGTTTTCTATTTATTTATTTTCTATTTTGAATCATTTAATTATTTTTGAATCTTTTATTTATTTATTTATTTATTTAAGCTTTTAACACATTTACTTTACGCTTCTTCTCTTCTAGTCTAGTGTCACTAGTTTATGCCACATGGAACTGAGCTTTTGGGGCCAGTCGATTTCCCAATACTATTACAGTAAAGCACAAACTACTTCTAAATGGCTTTGAAAACTATGAGAAGAGATATTATGATACATAATAGACAAAGTCTGTTTTATAAGTTATACATTTCTAAGTGAATTAAATGAATATTATATAACACCTCCTGCATCATCCCATTGATCTCCATGATCATTGGCCATGCCTGGGTCTGAACAATGGCTATGTTATGGGACATGGGCTCTGCAGTGCTCAACGCCGCCCCTCCACTGGCCTCCCAGCCGCTGGCGTTTCATGGGCAGGCGTCAGGACTGCGGGTAAAGGCATGAGTCCTGCAGCTGTCAGCTGGCACACTCCGACCTCACAGAGAAATGACAGCTTTTGTCAATGCCAGACGCCTGCTGGGGATGAAAGCGCCTTTAATCACAAACTAAGATGGAAGAAGGATATCGCGGTGAAGCTGTTATTTCACCCAATCCAGATTGCAACAAAAAGTTGTGTTAGCTCTTTCTGGAGAACTATTCTGAGTGTTTTGTTGTGCTTTGTTAAAGTCCTCGTGAACCGGAAGTTGCAAACGACTTTTCTCCAGTGTTGTGACGTATTTCCAAGTGAAACGGAATATTGAACAGAGGGCGGGGTTTTACTTTTGCGCTCCTCCTCTCCATCTCTGCTCATAGCAGACTAACGAGTGGTTAAGCATTTTCAACCCAAGCCGTCAAACTGACGTCATCAGAAAAGGAACGCCATTCCAGACCGGAAGTAACTTTCCAGACTTTGATTAAAGATTACCACGGCAAACAATTTATTTCTGTGTATTAACTTGCACGGATGAATTGTTCACCACAAGACTAGTAATATGCGTTAACAAAGTGAATATTGTCAATTTTGATTTCATGTCGACTTTAAAGGTACACTGTGTAACTTTTGGCCCTCTAGCGGTTCAAACTGCATGCATTTTGCGTAAGAAATTTTTTTTGGTTGTGCTTTGACTCTGCGTGACCTTGCGGATGAATATGATTATCCTACTGCTCATAAAACATTCACGGCAAGGCTTAAGAGATATAATTACGTTCCTGTAGCTATGACCATTAATAGACATGGTACTTCCTTGAAAATAAAATCCAGAACACAGGGCTCCAGACTAACTTTTTTCACCTCCGTCCTGGAACCGTCCTGAAAAACGATTTGAACCGTCCTAAAGTGAATGTCAACCGTCCCAAAATAAACATGTTGTTTCTGTACTTTGTTATTATCATCTATAGTTGTTAGTTACATAATAAAAACACCATTAAAATGTTTGATATATATTATTATATTTATTTAGCTCCATTCAAAGTAGTTATCTGTAAACAGGTAAAAAAACAGATTTAATAAAAAATAACAGGAGTTAAATGCTTTTTTGTATTCATGCAGAACAAATCTTTTTTTTTTTCTTTTTTTTTTTTACATATACGAAAAATAAGATAAAAGTACATACACCTCAAAACGTTTTTGAGTTGGTTGGATTAAAAAATAACAAATAAATACTGGTGTCTACATATCTCAAAAATATCATCATTCTTTATTCTTTCAAGCAGCAGGCATATTTATTTGTATGAATTAAATATAATGAATCATTATTAAAGCTATTAACGAGCAGTGAATGCTTTTCTCTTTTTATTTTGTTGCTTGATCAATATTAAGGACACAGACCGCATTAGGTTTATTACCCACTGTCACTTTAAGACATCGGATCATGTCCAATGACATGCGGATCCAATTGCACCGATGCACATCCGATACACTCAAAACTGTTTAAGACGTAACCAACATAGTTTACGTGAATACTCTCCAAAACGGACATTTCGACATAATGTTGTGTGTATTTGTCCACTCAGACACGAAAGAGAGCTCAATTCAGTACTCGCGCGCTGTAACTTATAGGTGTCTCTGTGCATGGCTGCACGCTTCGGGTCGGGTGTGTGCGCACAGAAAACCGTACCGAATAGAGCTCTTATTTTGCGTCGTCTCTCTTATTCTGCTCTACTCATTCTCCCAGACGTTTAATTTTTTTAACGTTTTATGAGACATGCAGGATTCAGCGCATGTCAACCCGTGTGCCGCTGGGTAACGTTAGATCAGCACGTCACAGTACAAATGTGCGCATCTACCACAAACGCAGGACATCAGTTCTGACTGGATCGCTTCCCAAATCGGCACTATCTAACATTTTTGTCTAGTTTTTATTCGTTGACGAAAATGTCAATATATTTTCGTCATGGTTTTTGTCATTCAAAACTAGTTTTATTTAGTTATAGTCTCGTTTTTGTCTGTGAAAATAAGCCATGTGATAAATGTACCGCGAAACAAGTCTCCGGGTGAGTAGCCGGCCAGTGATAGTAACTATAGAAACAGCATGAGAAGACGCGCTCCATTGTAGTCAGCGCTTGGTCAGTTAATTTTGGCATTTTCTAAGTAAGTTACCCTAATAGGCTAGTAATAAATGAACACGCATACAAAAATGTCTTTCGTCCTGTAGGCGTCCTGGAGAATATTTCTGTTCGTCCTAAACACATTTTCTATCGTCCCCAGGACGATAGGACGCCGTTAGTCTCGAGCCCTGCCAGAACAGCTCTACAACAACCATAAAAAAACGACCCTTCACAATAGATAATGCTTTCCAGTGAACTCTGTTAGAAAGCTACATATGGCAATTTATCTGTTGAATAAAATACCTGTTGAGTAATAAAAACGCCATCTCCATTTTGCTTGAACAACATTTCAAATCCCTCCGTTCTCGCCATCTGCAAAAAAGCTAAGCCAATGTTGATTCTGGTTTTATTACACGCTCTGTTGCGTTCTCTTTGCCAACAGACAAAGTTGTTCTTCTCTGTTCAGCAGTTTTTTTGTTTGTTTTTTCAGCAGGTGATTTCACTTGAGATCGAATCACTACTAATTTAATGTCACAAAGTTTTCTTGGAAAACCATAGACGTGGCTTTTGACTTTTTTTGCCTGCATACTGTAAGAGAACTTAAAATTAGGTTGAATTTTAACACAAAAGATCTTAAGCAAAACTTGGTCTAAAGCGCTAAAGCAAAAACACTAAAGCAAGTGCACTTAGGGCATGTCCGAATCCACTTTTTCTAGTTTAATGACTGGAAAAATGGTCGGCGTGCCTGGCGCATGGTCTAAAAGGGTTGTCCTATTCTCTTAATGAGTAATGGGTGTGTTTTGGGCATAACGTGCAATAAACCAATCAGAGTCTCATCTCCCATTCCCTTTAAAAGCCAGGTGTGCTTGCGCCATGGCGGATTCACTATTTACATGGCGGAATTTGCAAGGGGAAAGACTGAACGCTTCTCCAGAGAGGAAACGGATCTGCACATGCGCGAGGTTAAAGCGCAAACAGAACATCTACGGGACAAGCCGGATTCCACCATATCCCATGGGCGCAAATACATTTGCTATTTAAACAACGTGGCGCAGGATGTGAAAATGATAACTGCGTCAGGCTGAAACTAGCATAAAGCGCTTGTGTCGCGCCTGCTGTTGCATCGCACGGGGTGCATGATAGGGCCCTGAGAATCTAAACTGTCATCCAATCTAGATTTTCTTAATTGCTCCAGATGGAAAAATCCCTCCTGAAACTTCTAGCCCACATCACAGGGCCGTCTGTGACTCTCTGCATCGTGTTAATATTCTTAACCTGAGTTCATGTTACAGGGTGGGGGTTTGGGGTGTATCTGTGCTTCTTCCAAGAGCTGGATGCTGAGACAGGGCAATTACTGAAGCTAAAAATATGGCAGCATTTGTTTTAGTTAATGGCAAAGTTACACCCAAGGCCAAACTTCTATGGCAAAAAGCAGATAGAGTTTCCCTGCTGACCATGCTGGATGCCTGGCATACTGGAGTGAGAAGATGGGACGAGGGGGAGGGGGAGACCATTCAGAAGTGGGGAGTCCTGTTCCCCGCATTATGATAAAGTGACAATTTTGGGAGCGTACACAACAACAATTTACTAAAAACGGAAAATCTTTTTCTTTCGCATTTATTTTAAATTTTAAATTTAATTTATTTTTTTTTGCATACAGACAACATTGTCAACGATTGGCATTCCCACGGATCTGCAAAAACAACAAAAACGCTGTATTATTCATGCCAGGCCAGTAGTTGGCAATGTCACTTTGTAAAGAAACACTACACACGTATAGACTGAACACATAATATGCATGCGCATGTCATCACTATTTTCACAAATTCACGTTTTTTTAGTTTACACGGAGACGATAACAGTTTCGTTTTTTGAAAAACTTGCACTTTGAAACCAGAAAACCACCAAAACGCTGCTGTCGGGTAAATGAATGGCCAAAACGCATAATTTATTTATTTTTTTCATTTTTAGTTAAAAACGGTATCGTATAAATGGCTACTAAGAGTTAAAAGTGTTTTCAGTGGGATTCAGTATTGATCTACCAATAGAAAACATTAATAGTTTAACATGTACAGTAAGAATCTCAGAAAAAACTAAATCTCATTAAGCCCTTCAAGAACACATTTCACAACAAAATCCAAAGAAAAATATTTATTATTGCATTTAATTATAAAATGTAATTTATTTTGTGCAATTTATAATGCAATAATATTTGTATTATCATAATATACAGTACAAATATACAGCACATAATATAAAATGGTACATAACACAGTACATAAACAGTACAATATACAGTATACACTACTGTTCAAATGTTTGGGGTCGGTACAATTTTTTTAATGTTTTTGAAAGAAGTCTCTTATGCTCACCAAGGCTGAATACATTTTTATCAAAAATAAAGTTAAACATTAATATTGTGAAATATTGTTACCATTTGAAATAACTGTTTTCTAAATAATATTACAGTAAGGAGAATTATTATTGAGAAAAAATTGAATTAAAAACCCAAAACAAAAAAAGACACATTACAATAAAATGCATTAAAATGCAATGTAAAATGCAAAACTTTGAAATGGGAGATGCTAAACAAACTAATAGTAAGTGTAATGCTGCAGTTTGAGTAGAAAAAAAAGTAGATATTTCTGACAAGTCACCACTTTATAGTGTCAGAAAAAGACAATTTGGGTGTTAGTCAATATGAAATCAAAATTGACAATCTTTATTTATTTATTTTTTACAATTTGTATTGTTTATTGTAAATGATTTATTCATGCAGGCATACATCAATGCATGTGCTCTTTTAATTTGTAATCCAAATCACTTCCCCTCCCTCTTCATCTCTTCTCTTCTCTGATGACGTGTTTACTGGCACGAGGGCGGGGTAACCTGTCACTCACCTGAGATTCACCAATAGCAAACCACAAACATCCAATCAATTCCCAATAGACAAAATCAAGCCGTTTCACTCAGATATACATCACAACAGGGAAAAAAAGAGATCTCAAACTTATGTTTCATACCGATTTTAAGGTAACTGCTGTTCCAGGATTGTGCTCTAAGGTATTAATGAAGTGTGTCCATACATTGATTTGCAGACACACACACACACACACACACACACACACACACACACACACACACACACACACACACGCACTATCTTTGTGAGGACTCTCCATAGACATAATGGTTTTTATACTGTACAAACTGTATATTCTATCCCCTTACACTGCCCCTATCCCTAAACCTACCCATCACAGGAGACATTCTGCATTTTTACATTTTCAAAAAAACTAATTCTGTAAGATTGATAAGCTTTTGTACTCATGGGGACCTCAATTTAGGTCCCCACGGTGACACGAGTCCCCATGAGTCTGTGTGCATTCAGGTTTAAGTCCCCACCGGGGTAGAAAAACATGTCCACACATACACACGTTAGCGTATTTGAGAAGTGTGCCACCAATACAGACCCATTATCCCAAACACATGGTGTGCTCGGTGCCTTATTTACTGATCCCACCATGCATTGCATCAGCACACGCCACTATCCTGTTTCTCAAAAGTTGAAATATTCATCGCAACATCTGTTTAATTAAAGCCCTGGACATAATCTCCCATGCCAAAGTTTGCAGATTTAGAGCTCTGCCACAAGTTATGCATTTGCATCCCCCTCCTCTTGCTCTCTCTCTCTCTCGTTTTTTCTTGAATAGGCGTTCTTATCTAACAGTTGTTTTATTATTTATCCTCCTGGCATTAGGCTAACAGTTGCTGTTGGGCCCTCTGCTCCCCCCGGGGCCGTGTCGACACCTGCAGCTGTCATTTCTGCGGTCCCCACGGCTACCGCGGCCCTCGCGCTGGCACGCTCCACCCCACACCCCTCCACCGATGGGCCCCTATCTGAAGAGCCCCGACCCGCCGCTACAGAAGGTCAAACATTCACCCATACTTACATGAGCTGCCTGACACAATGAATGACATTCACACTTAACTTGAAGAAAGCCACTTTTCTAATGCGTAAAAAGTCATTCACTTCATGTAGATGGAAAATATACCTCATTGCAGTGTATTTGAACTTTTTACATATATTTTATAGATTTACTATTTACAATTAACACACGGATACACACACATGCAATATATATATATATATATATATATATATATATATATATATATACTGTATGTATATATATATATATATACTGTATATATATATATATAATACTTTTATTCAGCAAGGGCACATTAAATTGATCAAAATTGTTACAGTTTCAACTGTTTTCAACATAAAAAAAAATATATATATATATATATATATATATATATAATATAATGTTTTGCATCATATATAGCAGTGCAAAAATACGTATTTTAGATCTTTCTTTTTTACTTGTATTCATTATATTTAACACACTATACACTATGCACTTATACACTATTTTGACGCACTTTACACTATGCACTTATACACTATTTTGACGCACTTTACACTATGCACTTATACACTGTGCTTATGCACTTATGTACTCATTCGTGTATAGTATATGAATTTTATACAATTATTTTGTCATTCATTGTCAGAGTCTGATAGCCCCGCCCCCTCTACTACATAATTAAAGCTGCGACAGAGTGCATGAAGTGTCTAACATTCCACATTTCGGTTTTTCGCTTAATTAAGTGCATTATCCAGGTATTTAAAGTGCACTTTTTCTATTTGAAATTTTCAGTGCGAACACACTATAGTGCATTAGTATCTGAAGTACGTGTGACTTTCCCTGAATTTTGAATAAACTGAATTAATATAATAATTTTAAAATGTATTTTCATACTTTATATGGAATGATTTGGTTAATTATACAGTATATGACTCATTTGCATTTATATGTACATGCAGTATGTGTAACTTGGACATCTAGAATTATTTTGTATGACATACTGTAGCTAAAGCTATGTATTCGTTTATAGCCATTTTGGCTTCCACAAAGCACTATGAATGACTTGAGCACTTTCTGAAGAACATTTGTGGATTAAAGGCTAACTCTCTCTTGGACTGGAGTCTCGTACATCCGCAGGTATAGGGCTCTTGTTTCTGCAGCTGCCACTGGGCCTGAATTCCCCGGTGGAAATCATTTGCTAGGAAATGTTTGGTTTTTGTGCACTGCTGTGTCTCCATCTGATCTCTAATGACCTGTCAGCTGAGGTCAAAGGCAATGTATTTGACCAGAACAGATCACACAGAATGTGATAAATCTCTAATATATAATAATAAAATAATTATGTAATAAATAATGTAAATAAAACAATTTCTCCAACCCTAGAATCAGTGGTGTGGTGTGTTAAAACTAATGTTGAAAAACGCTTGTAATGTTGCAGATGTTAAAATCCCTGTTGCATAATGCTGATTAAATGGGAAGCTTTATAATCAAGTTAAATTACATTTTGTTTGTTAATACAGCAAATAGGCCTATATATACACTGTAAATTATTGATATGTAGCTACATTTTGTACAAGAAACCAGATAAGCACATTTAGCAAGCTATGGCAAGGTTAGCTATGATCATCTCCAAACCAGAAAGTATCTCCTGAAACCACAATTTTGGACGTCAAATAAACTTTGAGCAAGCTGCATGTGTGGGCACTAATAAAGCTTTTTAAGTGTCAGTCAGGCACTGTCACTTACCATAAACATAAAACATCCAGTGAAATCTACCATTAGCCCTGATCTGGCCCTACAAAGAGACAACAATGCCTACTCACAGATGTTTTTCTACGCATTTAGGATTAACACACATATTCTACACTATTCTACCAACTCTATACACAAGTTTAATTTATCTTCCTGCAATGCTAATGCTAATGCTAATGCTAATGCTAATACAAATACAGACCTTCTCAAAACTAGAAAGTCTTTCCAATCCTAAAAAAAAACAATCACGATAATCATTGAAATGTGATAAAAGGTCTAGATTTTACCCAGCTAACAGGTTATGTTCTCAGAACTTTGGCTTATGCTATGGCAAGGTTCTCTCAAAGCTTCTCTTTCGAGCAAACATTCTTCCAGTAACATTAATAGAACCACCACGCCACATTAGAAAATGTTAGCAAAATTTAATTAACCATTTGATTTTTATTTGATACATCGGTCATGAAACGTTTTTTTCTGAAACATTTTAGTTGGACGTTCGTCTAACATTTTTTGAAATGTTACTAATTGATTTAGAACATTCAGAGAACATTTAAAAGTAATGTTCCCATAATGTTTGAAAAATGATAACATGGAATGTTCCCTTAATGTTTGCATAACAATTTATTTAAAAATGTTTAAAAAGATGATGTTTTGAATGTTCAGAAATACTGTTTTCTTAACTCAAACAGGAACGTTAGCAAAATGTTCGGTTACACTTTATTACGATAGTTCACTTCTATTAACTATAAGTATCTTTGCAACTACATGTCAACGATCTCTCATTAATTTGTAACTACATGCAAACTAACTCTTAGAGTATTAGACTGTTAGTTTAGGGTTAACGTTAGGGTTAGTAGAATATTTAAAGAAAAAACAAATAACCAAATGTTCTTATAGAACATAAGTTTGTTAGCTGAATGTTCACATATCAGAATAATTGACCAAACATTGTAAACAAAGACCTAGTGGCCTTGAATTCATAACTCAAACCAAAAGTACGTCTTACTCATCAGGCCACATGGGATTTCATGGTCATAATTGAGGTAAGAACTCAGACCACAAAACACATGGAGACAATCTCCTGCTCTCTGACAAATTGACCTTTGCATTTTTACAATAGGTAGAAACCAAATTCTTCCATTCTTACAAAGATCGAGAAACGTAACCTCAGTTACCGTGCAGAAGCAATGACATGGTGTTCTGGGATTTTTGTTCACTGAGTTGTACAGTTTGTACTGGATGATGAAAACAGGTTCAGTAGAAAGGTTTTGTTTTGTTATAAAATTTGTTCATGTCATGTGATTCCCTGTTTCCCACTTGTGATCTTGTCACACCAGAGTCTGGCATTGCGGGCGTTACATGACGAGGCTCTGGCGTAGCGGGCATGACGTGATGAGGTGGCAGTTTCATAACGAGGCTCTGGCCTGGCGGGCGTTACATGAAAAGGCTCTGGCGTGGCGGGCGTTACATGACGAGGCTCTGGCGTGGCGGGCGTTACATGACGAGGCTCTGGCATGGCGGGCGTTACATGACAAGGCTCTGGCATGGCGGGCGTTACATGACGAGGCTCTGGTGTGGCGGGCGTTACATGACGAGGGTCTGGCGTGACGGGCGTTACATGACGAGACTCTGGCGTGGCGGGCGTTACATGACGAGGCTCTGACATGGCGGGCGTTACATGACGAGGCTCTGGCGTGGCGGGCGTTACATGACGAGGCTCTGGCATGGCGGGCGTTACATGACGAGGCTCTGGCATGGCGGGCGTTACATGACAAGGCTCTGGCATGGCGGGCGTTACAAGACGAGGCTCTGGTGTGGCGGGCGTTACATGACGAGGCTCTGACGTGGCGTGGCGTGCGTTACATGACGAGGCTCTGGCATGGCGGGCGTTACATGACGTGGCTCTGGCGTGGCGGGCATTACGTGACGAGGCTCTGGTGTTGGGGGCGTTACGCGACGAGGCTCTGGAGTAGCGGGCGTTACATGACGAGGATCTGGTGTTGGGGGCGTTACACGACGAGGCTCTGGAGTAGCGGGCGTTACACGACGAGGCTCTGGAGTTGCGGGCGTTACATGACGAGGCTCTGGAGTGGCGGACGTTGCATGACGAGGCTCTGGCGTAACAGGCATTACACGACGAGGCTCTGGCGTAACGGGCATTACATGACGAGGGTCTGGCGTGACGGGCGTTACATGACGAGACTCTGGCGTGGCGGGCGTTACATGACGAGGCTCTGACATGGCGGGCGTTACATGACGAGGCTCTGGCGTGGCGGGCGTTACATGACGAGGCTCTGGCATGGCGGGCGATACATGACAAGGCTCTGGCATGGCGGGCGTTACAAGATGAGGCTCTGGTGTGGCGGGCGTTACATGACGAGGCTCTGACGTGGCGTGGCGTGCGTTACATGACGAGGCTCTGGCATGGCGGGCGTTACATGACGTGGCTCTGGCGTGGCGGGCATTACGTGACGAGGCTCTGGTGTTGGGGGCGTTACGCGACGAGGCTCTGGAGTAGCGGGCGTTACATGACGAGGATCTGGTGTTGGGGGTGTTACACGACGAGGCTCTGGAGTAGCGGGCGTTACGTGACGAGGCTCTGGTGTTGGGGGCGTTACACGACGAGGCTCTGGAGTTGCGGGCGTTACATGACGAGGCTCTGGTGTGGCGGACGTTGCATGACGAGGCTCTGGCGTAGCAGGCATTACACGACGAGGCTCTGGCGTAACGGGCGTGACGAGGCGGCAGTGTCGTAACGAGGCTCTGGCGTGGTGGGCATGACGTGATGAGGCTCTGGCGTGGTGGCAGTGACGTAACGAGGCTCTGGCGTGAAAGGCGTTACATGACGAGGTTCTTGCGTAGTGGGCGTGACTTAATAAGGCGGCAGTGTTGTAACGAGGCTCTGGCGTGGCGGGCATGAAGTGATGAGGCTCTGGCGTGGTGGCAGTGACGTAACGAGGCTCTGGCATGCCAGGCATGACGTGACGAGGCAGCATGTGTTGTGACAAGGCGGCATGCGTTGTGACGAGGCGGCCGTGGTGTGTTGAGACTCTGGCGTGGCGGCCGTGACATGACAAGGAACTGATAACAAGATAACAACACAATGTTCTAATGAGTATATGAACAAAAAGAAGACACATGTCACCATGTAACGCCCAGTGGTATCAGCGCTTCCAAGTCCAGTGGTCTCAAGTCTTGTCATCCACGATTATGAACTCACTGTACCCCTTCCCATGTCACAGCCATGGAGCCCATACAAGAACTCACTGTGTCTATGAATTTGTTGTCCCCCATGCCAGGCCACGGATGCTGTCTATGTGCACTCTGTCACAGCCAGGAAGGCCGCCCAGGTCTTTGCTCCGCCAAAGTAGCTGGAGCAACTTTTCTCTATTTATGGATATGATGAGACACACACGGGTGAGTGATGTATGTACACAATTTCCAGTGAAAACCATCTTGCTAGGTCTAAAATATACACACCATTAATAGGCTTACCATAGTGAATCAGGGTAAGACAAAAAAAGGACTGATGATGTATTGACTATATGATATGATATATATGATGTGATATATATATATATATATATATATATATATATATATATATATATGCACTGCACAACATCAGGAAGATCAGGCCTTTCCTAACTGAGCATGCAACACAACTTCTCGTCCAGACCCTGGTCATCTCTAGGCTTGACTACTGCAATGCTCTTCTGGCTGGACTTCCAGCATGTGCAACTAAACCTCTACAAATGATTCAGAATTCTGCAGCTCATCTTGTCTTCAACGAGCCCAAAAGGGCCCACGTCACTCCTCTGTTCATCACTTTGCACTGGCTACCTCTCGCTGCTCGCATCAAGTTCAAGGCATTGATGCTTGCTTACAGATCTGTCACAGGCTCAGCTCCCTCCTACTTTCACTCACTCCTATGAGTCTACATCCCTACCAGAAGCCTACGATCGGTCAACGAGCGACGTCTCGTGGTTCCATCACAGAAAGCCACAAAATCACTTTCCAGAACATTCTCATTCCAGTTCCATGCTGGTGGAATGCTCTCCCCACCCTCATCCGGAATGCAGAATCCCTGGCAACATTCAAAAGACAACTGAAAACCCATCTCTTCCGTGAGCACTTAACCTCATAAAAAAAAGAATAATAATAATCTTTGCTTTTCCTTTAAATCCTCGCTCATCGGGCTTATGCTACTCTGAACAATGCCTGAACTTCATATTTTGTATTTTGAGCACTTCTTGCGTTGTTTTTTGCCTCTTTACGATGACTCGCTTAATTTAGTCCTAATTTGTAAGTCGCTTTGGACAAAAGCGTCTGCTAAATGACTAAATTATATGATATAATACATGATGTATGGACTAATGATGTATAGCCATGTGGTCTATTTTGTGGTGCTTTTTTGTACTGTTTTATTCTATATGATTTAATTATGTAAATAAATAAGCAGCATGAACATTATTCAAAACATATTATCTTTTATTCTCCACAGAAGAAAGCAATCCAGATGGGAACAATATGAAGATGAGGAAATGATGACAAAATGGGGACTTTCATTTTTGGGTGAACTATTTCTTGAACATGTTAACTTTGGCAACCAAACTAGAAACTCCGGTGTCTCATAGATTCAATTTGAAACCGAGCATTGGAGGCAAGGTGCAATCATAGTGAAACTTTGGCATTCACCTGCTGCAGCTGTTAGTAAAGAACCAGGCAGCATTCATCACACTAACTCATGGCTCAACATCAGTTGAGAGAGAATAACTAGTAAACGACATCACGAGTGCCACGGCACGCAGATTTCAAGTGCAACATGTGCACACAAAAGTCTTTCAGTGCTGCAGAAATCCCTCCGCTCCGCTGCGAGGGCTTGAGTTACCCGCACAATTTTCAAGGGGGTTTAATGTCTTCCTGTGGAAATCAATATATTCTCTGTGTTAAAATGATTCAAGTCCATAATAGATGCAGAGAGAATGTTGAGCCCCATGCCATGCTTTATGCCACTGCTGAAAGGCCGTACTTCAAAGTGCTCATCCAAACACGAAACATGGAAGTTAACACTGTTTTGACATGGGCTGGAGGGATGAACACCATCGTCCTCATTTAAAGAGTTAACCTCAAAATGAAAGTTTAATAGTCATTTGCTCATTCTCATGTTGCTCCATACTTAAACGATTTTATTTTGAAGAATCTTAATGCAGCTGCACAACATCATACAAAATCAGTTTTTAGTTACTGTGTCTGTCAAGCAGGGCCGGTGGAAGCGCTGGGCAAACTGGGCAATTTCCCAGGGCGCTGGACCATGATGAGCACAATCATTGAATAATCGATGGATGGCTTTGCTAAGAGCAGAGAATTTGATGTTCATACTCTGAGCAGTGGTAATGGGTAATCATGAGATGTTCAAAATGGAAATGTTTGGAAATCTGTCCAAAATGAACAAACTTTTTGCCGAAAGGGAGACCTTAAACCTAACCTTAGTCTAGCTAGTTCTAGTGCAGCAGAGACTAAAGAGCAGAGGGGTGGAAAGACGAAGGCCGACGACGAGGAAGGTAAGATGCCGGTAACTGTGGCATCAGGAGAGAGGAGTTTTTCGCGTCTCAAACTTGTGAAGAACTATCTGCGATCGACAATGTCACAAGATCGTTTGAATGGATTGAGCACCAAATCTATCACAAATTGGATTAATCCAAGATAATTAAAAAGTTCGCAGCAGCCAAAGCAAGATAGGTCCTCTTTTAAATGGTGAGTCAACTGTTAATTCATTACACCTGTCTTAAGTCAATGGTAGGGTCAATCTCTTGAATTTGAACTTAGGGGGTGGCATATTCCTATTTTGCCCAGAGCGCTTTATTGTCTTTCCCCAAATAATAAAATAAAATGAATAAAAATTCATCTTGTGCAATATATGATAGATTTATGTGAGGATTTAAATTTTTTTTTTAAATATAATATAACAACTATATGAGGGTGAGTAAATATATGAAATTATTTTAAAGAACATTAAAAGTATGTTGATCTCGGTGAAACGTCATTCTTAGTTTGTATATTCTACGGTAAATGTATTATTTGGTACTCTAAATAAACCCAGCGTATAAATGTCAGTAAACTGACCAACAAAAACGATAGTTCCATGTTTTGTTCATCATGATAATCTTCACAAATGAACACTACTTTTATGAATTTTAATGCCAAAATGTTAGGCATGTAACCAAAAACCCATTTAAGAAAAAGCAACTGACTTCCAGATGATGGAACCAGAAGTACAAACATGCTAACTCGTTTCTGTGTTTTAGAAATAATGCAACTCACTTCCTGTCATTTCAGTTTAACTTCCTGTGGGATGCAGCCAATCCATATTCCATCTCATGATTTGAAAAGGGACCCAGTGCTATAACATTTCATATGACATTTGAAAATAAAACTCCTGCAGATAAAAAGATAATAATGTGAGAAAAGACAAAATTATGCAATTTCCTGTAACAGAACCACTCATTATACACAAATAACATTCTTCGTTATATAAATGTGCTTTCAAACAACAGGCCAATTAGCCTGTCGAAAACTCTGATTCTCTCCTTAATGGTCAGTTCGTGACTCATGGTCGACTTCTAAGTCCACGTCAAAAGAAAGTACTGGGGTACGTGAGGACTTTTGATTGTGTAGGGTTAATATGACCCAAGGGGGAGCTTGAACCCCCTGCATCCACTCCACACACACTGTACCAGCCTAATCCTCCCAAAGCAAACGGATTAAGTATAATTTGCACCACAGCTGTCCATCCTGGAAGAATCAAGAAATTGTGCTGCACATGTTCAGCTGCAAGAACAAATGTCACGGAGCAAACGAAAAAACAAGATGCCTCCATGAAAAAAGCAAGACGAAGAGAAAATCCCCTGCAGAGTGTACAGCCGAGTGTGCGTCCGTCCGTCTGAACACGTGTAAGTGTGGGTCATGGTCTTAAATTCGGGGGGTGTTCCTGGCGGATGCGAGCACGCATCGTCCGGCTTGATGCATTAACTGTGAAGGATTATTGAGGAGTGCGAGGGGTCGGAGGGTTGTGGCGTCTGCTGAGTGGGTTCGCGATTTCGCGCATAGAAGTTGTGTCGATCTCCCATGAGACGTATGATTAAACAGCTTTCATAATTATGGCCTTAGTCAAAGACAGCTCACTGCTGTGCCAGAGGTTGAGGCCATCTAATGCATGGCTGCTGGCACACACACGGCTGAAGCATGCATCATGGGAAATCAGCCACCCATATATGCCCTATATGCAAGAAAACGATTAAAATGATTTCCTTATGTGAAGCATAACATTTATATATTAATAATTTAATAGATAAATGGGTCGCTCCTATTTTTGTCCTAGCTATTAATTGATTTATTAATAGCTAGGACAAACTTGTGCTGTATCAATGCACAAAGACAAAGGTTCAGAGTTTCAAACAAAGTTTAATAGTATCCACAATTCACAATTCCAGGAGAGGCAACACAAGTCAAACATAGACAACACCAGAAAACTCAAAAGTGAAAACTTACATACACAGGATGTACACAGAACTTACATACACATACACCAGTAATAAGGAGAACACATAGAACCATTGGGTGAAGCGGTCATAGCCGTGTTTTATCGTTTTATCAGAATCAAGGATTGAAACTAACCGTTTTATAAATATTATATATGGGTTTTGTTTTTTGCTTCGTTTCTTTTTTTGCTTTTGATATATTTTGTGTTGTATTCTTTTATTTTGTTTTCTTTTGTTTGCACCACATTTGCTTTGAAAGTCTTCAAACTTTATTTTGCAATTTACCTTTCACTCAAACTGTTCCCTATTTAGAACGGTCACTTCGTGTTGCGTCTATTTAGGCACTCCTTTTCTTGAGAATATTGAAGCTGCAGCTGCACAGCGAGCATAGAGCAGAGCGTCTAGCTTGCTATTGGCTGTGCTGCAGCAACTGCACATCCTATGGCGGGCCAGCTGCGGACCAATCAGGGCGCTTCGCGCCAGAGTGCGTCTGAGCCTGCCAGAAGGGGCGTGGCTTATAGCCCAGCCAGCTCATCATAGAGTCAGATATAGGGCCCTATCTTGCACCCAGCGCAATTGACTTTGTACACCGACGCATGTATCATTCCTATTTTGCACCCGCGCAAAGCACGCTTTTCCCTCCACAGAAGCACGTCGCTAAACTAGGGAATGAACTTGCGCTCCCTGGGCGGTTCAGCGCAAAAAAAGGAGGCATGTTCCAGCGCAAACGTTCCTTCATGCTATTTTGATGGTTTAGAAAACAATTGCGCCACTAACCAGGAAAAAATAGTTTAAAGTCAGTGGCGCGTTGCGCATGTTATTCATATGCTATTTTAAGGGCGCATGCTTGGCCATAATCAATGTAGCGTGTGCACAACGCGCATAGCCTACACTTTGATTCTCTCATCTACACAGAAGCAGCAGTTTTCATTTTTGCAAATCATACATTATTACGATAGATAGATAGATAGATAGATAGATAGATAGATAGATAGATAGATAGATAGATAGATTTTCAATTTATTATAAAAGCATACATCTAGCTTACACATTTACCCAAATTATCATACGCCTGTTTAACCGAAGTTAATTTGGGTGGGTTTCTCCATTTCAATGTAACTTCTCTCTTTTACGGCCGTGACGAGAGCGTTGCTCTCCTTGGCTGTGAACCGCTCCTGGCGCGCGCCTGGCAAATTCGCCGTTACAATAGCAATCCGCTATGGAAAAAGCGCGTCTGCTCTTAAAGGGAATGTGAGATGACGCTCTGATTGGTTTATTTCACGTTACGCCCAAACCACACCTATGAATAATGAAGCTACTTCAGACCAACCCATTTTAGATTTGCGCCTGGCGCAAGAGTCATTTATCCCGCCGGGAAAATAGCAACAGCACCCAAGACCCGCCCACAAAGTTACTTGCGCTTTGCGCTTGACACTTGCGTTTCAGATCGTTAAAATAGGGCCCTTAATCTCCTTCAGCGAAACTTTACATCGTTGACTTCTCCAGAGATCTCGCTGTCGAAGTGCACCTTGCAGCAGAACGAGCGACCTGCCAGCTAAGCAGATTCAGAGGACCGGCATCACTACTTTAACCTGCAGCTATCCGGCGAGAGAAGCCTATATCCTTTTCAAAGCTTTTCAGCGTGTTCGCCGTCGCGACAACTGCATTAAGAGAAAATTTCCTAGTGTTGTTGCAAATGCCTTTCACAAACTGTTCCACGTGCGGAGCCCCTCTGCACGACGGGATACAGTCACAGTGAGTGCACGCTGTGTCTGGGCCTTGCCCACGCTACGGCTGCACTCAACTAGAGTGGCTGCCCACACTGTGACAGCCCTCCCATCGCCATCCTGTGCTTGCGGCTAGCTCTCCTCTCGGACGGCAACCCCACCCCTCGCGCTCTCCTGCTTCCTTCTCTCGAGCCTCGACGGAAGAAGCGACGTGCACAAAGGATGCCTGAGAAGAGAGAGAAGGGCAATTTCTCCTCGTGAGACCCCCTTTACCAGTGCTGTTCTCGCGGATGGATCTCTGCCCCTTGTCTCAAGCGGCAGACCTCATTTCATTCGGTGCTTCAGGAGAAGAAGGCGATGACAGCTTTTCACTCGCTGCGTCTGAAGGAGAGGATTGGCCGAACTCCACACCGGACCCCAACCTTCAGTCTCAGACCAGCTGTGACGGAGCCAGAGTAAACGTCGACGCTGAGCCTATCCGTGTCCTCACGAAGGCCGTTTGCAACCTCGGCATCGAGTGGTCTCTGCCTTAGGAGCCCACCGTGAGCAGGCTCGATGGGTGCTTCCTACAAGGGTGCCAGCATGCCCCCCGTCAGAGACCAGCACCTTGCTTGAATGAGGAAATCATGGTGTGCCCTGTATTCAGCGCGCATGAAATCCTCTACCTCTGCTACGCTCTCGGTCATCGACGGCTCGAGAAGGTTCGAGTCCCACTGCAGCCGGACTGCCTTTGTAGAGAGCTTGTGCGCATCTCACAGTTCCTGCTGCACTTCAGGTGACTGTAAATGCTTTTACTGCAGTGAATGGGCCCGTCATCATGCACACGCCCCTGCAAACAAACGCTGTTTCCACAGCGAAACAAGTAAAGCACAATATGATCACTTTTCTGTCTATTCCCCCAATATTAAAGTCGTCCAGTGGGCCCGCTGTAAAGCGTGCTCCACCTCAGACAAACGCCGTAACTATGGCAGCTCTATCAGAGCGAATAAAGAGTGTTTTTATAACAGCCCCCTATACAGTTCAGGCGGCCCAAAATGTTCAAACATCGGTCACCTGGCCCATTACAAAGCACGCGCCACTGATATCAGATACTGTCTCCACTACAGTAATAAACACTCTCATGAAAAGCGAGCCTCACGAGGCGCTGTTTCAGGCGAACGCCGTCATTATGGCAGCTCAGTCAGAGTGAATAAAGAGTGTATCAATAGCAGCCCCCTTTTCAGTTCAGGCGGCTCATACTGTTCATACATCAGTCGCAAAGCCCGCTACAAAGCTCGCACCACTAATAAAACGCTCCACGGCAGCGTCAGACACACTCATAAAGAGCATCACGTCATGCATGCAGACCCTAGCCTCCCGGGCCGAGGCCTGGTAGGCCATCCCCGGGATATCAGACTGGGTTATCAACACTGTAAAACGGGGGTTGGCTCCAGTTCGCTCGCAGGTCCCCGCGCTTTCGTGCAGTAATAGAGACCTCGGTGAAAGGCAGTGTAGCCCACATCCTTCGCACCGAAGTGTCAGAACTTCTTATGAAGGGAGCCATCGAGAAGATCTCCTCGCCTCTAAGCGAGTCAGGCTTTTTGCCGCTCCGGACACCTGCAGATCAAAGTGGACCACGAGTGTGTCAGAGCTCTAGCTCCGTAGCTCCTCAAGGAGGAAGGTGATCTCGATGGATTCCTCCAACCTAGGTTGGGGAGCCCTGTGCGAGAACAGGCCAGTCTCCGGCCTCTGGTCGAGCCCGGAGCAGCGCCTACATATCAACTGCCTCGAAATGAGAGCAGTCTTCCTGGCCCTGAAGTTCTTCCTACCAGTACTGAGGAGACATCACGTGCTGGTCCGAAGGGACAACATGTCGGTGGTGTCCTACATAAACCGCCAGGGTGGCCTCAGATCAGCCAACCTGGGGAGAATGGCCAGACTTCTCCTCCTTTGGGCTCAGGCCAACCTGCGCTCGCTGAGAGCAGCACATGTGCCAGGCATCCTGAACCAGGTCGACAAGTTCGACCCAGGGGAATGGTCTCTTCACCCACAGGCGGCCCAGTGGATCTGGAACACTTTTGGCAGGGCAGAGGTCGACCTCTTCGCCTCAGAAGGCAACATTCTCTGCCCAATATTTTTCTGGGTACCCGGGGACCTCCCAGAGGGAGTCCAGAACACCTTAAGAGAGGCTAGAGCTCCGTCTACTAGACGCCTCTATGCCTCAAAGTGGGCAGTGTTCACGAAGTGGTGCACTGCTCGTCGCGTAGAACCAGCTGCATGTGAGTTGCATCTAGTACTAGTAGTTTCCTACAAGAGCTGCTGGACGCGGGCAGGACCCCCTCCACGCTCAAAGTATATGTGGCAGCCATTGCATTGCATTACTCCCATGGCTGGTCAATCCTTGGGAAAAAGCGATCTCATTATTCGCTTCCTAAAAGGGGCCAGAAGGCTTAACCCGCCTCCGAGGAAGATGAAGACTTGGGCCTGCTCTGCCCAGTCAGGGCTCTCAGAGTCTATTTGGAGCGCTCCGCAGCGTTCAGACAATCGGAGCAGTTCTTTGTATGCTTTGGCGGGCGGCCTCACCAAAGGTCGGCCAGTCACTAAGCAGAGGCTATCGAGATGGATAGTGGATGCTATCTCTCTAGCTTACACCTCTGTGGGCCTTCAGTGCCCCAATAGGCGTGAGAGCTCATTCTACCAGAGGCATGGCCTCTTCGTGGGCCTGGTTTATTGGTATACCTCACCATCCACTATTGTTAGATACTATAACCTACCGGTCCCCGCTTTACAAGCGTGGATACTCTCTGTTTAAGATTTTTCGGGCTTAGGCCTTCCTACAGGGACAAGCTTGTGTTTCTGTTTATTCCTTCTATCTAGTTTATAGCTTCTATCCTATGCTATTGACTTTGCAACTGCACTGCGTTTTAAAATAAAGGCTTCAATATTCTCGAGAAAAGGAGTTTTCCCATAGTGTCGTTAGTAACCAAATACGTTATCCTGTTCAAATAATTTAGAATAAAAAAAATAAAAAAAACATTAAATTAGGAAAAAAAATGCAAAATACAGTACTGTAGGATAATTTTCCACAGTGGTCCCAAACATTTGGACCCCACTGTATGTTTCCTTTGTTCTTGCTCTTTACCAGTCGGGCAGCTGCAGCAGAAGTGTGGTCATTGCCCAGATCTACTGCTGGGTTCATTCCCTCTTTAGTGCGGCTCTAATACTGAATTTATCTGCCTGGCCCGAGCACAGAGCACTAGAAAGCAGCAGGCTTGCACACCGTGAAGATCTAGACCCTCTGGCATTTTATGGTTGGCAAAAAGCATGGAGACGTAGGTATGGCGCTTGGCGCTGGGCCAAATCCTACAGCGCTGTCTGGCAGCATTACGTTATCACTGACTATGAGACAATTACTGATCATTTGGGCATAAATTCAGCATTTGAAAATGCTCAGACTGACTGTAGACTCCATATTGCAACTGACTAGATGTACTAGACACACATCAGACAGGAAGATTATGTTGCCTGCTTATGGCATTTCCCCGTGAATGCCAGAAATGGCTTTGGTCTCAGTGGGCATTATCAGCTTCTGAGACAGACATATGCCAGTCGACAACAGGACACAACATCATGCCAGGCGTGTGTCTAGAGAGTAGTGTTGTCACGATACCAAAATTATTGTTTCGATACCGATACCAAGTCAAGTATTGCGATTTCGATACTTTTTCGATACTTTTCCTGAAAAGGGAGAAACACTCTCAAATATCATTGCTGTGCTTTATTTTAAAACCGGGACAACATTCTAATCATATAACACACTAATAAATGAACATATGAACAGCAGATATATTAAACATTTGAACAAAATATGAAATATCAAAATATAAAAAATAAATTAGAGCAATGACATTCAAGGTAAAAAATATATATAAATTTAGCAGCATTATCTCATTTATCATAAGAAACATAAGAGCTTTATCTTGATTCTGAACTTTGAATAAAAATATGAACAGCGATTATATTAAACAATGTTTAATATTGGTAACATGATAAGCCTCATTGGTGATATATTTGACATGTGGGGAGAGAGTTGTGGAAGGCCTATACATCATGTTAAACATAAATATATAGCAGCAAAGACAGCGTCGGCAGTGTTGACGGCAAAATAGGCTACAGAATAATTCGTTCTGTATTGAGAGGTGCAATATTTGAAAATCGATAATATTTTTTTTAATTACATTTATATTGTATTTATGTCAAAACTTTCAAACATCAAAATGTCATTTATTAATATGTATTCGTGTCAAAATGACATAGAAACATCTTTTCCTATTCTATTTTGCCTGGAAACGCTTCCAACACGCTTGCGTGGCGCGTGAAAAATAGGCGTCGGTTCTATTTCTAGCTTGCACGCGTTTTCCGCGCGTCTCGAGCTGCGCCCAGACGCGTGTGTCACGCAGGCAGTTAACATGGGAGCCGAAATAAAAACGGACACGACACGCAGCCAGTGTGTCGCCGGCCTTACAAATCTGGAACGCGGTCATTCTTAGAATTATCGATACTAATAAACTAAGGAATCGTGACGTTTTAGTATCGGTGCACCGTGCAACAGAGCAAAGTAGGCAACGTACTTCCATATGTCACTCCTCGCGTCATCTTTTTCTAGGAGTCGTGGACCACTTGTGCTCGCACATGCAGCCATCTCGCTGTTTTGTCACATGACACTGACAGCGGCAGGTTCTTTGCGGCGTGCGTCAGGAAAAAAACACAGACGTCCATAGGGAGGCGTTTTTTTTTTTTTTTTTTTGAGTATCGATACTGATTAATTTAGGTATCGTGAAGTTTTTAAGTTCCGAGTACCGCGATACTTTTAAAGTATCGGTACACCGTGCAACACTACTAGAGTAGATGACCTTTGACCTTTCATCCATTCATATGCTTGATATAACAAGATTTTTAAAATATAAAACAGTTGGGTGGTTGTAAGGTGAGTGAATCATTTCACTAATTGTTTCAAAGGATTCAATTTCAATAAAGTTCATATAAAAAATTTAAACAAACTTTATATGTAAAGTTTGGCTGTATAGCATCCATACATTTTCATATGTTTGTGTTGATACTGATGATATATAGATAGATCATTTGCATGTTGACAACATCTTAATCTATCAAATATGTTCAATGTCATCACTTGGATGTGTTAAATTGATCAAAAGTAAAGTCATTATGTCATTATTTCTGTTCTTTGAATCTTTCTATTTAAAGAAACCTGAACAAAATGTATCATGTTTTTCACAAAAATATGAAGCAACACAACTGTTTTCAACATATTATAATAAAATAACAATTATAATATATAAGAAATGTTTCTTGAGCAAATCAGCATATTACAGTGATTTCTGAAGAAACAACTTTGCTATCACAGGAATACATTACATTAAAAATACATAAAAAGAGTTGTACTTACTTAGCTCTGATTGGCTAGTGTCCCATTGACGCTGAGGACAAGAATAGAGTCATAAACCCATCCACCGAACAAGCAGCCAAAATGTAAATGTCTTGTAGTCATGTTAGTTTCCTGGTAAATGACGTAGAACACACACAGAGAGACGCAATGTGACGTGTCCTTATACTGCCATGACAAAAATAGAATAAAAAAAAAAATACATATGAATTTAAATATATATAATGAATTTTTAAAAAAGTTACATTTACAAATGTGTGTGTGTGTGTGTGTGTGTGTGTGTGTGTGTGTGTGTGTGTGTGTTGTTCAAAATCAAGATTAAAGAAGTTAATACTTTTATTCAGTAAGGATGCATTCAAATTTAGTAATTGTGACATCGAATAGAGCTGATTTTTAAAAGCTTGTATTTTCAGGCCCCCAAAACGCTGTTGTCGGCCAAACCAGATAAAAAAGTTTGTGTGTAAACGGCCCCAAAGCACAGCACAACTGTTTTCAACAATGATAATAAGAAGAAATGCTTCATGAGCAGCAAATCAGAATGATTTATTGTGGATCATGTGACACTGAAGACTGGAGTAATGATGCTGGATTCTGATGTTGAATTCAGCTGTCATCACAGGAATTATTATATATATATATATATATATATATATATATATATATATATATATATATATTATACAAAATATAATAAAAAACACTTAATTTAAATTGTAATAATATAAATTTTTTACTGTATTTTTGATCAAATAAATGCAGTCATAGTGAGCATAAGAAAATTATTTTAAGAACATTTTAAAAATTATATCCGACCCTAGACTTTTGAAATAGAGAAATGGTGAAACGTGTTATAAAATGATTGGAATCGATTGGAATAAATTTAAATAATAAAAGTCTTATAACAAATATATTGGCTATTATGTTCACAGTGAGAAAATTTGATGTTGATTTGATAGGATTAGGAAAAGGAGGGAAAAAGTCTGTGTGGTGTGAGAAAGCTACTCAAATTTAATAAGTCTAATCCTGTCTAAGTCATAGACACAGAGTGCATGGCTGTTGCTTTTCTTTCAGCTTAAAGAGTCTGAGCTGAATGTCCCTCAAAGACACCTCTACATTTCCTCCCAGCCCTACCACACATGAATGAAAGCAAAACAAAGCAGCGCTCACGTTCATATTCTATTCATAAAGAATAACAAACCAATTAAGATTGATGATCAACTATAAATATCAAGCAATTGCTGGCCCCAGATGCACAGGATTATCTGCTTTAAAGTCATTACGTTCACATCCTTTGCTTAATCTCTCAATTCCCTTCTCTGTGCCTTTGTAATTCCAGCCCAGGATCACTTTTCCATGTTAGACGGCCTGTTTGCCAACAGGATTTATTGATGCTTTTGTTTCGGAGGCTGAAAACAAAGGGCCTCACGATGAGATAAAAAGCAAAGCGTGGTTTATTCGATTAAATGCTCCAGACAATGATATCGAGAGACGCTAGCACAGAGAAGGTGGAACGGGAAACTTCGGAGGAGGTGTGGACCTCTGATGCTATGCACACTTTGAAGTGGGAACGCTGTGTGATCTGAACTCCAACTGCTTTAGAAGAGCAGTAAATCCCCAGACTTTTCAGAACGTGTGAAACTCGAGCGCTAGCGCTGGAATTAATGTCTTAGCGTGTTTTTAATAGAGTTTTGATATCGATTAGATTTGCGTTCATTCAATACTGGTGAATCTAACAACTGCATGGAACAAGTGGGATTGCTGTGATGGGCATCTGGTCCATCTTTCCAGCGGCGCGTGAAAGACCGCAAGCTGTCAAATGCTACACTCGTCCCATTAGTAGAGCTGCGAAATACACACTGAACTATTAAAATGTGAGAAAAATTTGGTGCTAAAGTTAAATGAGTGCTTGACCATCAAAAACATACTTTCAAAATTTGAATTTGAATCGTTTTGTTGAGCTACTACACTCTTTCTCCCACATGCTAACAAGCTAAATAATGGAGCGTGAATTTGTTGAAAGTTGACAATGATGAGTTAATGTGACATACTAGAAGGTTTGAAGGCTATTAAGACTTTTCAGAAACTTGTCAAGGTAGCTGATTTTTTAAAAGACTCTTTTTAGCTACACTACTATGTTCTTTTTAGGTTGGTAACTTTACCTTAACCAACGTATGCAGGCCTGCATATGCTAATCTAAGTTAGTGAACTTCAAAGAAAAATAAAGGGATGTTGGGACCCACTAATGTAGTTGAGTTAAAATGGAAAATATGCAAAACAAATTAGTATTTAGACAAAACTAATTCTGGAAATACCTGCATTGGGTTAAGAAATTGTCATTCAGTCATTTAAATAAATAAAAAATAAACTTTGAATCCTGCACAGTATGTCCATGAACGATACCTCAAACTTAGGAGTGCAATATAATATAATATAACTTTTCCATTTTAAAATCTCAAATAGGGATTACAACAATTAAACTTAAAGAGAATTTACCAAAAATATCAAAAATTACTAAAAATGACAAAAAATTACTAAATGACTACATTTTTACTAAGATTTACTAAATATTACAAATACAAAAAATATATTTAACTTGAGTTAAAAACATATAACAGTAACCTTTTTAATCTAAGTATTTTGCTACTATAAAAAAAACTAAAATGTTCTTCTGATCAAATCAGTGAATTGTTTTTTTAATCCATTTACACAAACCACCCATATATGAGAGACCAGGAACTAGTATTGTAGTCAAGACCAAAATAGGTTGAGACTGAGTCAAGACCAAGACTTTGTGGGGTTGAGACCAAGACAAGACCAAGACTTTGAGGGGTTGAGACCAAGACAAGACCAAGACTTTGAGGGGTTGAGACCAAGACAAGACCAAGACTTTGAGGTGTTGAGACCAAGACAAGACCAAGACTTTGAGGGATTAAGACCAAGACAAGACCAAGACTTTGAGGTGTTGAGACCAAGACAAGACCAAGACTTTGAGGTGTTGAGACCAAGACAAGACCAAGACTTTGAGGGATTAAGACCAAGACAAGACCAAGACTTTGAGGGGTTGAGACCAAGACAAGACCAAGACTTTGAGGGGTTGAGACAAAGACAAGACCAAGACTTTGAGCGGTTAAGACCAAGACAAGACCAAGACTTTGAGCGGTTAAGACCAAGACAAGACCAAGACTTTGAGCAGTTAAGACCAAGACAAGACAAAGACTTTGAGCGGTTAAGACCAAGACAAGACCAAGACTTTGAGCGGTTAAGACCAAGACAAGACCAAGACTTTGAGCAGTTAAGACCAAGACAAGACCAAGACTTTGAGCAGTTAAGACCAAGACAAGACCAAGACTTTGAGCAGTTAAGACCAAGACAAGACCAAGACTTTGTGGGGTTGAGACCAAGACAAGACCAAGACTTTGAGGGGTTGAGACCAAGACAAGACCAAGACTTTGAGGGGTTGAGACCAAGACAAGACCAAGACTTTGAGCGGTTAAGACCAAGACAAGACCAAGACTTTGAGCGGTTAAGACCAAGACAAGACCAAGACTTTGAGCGGTTAAGACCAAGACAAGACCAAGACTTTGAGCGGTTAAAACCAAGACAAGACCAAAACTTTGAGCAGTTAAGACCAAGACAAGACGAAGACCAAGCCAGAGCGAGACCAAGTCAAGACCAAGACAAGTCCAGCACTCCTCAAATTCATCTGAAAGATCCACATATACAGCCTGACAATATCTTGATTTTTCTAGACATTTGTATTAATTTTGGTGATACTCTTGACACACTTCCCTGTTAAATTCTGACCTGGCACAACAGTAACAAAAGACATCAAATTAATTAATTGATTTTATTTGAAGCAGTATGCTTTACATCCAATCACATCAACGATGTTAACAAATAAATCAGACAATTCACCGGCAATTTAGTGATATCCCCACAATTGTGTTCTTGACCGATCTTGAAATCAAATCTCAAGTTAATCTGAGACAGAGACAAGACTGAGTACAAATGCGGTCGAGACAAGACCAAGACCTTCAAAAAATGGTCTCAAGACCATTCTCGAGGCTAAGACCGGTTTCGAGTCCTACAACACCGTGTTCGATTATTTTCTTCCATTTTCTCAGCTTTGCTTCAAATTGCTAGTCAGCTCAATGTTCCCATCTGTCCTATTAAACGTCCATTTGACATTCTTCTAAACCGTGAGATGGGCTGAAACGGGAGGTCTGTTGATAAACCAGTGCAATCCTCTCCGTTAATTAACGTGGTCTCTTGAACCCACTCACTGCTTACAAGCGGTATGCAAACATCTCCGCGGCCGGCTCTGATTTCAAAGTCAAGTCCAGAGGACCAGCTGTAGACCATGGGACAATTTCATCAGCTTTTTGAAACAAAAGCTGGGTAGGCCTGTTTGAGCAGCATAGGGCAAAAGAGATGGAGAGAGAAAGAGAGAGAGTGAGCGAAAAGGGGGGGAAAACAATAGCGATGTCTGAGACGTTGCAGATGTCGAGTTGAATCCGCTAGTGGCTGTTGACAGTTTTTTGAGGAAAGACAGCTTGAGAGGTTGAGTGTGTAGTGGCTGGAGTATGTGTGGTTGTAGGCACACGTGTGTTTGTTCGGATATACTCACATGCACATGCGTGCACTCAACACTTGCATGCTGCTAATGCAATGATCTGCAGCTCAAACATGCAAACGCTGTGACACAATGAAAGATGTTCCCTTGAAACAAAACTTTTCCTAGTTCTTCTCTTCATCTTAACACCTTCATTCCACATCAAGAGCTAATCAGAGGCAACATTCCTGTCTAATCCTTTAATCCCGTTTCCTGATCAAAACAGTGTTGTTGATAGTTTTGCTAAAGCCAAATACAACCGCAATTACCCCAGGCTTTGCACCATTGTTACTGAGAGGTGACAATTTCACAAATTTAAGGCCAATTGTAACACAAATATTTTTTTTCAAAATGACATTTAAAATAGCTTGCCATTTGTTTTAAACAGGACCTCAACATGCATGTTATATTAAACATTCCCTGTCATTAGCAATGTTGAAATCAGTTGTGCTGCTTAACATTTTTTGTGGAAACCATGATTTTCCAGTATTCTTTGATGAATAGAAAGTAAAAAAAAAAAAAAAAAAAAAAAATTGAATTAGAAATCCTTAAATGCCTTTTATGGCTCTTTTGATCAATTTAATGCGTCCTTGTATTATTTTATATTGTACAATAAAAAAAAAAAAAGTCCTGCAGTCTGACCAAATAAAACGCCAAGAAAACATGTTATAAACTATTTACTCTGATATTGTGGTTGATATCACTTCCGGTTCATTCTAGGAATTCGAGACGGATGGTCAAGTGGAACACATTGCATTATGGGAAATTTTATTCCGCACATTTGTAGGCTATACTCTGTTGAATACTGCACATTTTGGCAAATGTAATAGGCTACAGGTATTGAATGCATACAGAATAATACATAATGTGCAAAATATACACAGTTAATAAGAGTTTTATGGTAGTATGTTTTCCCAAACATAGAAATGTGTTCTTAAATTGATTATTTTCGCTTCAAACTCACATCCAAGGGTCAATGTATTTGGAGCAAACAGCCAGTCCACGACTCCAACAGGCATATCTTTTATATTGTTTTTCAAAAAACTCCCATGGTGCACAGCATTTGCATCTTAAACAGGATGTGTTTTGTGTTTTTAAATGTACAAACCTAAAAGTGCATTAATGATGAGTTTTAAGGAAACGAATTTAGCTATATGCTAACACTTACATGAACAATTAGCAAGAAGGCTATTGTATCAACATTTCATGATGTGATACAGTACTGTATGTCCCAATACTGCCATAGTCTTTTGCTACACTCTTAGAAGAATGTACTTTCACATTACCAACAAAGCTTATATAAGTATGCAAATTTGTACATAGTAAAATTTCTGTTGAAGTTACATTATTGTCAACAATGTTGTGATGTATGAAGCACAACTCATACAGCAATTGTTTGTTAATGCTGTACATCTGAGGCAAATTAATGGATTATGGCCATGGAACTTTGCATCAACTGTAAATATGACAGCACCGTGGGATGGTTTACCCAAAAATGAAAATTCTGTCATCTTTTGATGTTTTTTCAAGCCTGTATGAATTTCTTTCTTCTGTTGAACACAAAAGAAGATATTTTGAAGAATGTCTGTAACCAGACTGTTGATTTACCCCATTTACCCCCATAGTATATATATTTTTTTCATACAATTGAAGTCAATGGGTTCCATCAACCGGTGAACTATCCCTTTAAGTCTTCTTTGTCATCAGCCAGTTAAGGTTAGATAATTTGATAATAATAGTCGATACAACAGTTTCAAAATTAAAAGGGCCGATCAAACAATTTTCATTTGATCATTCGTAAAATCCTCAGATAGATTTCGGATCTCACTTCGTCTATTTAGAACAAATATCTGAATCATAGCAACACAAGCTGTCAGAATATTGCCGTAAACACATCTATGACACCAGCCTTCACGCAACAAGAGCAAGTATCAGTTTACAAGCCAGGCCGTCTATATTGGGAACACACACACATATACACAGGCTATTTTTATGTCCCTCACGACTTCACACAACTTTTTGCGAGATGATAGTTAATCCTTCAGTGTTTGTCAGGAACAGAATGTTAGTATGGCTGACTCAGAGGCCAAACACAGGATGATGATCAACGATTTTACCGCAATTTTTCTGTCTTTTGTGAGAATTAAATAAATTAAAAGTACAAAGATACTCCACTAAACAAGTTTAGTAATGGCTGCTTTCCGTAAGCAGCCAAAATCTTGTTTTCATTTCATGTAGTAGTCATGACTATCCTCATACTTCAGGCATAGAGTCATAACTAATCAAAGTGTGGATTGCCTCACTCGATTTTGCATGGTGAGCGGGGAAGCTCACTCGACGGAGACATTCTTTCCAGTTTAGTCCTCAGAAGATATTGAGCCCACCATCAAATGGAACATCTATGCCTCAACCTACTATTATTCGCTTCACAGTGGCTTATGCTGTTTGTCAATCCCTTATTCAGGGACACAGTGTAGTATGTACATACCTTAGCTCTGTGTAATGATAGCATGCTAGAAACGGTGCGTAATTCACTATAAACATTACTATTAGTAATATTGTTAGAATTGCTAAAACGACCAATTTTAAAGTCGTCATGAAACGAAGGTTGTGATAGTATTTTCTTCCCTGTTGTGACGTTTATCTGTGTGAAACATATTCTCGAACATGAGCCTTGAATACTAAAATTCTAAAATAGTTTGTGGAAAGTGGAGTAAACTAAGTTTTAGTCTAATGTGATAACGATAATTAGCATTTTCGGGGAAAAAGAAAATCCTCTCCAAGTCAAAATGACCCAAACACAACCTGAAGGTTAAAACAACACATATAGACAATATTTTTTATATACCTCTAATGGACAACATAATGTCACAAAATCACAAAAGAAAACATTGCTTTAAAATGTCCGCCTGAGACCATTTTAGCTTTTTGGTTATGAGCATTTAATAAGTCCTTGTTTATCTTCTGATTCAGTTATCTTTTGATGCCTTTGTCGATATTAGTCAGTAAAAAAACGTAGTTACTATTGCATCAGGAAGCTGTGGTGAGACATATAGATAGTCTCATCCCTTTTTAAAATGGGCAGTGGTACCTAAAGCAACTGTAAGTATTATTTACCTAGAAATATCAGTTTTAATATCATTCTGATGGTACAATGACTTCTAATTAGGCAAATGGCTTCTGTTTTAGTTTTTTTTTTCACACTCCCCCTAAATGCCTGCTCTGGTAGTATGTAACTTTGGAGAGCAGGATAAAAATTTCCTTGAAAAGGGTGGATTGCTTTATGGCAGTATGTCACACCAACATTGCCTGGCAAATGAGTATTATCAGTACAGACATCATGGCAGAGTCTAAAGGCCAATTCACACTACACCAATAGACGGTGACCAACGCCGACAGTCATAAGATTATGTTACTTTATGAACGATGGCAAGTTAGGCTATAACCTTTAAGAGAAATTTTTCCAAAGTTCTTCCAAACCTTTTTATAACTTTCTCTGTTCTGTATAACACAAAATAAGAAATTTTGAAAAATGCCTTAGTATATTTTTGTCCGCATTTCCTTTTATTGAATGGACAAAAACAAAACTTTGATTAAATATCTGCTTTATTGTTTCTTTTGATGAAAGAAAGTCATACACATTTAAAACTCCACAAGAGTTAAAAAAACCAAATTACAAATATTTTGCTTTTGGGTGAACTATCCCACATTACTGTCGACTTATTAACTTTTGTTATATTGTATCATGTATATTTGCTTGCTTAATTGTCACATGCACGTTTCATAATGTGTTTGAAACCAACTTGCCATATTGATTTTTGACCTTCTATGTGATTCAAACATGTGATAACATCCAAAAATAACCAAACCAATCCAGAGACCTACACTGTAAAAAATTTCTAACCCTCCCAAATCAAAAATTTCAAGTGACCGATAACATCTAAATTTTTAAATTGGCCCAAGTGAAATTCTTGTTGCAATAGTCTGTTAACATTGGCTCAATGAGAAATAATACGTCAGACTAATTGAAAAATTTAGATGTTATCGGTCACTTGAAATTTTTGACTTGGGGATGTAATTTTTTTTTTACAGTGTAAGGTAAAACATTTAAAAAACATACATTTGGCAGTGCATACAAAATCATCACTACAGCTTTGTTTCGTTTGAGAAAATTGGCTGATCAGTGACAACGTAATTGAGTCCCATGAGTGATACAATCAGTGACAGATAAAACCGCACCCAGTGGCCTTAGACTGTTATTACTATACTATTACATGTTATTACATATTAATTACTGTATATCATAATTCAAACCAGTGAGAAAAACAACGAAATGAGCTGAACGAGTGAGAAGAGAGGTAAGAGGTCAGGAGCAGATAATTGCGCTGGTGGGCTCCCGCAGAGAACTGGCTGTTTAGACCAGCGATTATTTATGAAAGCCATCCGGCCCCTGGGCCACAGATGCCACCGGGCTGAAGGGGATAAAAAGTTGGTCATCAGGTCAAGGGCCAAGGGGAGCATGCAGAGAACAGGTGGGGTGTACAGAGGCTTCTGGAACTGACTCAGGATGGCCCACACCTGCCCTCACTGTCAATCAACAGGAGCCGAAAGAAAAGAGACACTGGACTACTACTGTACTTGTACATGGTGTCTTTCAGAGTTTAGAAAAACTTCTCTGGATTTTCCCCTTTCGCTGGTAAGTCTGAGTGAAAATTGGATCCTCCTTAAATGTTTTTACAGTCGACGTGACCTTGTCTTGTTATCTAAGGTAAGTATATCTAATGGGTAACCTCCAAAGATTTAATATGAAGAAAAACTAGTGTAATATTGAAATATTATGTGAAAAAACAACAACAACAAAAAACATTAGTTTCCAAAACTTCTGCCAACTTTTCAGATCTTCTCTTTTTTTCTTTTTTTTTTGAAACCTAGTTTAGAGAATATAACTTTGTTTGGAATTTTTAAGAAAACACTAATAATAAATCTACTAGAACAACTGAACTCTACAATAAATTTGTCTTTTTGTGATTTTTTAAAAAGATATACTTGAAAAAAAAAAAACACTCCAGTGGGAAAAGGTGTCCTAAAAATAGGCTAGTTTCCCATTTAGAAATTATTATTGCAACACAATAAGACATTAAACCCAAAAGGCGAGGAATCAAGAAACCATTGACGGCATCAAAAAACATCCATGAAACAATAATGCCATTAATGCCTTTTTCATGCAAGACTTTGTAAAGCACATTTTTTAAAAACACTTTCAGAACAAATCCCTGATGGTTCCTTGGGGCTACAAGGAGGTTATAATTTCTCATTTTCTTTTCTTCTGCATCTTGTAAATCACTCATACATCCATGTATCATCCATCCATCAATGTGGGACATCCAGCCTGGGCCACGGTAGCAGTTCCCATTGGTTTCGGACAGCTAATGCCCCTTGTGAAACGGCACCAGCTCTTATAGAGTTGCCTGAGCTGCCGGCCGGACCCGTGTGTGCTGGGTGGGCAGCAGGTGCGAGCGTGAAGGACAGCTCAACTGCTGCACTGTACGACACACATACAGTACATACACACACAAACACATGCCGACTCTCAAAGTGAAACTAAACTTTCTAAGAAGCTACTTTTGCTATATATATATATATATATATATATATATATATATGAAGAGTTCAGATGCAAAAGCCTCTAAGTGCCATCTGAAATTTTCTTCTAAAATTAGCATTTTTATCAAGCTTGTATATTTAGGTTCAGTAATTTCACTTTAATGACAATTAATAGGTAATTTTCATTGCCATTAAAGTGAAATAACTGAACATAAGCATACAAGCTTGATAAAAATGATCATTTTAGAAGAAAATTTCAGATGGCACTTAGAGGCTTTTGCATCTGAACTCTTCATATATATATATATATATATATATAACAGCGTATTTAACTTTCTTGACGAGATCTTGGTTTAAAAATAACTAGTGAAAATAATCATATTTTATTTATGTAAATATTGATTTTTTTAACTTAAAATATATTCAAATTATCTTCAATAATAATATAATATTTAAATAATTTATATGTACTTTTACTATAGTAAAATTTTTTTAAATGTATTATATATATATACACACACACAGTATATATACAGTATATGCAATTATCTACAATTATTACAATAATATAATAAAGTACATTATTATTACAAGTATGCAGTATATGGTTGTATTATTGTAGATCATTTGTTTGTGTTTAAATAATACAAAATAAAAAAATATATAATAATATGCAGTAAATTATTGTGTGATATGTCTCAAAAACTACAATTATTACAATAATATAATAATATAAAATCATAAAAATTATAACAACATATATGCAGTAACTGTAGGTTTGTATAAATCATTTTATTTTATGAATTTTCTGTGCAAACCTTTATATATATATATTTCCAATTATTTCCAAAATTTCCAATTATTTCTGATGATCTTAGACTTTTGGACCCCGCTGTGTATTCAGTATGTATTTGCTTCATCACTTTGGAAACATGGAAGAAGTTTCAAGGCCTCTGTGAGTGTAGATAAACCATCAGCCCCTAGAGGGCGCTGTTCCATATTTGTGTTGGCTGGTTATAAGTCAGTGTGTGGTGTTGAGGCCATGAGGGACTTTGGGATTCTCCAATTGCAGGCAGGCAGACTGGCTGGCACCCCAAATGTAGCTTCTTCATCCTGGAGACAGCTGTTGTCTTTGTGACGACACTAGTGGCCAATGAGGTTTGGGTCCGAGCTGGGGGTGGTGGGGTGGAGAGGAGGCTTATGGGTTTGAACACGATCAACTGCTGCAGAATCTGAGGGGGCAGTTGGCCGTGGACAGTAAACACCATTCCAAGCCCTGCCGTACACTGGAAAGCAGCTTCACCGAGCGCAAATATACATCTTGACACTTCCTCCTATGAGAATACAGTCTATATCCAGTCCAGGAAGTTCCTGTCAGCTCCTTCAACTCAATTGGGATAGTTGCTATATTTGTCATTTACTTAGATGGGACTTCACATCGACAGAGTAAAAATACCTTTGAGAGATGATGTTAGTACAGATGGATTTTATTTATTTAAAAATATTGATAAATATATTTCAAATGATGCACACTGAATTACATATCAATGGCTCAGAAAAGCTATTTTATTCTACATAAAGTGGGTAGCCCCTCATGGTGGCAGCCATTTTGAAATCACATGACCAGGCATGTCTTGAATAATTCCTGATGTCTTGAGTTCAGGGATGCACCAATATTAAAATGATGTCCAATACCTATAATATAAATGGCCTATTTCAAAATGTTATACTTCTTTATTAAAAATCCAGCACTATAAACTGCTATCTAACTAAAAATGTAAATGCTTCTTTCTCATTTCTGAATGAAAATTGTTTCTACATCAGCATACTAGTGAATTTAGACATCAAATTCTAATGTATAGTATGAAATAAAATCTATTTGAATCCATTTAAATATCCAATTTCATTTGATACCAATAAATAAAAAAATCTCCAATATAATTCCGATAACCACTATTATACCGACACAAAATATTGCAAATTGTTACTTGAGTTAATAAACATAAATTACCGTATTACCATGCATTTTTATACAGTAAAATGTCTAAAGTGTGTCTAATGTCTAATGTGCTTTCAAATTGAATTCTCTCCTCACTCCTAGGTTAAATGTTGTCAAAAGCCTTCAACCAATCAGAATAGGCTTCCACTTCTGACGAATGAAAATGCTACATGAAATCTTATTGGTCAGTCAAAAATGGATGTTTAATTTATTTAGTTTCACATTGTTTAATAATATTAATCAAATGTATCTTAGAAATAGGCGATTAGATGATTTGTACATATACATGACCTAATCTTTGTACAGACATTACAGGTCAAAGCCTTCTGAATTTGGCAGTGTAATTACAACATAGGACAGTCAACCTAACATCAAACAGCATGGATGCTCCAGACCTGATGGGGGCAGCAGAGAGGCAGATTCTGTGCATCTTTGTCTGTCAGAATTTTTTTTTTAATGAAAATATATGAGAAGCAGAAAAACTGGTTATGTATAAAGGTATTTGATTTACAGCCATGATACTCTCCCAGCATTAGCAGCATTGATTAGACACAGGTGAAATGTATGGAAACAATGAACAGTCAGTTTGCAAACCTCTAAAGATTGGCCTATGCACTTTCTATGCGCACAGACAAAATTCAAACACAACATATCCAATTGATTTAATTTGATTGTTTCAGTGAATTTGACAGATTGACAGATAATCAAATATATATATATACTGTTACGCTTAGTCGAGGAATGAGGATTAAACACTGGATAAAACATCATAATAGACTTTACTGGAGACGGAGAAGTAGAACTGCACATACACAAAACAATAATCGACAAAGGACTGAACAGAACAGGAAGTATATATACACATAGTAAATGAGGGAACTAAACAGGAACAGCTGGACAAAGATTAACTAATCAGTAACCATATAAACTAACGAAAATTCATACAGACACGACAGGAACAACTAAACAGAATATAATCGTAACATTACGCCCGCCTCGGAAAGGCACGTCCTCGCAACATATAATATCCAACTGATGAGGGAGGGAGGGGGCTTTGCGAGGTGGGCAGGGAGCTGGTGACGGACAGGAGGCCAACAGCATCAAAGAGTATAGAAGCCCAAGAGGCGAAACTCTGTTGTGTTATGGGTAACAGTCTGTAGATGGCGCTGCGGAGGCGCGTCCGCCATTATGGACTGAAAGCTGCTGAAATCGTTAGCGCCAGTCAATGGCAAAATCAATGCCTCTTCTCTCACAAAAAGAAAAAAATACAAAAAAACGTATCATACACAAATGCACACACAATAGATGGTGGTGTCTGATTAATTACTGAGATCTTGGCACCACTTCCATTTTAGTACTGTTTATAGTTCATGTGTGCACTTGCTAGATTGCACATCTTTTTTGTAGCCTACCTTTCCGCCTGTAATAGGACATTCATAGATTGTTTTTATTCTTGCCATTGAAACGTTCACTGTGTGCACTTTCACTGAAGATGTTGAAAAAACAAGTTGTTAATATTTTTGTGATATTCTATGTAAAAGATTAACTGTCTTTAGAAATGTTCATTTATAATTTTTTTTTTTTTTTTTTTTTTTAAATCATATGGTGATGTTCACTGATTTCAAAATCAACATTTGAATAAATATCTTATTACTGTGTGTCTGCCTATATATTATTTCATGAATTTCTGTTATTCATATAACAAGGAAAATGCATAATAGAACATAAATATTGATAGATTAAAGGTTTGCAGTAATTTTATAATTGTATCTTTGCAAACCGTAAGTGGTAGGCTAATGAAGCCGATTCGGTGGGGGACATACCCTTACGAAAAAGTACTATAGGAATCTTATAGTATTTTGGGAGAAAATATTATAGTAATCTTATAGGAATACGAGCCACTATAGTATTTCTATAGTAGTCTTATAGTCCTTCTATTGTAATATTTTGTCCCAAAATACTATTTTCCTAAGGGTAATTAGGCCATGCATAACCAACACATAAACGTAACATTTTCTGTCATTTAACGTCGGTCATCCTCATTAATGTATTTTAAATTGTTTTCATATTTAGATATGACGGCCAGAAAAAATTTAGTTATGTTAAGTTTTTGTTATGTTAAGTTGCTTCAGTGCCATTGACTCCCATTATTTTTCGGCGTTTTCCTTAAGTTTTCAGTCCATAATGGCGGCCGCGCCGTCACGTCATGGGGGCAACTGTTGCTATGGAGCGTTCTATTGAGTTTCGCCTCTTGGGCTTCTATACTTTTTGACAGCATGGTGAAGCCGACGGTGGAAGGAGCCAAGGTGGAGCTTTAGCTGCAGGGCTGGGTAAAACTTGTGGAGCGATCGACGGAGGCGGAACCAGGGTGTGTGGAGGAACCAGCGGAGCAGAGAGACTGACGGACCAGGGTGACATCCACTGCTCAGAAGCTCAAGGTGAAGCTGCTGGCTCATGGGACCGAGGCGGAGACAGGGCAATGACGGAGTGATCGAGGATGATGGAGAAGCCGGAGGGAAGGAGAGGCCTGGTGGAGCCGAAGGGGTGGAGGGACGTGGCACAGCCGGAGACCCGGAAGTCCATGGCGGAAGCTGAGCGCACATCGACCAAGGCTAATCCAGATAGACGAGGGAGGCCAGAGGAGTCCCAGGGCAAACGGGCCACAGTGGAGACGAGGGAACGCAGAGCCGGGGTGGAGCCAACGGGCTGACATGCCGAGGTGGAGACATGGGCCAGGAGGCCGTAAGTGCAGCCAGGGACTCAGCCTCATGCCCAGCTGGTGGAGGAGAAGCCCAAAGCGAAGCTGACGAACCACACGGAGCTAGCGGCGGGGGCAGAGCTGAGGAGCTTGACGACAGCAGTGGAGCCGATGGATCCAGGGGACTGGCCGTAACCAGCGGAGGAAATCAGGCACGAACATCGGCAGAAGAGGATGATGTCTGGATGGGACCGGCGAAGAAGAAGAGGATCCGAGGGTGGGGACTTGGGTGGGAACTGGATCCGTGGACCATAGATCTATCAGGTTTAGGTTCGCTCCTGGCTCTGAGATGGACTGATCAGCATGCATAGACTCAGGGGCTTTGATGTCATCCGGCTCGGGTTCTGGTTCACCTTGTGGCTGCCTTAGGTTCGCAGGCTGTGGAACTAAACAGGAACAGCTGGACAAAGATTAAATAATCAGTAACCATAGAAACTAACGAAAACTCATACAAACACGACAGGATTACCGAACATAATCGTGACTATATATATATATACGGTATGTACCTCAATGTTGGGGTCACGGTTCAACACGAGTTCGGTACAATAGGAAAAATTGTCACACTTTAGGGATCAATTCTCACTATTAACTTACTATTATAATCAGTTAAATGATTATTTGGCAGCATAAATTAGGTCAGCCGGAACCGGGAACACTTCCTATAACACCCGATGTATTCGTTACATCATAAGAAGAATGACATCTACGCTAATGTTAGTCTTTCTGCTTATTCCGAGAATATAATATAATCAGCTGGATCCGGGCCCTATCTAGATCAGTTGGTGGACCTGCACCTAGACACGACCACAACGCATGATGTAGTCAGCCGGATCCGGGCCGTATCCAGACCAGATGGAGGACCTGCGCCTGGACATGACCACAACGCATCCCTGAAGTGTCAGCAGAGATTGTGTCAACTAGACTCTCCCCTGCGAAGGCCTCATCGACACGACAGCCATCGGCACTGATCCTCAACAAACCCATCTCCATACCCGCGTGAATACTCCGATCTTCAGCCAGATGACTGAGCCTGGTTTCTCCCAAGGTTTTTTCTCTATTATGCCACCTGATGGAGTTTTGGTTCCTTGCCACTGTTGCCTTTTTCGGCTTTGTCGCCTTTTTTCACCTTTGTTGCAATTGGCTCTTAGCTTGCTTAGTTGGGGACATTAAATTTAACATTTAATTTAATTTTCAACAATAATATTGATCTGCCTGCATTGACACCATTATATTAGAACTGAACTGAGCTGGACGATGACATCACGGTTTTCTCCAGAGCGGCTATATATATAAATTAACCAAATTAATAACTTGTTTACAACAAAAATGAAACATCACTGAACTTACTTAAGCTAGACTGTGATGCTATTTTCTTCTGGAAACTAACTTTGTTGCATTATTTTCCTGTTATCTCTGTAAAGCTGCTTTGAAATAATCTGTATTGTAAAAAGCGCTATATAAATAAATGTGACTCGACTTGCCTCAAACTACTAATTACTGTTTATTAGTTAGCAAGGATGTAGAATAATGTAGAATAAGGTCATGCAGAATAAGGCATTAATATGAGCTTTATAAGTACTAATAAACAGCCAAAATCCTAGTACTGCTAACAAGCAACTAGTTAAAAGTGAGAATTGGACCCTAAACTAAAGTGTTACTGGAAAAAGCAACAAATCCACAATGTTAGATTTATTTTATTTTTAGTAGTGCAAATTACTTTTTTTTCCATCTAGTGGCATTCAGTGGCAGTTTACACAACACCGTTTTCAACAAAAAAACGTAAAACTGTTTATGCGTTTTGGACGTTCATTTGCACGACAACGGCGTTTTGGGTGCCTGAAAACGCGAACTTTTTGAAAACGGGTTTCAAAGTGCAGGTTTTTGAAAATGTTCTCTGTGTAAACAACAAAAACCCGCATCTCGGAAGACGGTGACATCATGCACATGCGTATTATGTGTTCAGTCTACAGTGTTTCAACATCATCTTATGGCCTGGCAGCAGAATACAGCGTTTTAGTCGTTTACGCGGATCTGTGTGAATGTTGTTTGTTTTGACAATGGTGTCGTCTGTACGCAGACAACTCAAAGGAAAAACTTCTCCATTTTAAGCTTTTCTTTGACGTGTAAACCTACCCTTAGTCCCCCCTTTTTGACAGCCTCTGTTTCGCGAATGATTTCTGAAGGATAATGTGACACTGAAAACTGTAATGATGCTGAAAACTCATCTCGATGCCGAACTGCCATCTGCTCTGACTGAGCTAGAATCAACCAATCGTCTAGATAGTTTAATATGCGAATGCCCTGGAGTCTCAGAGGAGCCAGAGCTGCATCCACGCATTTTGTAAAGGTGCGGGGTGATAAACCTAGGCCGAAGGGAAGAACCCGATACTGGTATGCTTCGCCCCCGAAAGCAAACCTCAGGAACTTCCTGTGATGAGGATGGATAGATACATGGAAGTACGCGTCCTTCAAGTCTATTGTGACAAACCAGTCCTCGGACTGAATCTGTGACACAATCTGCTTGAGCGTAAGCATTCTGAACTTGAGTTTCTGAACTCTGCTGTTTAATTGACGCAGATCTAGAATAGGACGCAACCCCCCATCCTTTTTTGGAACAATGAAATAACGGCTGTAAAACCCTGACTCTCTGCTGGGAGGAGAAACCCTTTCTATAGCCCCTTTTTTTAGAAGCGTCAGTACTTCTTGTTCCATGACCAGAGCCTGCTCGGAGTTCACCACTGTGGCAAGTACCCCTTGAAATCTGGGCGGACGAGAACCGAACTGAATTCTGTAACCCTTTTCTATTACATTCAGGACTCACTGCGAAATATTTGGTAGAAGTTTCCACGCTACCAGAAATTCCGCTAAGGGAACCAGTCTCTCGAGACTGGCCTCTGGATTTGGTTGAACAGTCATTTCGGTGCCCTGAAACGGCGAACCGGCAGGGAACAACCGAAGTGGCAGCACTGCAACTCTCCTCGGAGAATTGCCCCCCAGAGGGCGCCGAGGAGGAACGGTTCCTCGAAACCGTCTCTCCTCGGAGGGGACCACCCTCAAAAGCCTGACAGCCTCGGCGTCAGGACTTCTTCTTAGTCCAAGCTCTCTTAGAGATGACGGTCCTCAGATCCTGTCCACCCCTAACAGGCTTGGACTGCGACCGCCACCCAGACTCCCCAGGTTGTGGAGGAGCCCGAGCGGCGACGCTCTGCTCTTGTTGCACTCTGTGCTGCTGTGAGGAGCTCGTAGACGGCCGTGTTTAACTGCTCAGATTTAACCTCCTGGGCAGAGGCACTGGATTCAGCAGGTAAGGGCTGAGAAAGGGCGGGGCCCGTCTCAAACCCCGCTACTAAATCCATATGCGAACCCCAAGATGAAAGCCTCCGCTGTGCCTCGGCAGCAGCGGGACCCGCACCTCGGGGAGCGCGAACCGAACCGTCCTCCTCAAAGAACGCCCGGCGAGAGCGGAGCGTCCGCAAGGACAGCTTAACGCAATGCTCACAGTCAGCTCCCTCGAGAACTGACTGGGCATGCTCCACTCCCAAACAAGCAACACAAAGCTGATGTGTGTCACCACCCGTGATGTAACGAGGGCAGGGAACAACACATCGCTTAAAATCTTGCTTGCTCGCCATAATATATATATATATATATATATGTGTGTGCTTGAACTCTGACAGACAACAGTAAATAGACAAGGACAGATATACAGAGAGCGCTTGCTTAAGGCACAGAAGCTAACGCGATCTGTGTCAGCGGGGCTGCCTTATAGTTTCCTGGTCGATGACGTCTCGTCTTTCCATTGGACTGATTATACACGTGCTTCGCGACGCAATCACGCAGGGCGTTCCCACTGCGTCTCAAACGCAGCTCGAGTTCCCTTGAAAGGGAACTAGATTTTTATTTTATTTTATAAAATGTATTAAAGTCATGAAAATTATTTTAACTGAAATAATATTTCTCAATATTACTGCTTTTACAGTATTTTTGATCAAATAAATGACATTTTCCAGAGAATATTTGACAAGTAAAAGCCAATTATTTTGTTCTGTAAACAACATAATATCTTTACAATACCCCATTTATTATTTCAAACATGAAAATATATACTACTGCCTTTATAATTGGGGTCCCTGGTAAGGAGGTCCATGACATTAAAATGTTCAAACCCCCTTAAAATAAATAATTAATTATCAGCAATCAAAAAACAGTTCTGACATCAAATCCAGAGCTTAATCCCATCAGGTCGAATAATCCAGGGAACAGATCGAATCTGTGATCACCCAAGCAGCAAGTCCTCAGGCTGCACCTGCCTAAACGATGAGGGCAGCGTTCTCTCGCACTCACAGAGCTGATGCAGTCCACAGACGCTCTGGCTCTGGCTCTCACTGCGCTCATTGTTTCATGGTGAGGAGCATACACTGTTCTCTCTGATTCCCGTGACTATAACAGCAGCTGGTCGAGGCTTACTGCCTCAAAAACTTCATAAATCTTATCACTACAGTCTATCCAGCACGTAAAAAAAAACTATATTTGTAATGATCATCCTCTGATATGTTCCATAACAGTCCAGCATAACAGTTTTCTGCAAGTCTTCTATTCATTAATCACAGGATACAGGATCTATAATATAAATAATGATTTATTAGCTATCTGTCATCATTAATGTAAATAAATATCTAATATATTTCACAAATATTACGTATATGAAGTTGAAAAAGGATGCACTCCGACTCAAGGAAAAAGAAAGTATGCAGTTAAAGAGACAAGAAGTGAACTGAAACTGAATTAAAGTTAATCAAAGTGAATGTGAACAGATATTTAACCCTTACAAAATACACAATTACTTGATCAATTATAATAATGATCAAATATAATAATTATATTTAAATATAATAATTATATATATATGTATGTATATATAATTTGATCACTATTATAATTGATCAAGTAATTGTATTATTATAATTATGTATAATTATATTTTTTATATTATAACAATTTATTATTTATATACATCCATATACATTATTATATATATATATATATATATATATGAATGTATGTATTTATATACATTATATATGTGAAATATTATTATTATTTAAAATAACTACTTTAGAAGTAATATATTTTGAAATGTAATTTATTCCTGAGATGGTAAAGCTGATTTTTTAGAATCATTGTATCACACTATTCCTCAGAAATGATGTATGTATGTATGTGTGTGTGTGTGCGTGCGTGTGTGTCTTTAACTTTAATCAAACATTAATCAAAGTTATTATAAAGTGTTTCCAAAACCAAAAACACAATTAGATATGTTCTGTAAATAATTCAATTGTATATGATGATAAATGTCTTAAGAAAATCATGGGGAAACATTTTATTTGTAACTTAAATTTGTACCGTATATTTTGCATATTCAATCAGGAATGAATATTCAAACAGCATAATTAACTATCACAACACATGCATACATGTTTATTAAGCTTAGTTTGTTGTCCTTTCAAAGACAATGAGTGGAAAATCCCCTCAATGACAAGTCACTTATCAGAGCCCACTTTCACAGACCCTAAAAGTGCCTGATTGGGGTCATTCACAAACAGGGGGAGGAGGGGTCAAGCGTGGGAACACATGCTAATGTTAGAATCAGGTGGAGGCTGCTTCTTTAATGACCTGAGCATGGACAGCACTGTGAAGAGCAGGCCTGCTGTTGGCAGCGCAAAGAAATGGACTGACCATGTGACAGGAAAGAGAGTGCATGACATCTGTCCCCCGTACACCTCTGAGGAAGTGACCTGCCACCTCTCACACACCCACAGGACAAGTTCCTTTTTGTGGAGGTCGTCTTTAACACACTATTTTGACAGCAGGAGAGGCAATGATGATCTGTGAGGACGTACATGGTCTTTTGATCTTCACAAGCTTTGTTTAAGGGCTGAGGAAGGCAAGTGGAAATCTGAATGCCAGTGATCTGCTAGCAGCTACGCTAATGTGGCTATAGGCATACAAAAGTAGATCTGACCTATGTCTTGTAATTTGTAAAGAAAAAGACTGTAAAAATGCAACAGTAATTGGTGGTGATGTTTTGAACGTTCAGAGAACATCCAGAAATAACGTTTTAATTGCTTAATGGAAATGCTAGCAAAATCTTCTTAGAACGTTTTTGTTAGCTGGGAATATAATAAAATACTGTCAAATGTATAGCTTTTGCAAGCAAAAACTATGAATTACCATATCATTTATGGTGAAAAACAGTAAAAGAATAATCCCAGAAAGCCCTGTGTGACACATCACATGAGTCGCAAATCACGTGATTATATTTTATTGAAATATTTTATTGTTTCGTCTTATTTTTTTATGATTAATGTACATTAGGGTGTTTCGGATTGGTGAACGTGATTTCACCAAGTACCACATGTTCCTGGATAAACATCTTTGTTGATCCTGGAACAACTTTCCAATCAACCAATCAGATTTGAGGGACAAGTTTACAGTTTATGTCAAGTTTAGGCTTACAACCACGGTTAGGTGCTTCTACATCAGTGTTATTCACCTATCATTTCCCTCTGATTTTAGGGAAAAGTTAGGGGTAGGGATAGGTTTAGAGGTAGGAATAGGGTAAGGACTAAATTTTGGGACAGGAATGTTATTCCAGGATCAACAAAATATTATGATCCAGGATCATGTCTTACTTGGCAAAATCACGGTGACCGTTTTGGATTACAGTCATCTTCTGGTTATTGTGTATTATATATTAGTCCTATTACAGAAATCTTATTGTTTCATTTATATATTACTGACATATATATGCATCACATTACGTTTACTAGTTTGTTATATTAAACTGTAATCCAAATGGATGGAAATTTTATATGCAATTCAAACACAATCTATTGGTTTTGCTTTTTATAAAAGCAAAAAGCCACTTAAGTTTACCAGATTTAAACTTTCAGTATGGAATGAAACAATATCCATTAATATCTACTCCATTCACACTCAATTCAAATTCTACATTAATGCACCAGGTCACAGAATTCAGCATTTGATCATTATTTAAAAAAGTAAACAGCCTTATTCACTGTGGTAATTAGTACTAATTAATGTAACTATCTATTGAAGATCAGTGTCTTTTATTATCTTTTATCTTTTATTGTAGTTGTGACTATTGTAAAACGATATCAACTGAAGCTTGCTTTACTGTGGTAAAACCACTGTAACATATAGTTTTGTAGCAAACTGCTTTAGTAAACAATAATTGGCTACCATGAACCATTAGCCTAGCATTAAATATTGTACTTTCTTGCACAGATAAAGTTCGAATTTAAAGGGATAGTTCACTTTGAAATTAATTTTTGGTATGTTTTAGCTTACCTCAAGGGCATCCAAGATGTAGGTGTCTTTTTTTCCGCAGTAGTTTCAATTTTGATATTTTTAGGTCAAACCGTTCTTGTCTGTCAGTCAATATAATGCAGGTCTATGGTCACGGTCTCAAAACACAAGCACAGAGTCCAAATTAAAACAATTCCCCGTCGTCCAAATTAAACAATTCCCCATCGTAAGTACACATTGATGGCCTAAGACACGAAACGAGCGGTTTGTGTGAGAAAACGAACAGTATTTATATCGTTTTTACCTCTTATACGCAGACATGTCCGAATGATCTGATCTGACGTGTACGCAGACTGGTGCATAGATATATACACTAGATGTCGCCTTAAAGACATTCGTTCCAATGAACTGCCGTAGACAAGGCGACATCTAGTGTTTATATATCTATGCACCAGTCTGCGTACACGTCAGATCAGATCATTCGGACATGTCTGCGTATAAGAGGTAAAAACGATATAAATACTGTTCGTTTTCTCACACAAACCGCTCGTTTCGTGTCTTAGGCCATCAATGTGTACTTACGATGGGGAATTGTTTAATTTGGACGACGGGGAATTGTTTTAATTTGGACTCTGTGCTTGTGTTTTGAGACCGTGACCATAGACCTGCATTATATGACTGACAGACAAGAACGGTTTGACCTAAAAATATCAAAATTGAAACTACTGCGGAAAAAAAGACACCTACATCTTGGATGCCCTTGAGGTAAGCTAAAACATACCAAAAATTAATTTCAAAGTGAACTATCCCTTTAAGAAATCCACACGGCCTAAAATGCTACAATTTTATCCTTTCATCTTGTAAAAAACATATTTGTTGATATTCCAGAGGGCAAATCCCAGTTCCATTTGCAGGAGGTCAAGGCATCTTTCCTCCCTCTTGCTGTATGTGTTTCTGATGATTTGTGCAATTAGCTCACTGTCAGCGTTGACAGGCCTATGACAGACTCTGTCACTATACGCCCAATGCAGAGGTTTTCAAGAACACAGCGGTACAGGAGCACTTTAGCCGCCCCATCTGGTCCGTCTCCAACATCACAGGGAGTGTTTGCTTAAATTGTTAGTCCATTAAGGGAGCAGAACAGAGAAATTTGAAACTAATGATGCAGGAGGAGTGAGACTATGAAACGCTAGAGGCCACCGTGCTAAGCTATACTGGAATAAACAGAAAATAATGTATATTTGATTAACTGTGTTAGATATATTCAGCGCTGGATGTGTTCTGCCCTGGACCTTGCATGTGTGGATGATGTCCTAAGGGTCCTTGATAAAGAAAAGGCAAAAATAAGGATGTTTGTGGGTTATGTGGAGTAGGTGCTTCTGCACTGTGGTTCCCCCCTCACCGCCTGTTAAGCAGAGTAGGACCTCGTCAGCCCCGCTCAGCCCTGCACCCTCCAAGGATCCAGCAATGAAGACCGTACCCACCATGGACCCTGAGATCGAGCCCACTCCTGCTATGGAGCCAGAGACATGTCCTTCCTGGTCATCATTTCCGTCCCGAGGCCAGAGACTACCTCCAGATCCATCCAGGAGTCAGTGATTGTGGCACAGTCTATCCCCAAGCCAGAAGCCGAGCTCGGGCTCATTGAGTTGTGGACAACGGAGCCAGTTCCCAACCAACTCCCCACCCCCAAACTCTCTCCTCTTCAGTCGGACCTATGGAATTACCTAGATGACCCGAACCCGCTCAAAGTCCTCCATGCTCTGGCCTCTCTGCTAGCTCTGTGCTGCTCTCTGGCTCCGCCTCCCCATTCCCTGCTCGGCACAGGGATTCCCTGGCTTCACTTCAGGCCTCCAGGCCTTTGACTCCACCTCGGCCTGTAAGCCCGTCGACTCTGCCTTGGCTCTAGGGCTGGGACAATAAATCGATGCATCGCGATTCGTGGTTTGATTCCAATATTTTTCGAATGCATCGCCATTCTCTCTCGAATCGATTCTGAGCTTAGTTTTTAACAGCAGATGTAGCCTAGGCTAGTATTTAACCGCACGCTCAAATGCTCACGAAGAAGAGCGCTCGTGCGTTCGGCTGAGTCTGAGAATGTACTTGCACCTCAGAATGCTTTTATGTCGCGAGATTAATGTAAACGGCCCACTGCAAACACCCTTGTAATTCGCTTCAATCTTTTCAAACTTTATGAATGATTATTTTATAGAAGGTTCAAGTGGTGTGTGTAAGGCATTGGAAGCAAGCAGAGTACGGCTGTTTCTAAAGCACGCAGTGCCCTCTGCTGTGAAAAATTAAGCTCAGAATCGATTCGAGAGAGAATCGCGATGCATTCGGACAATCTCAGAATTGATCCAGGGTCATTTCTCGATTCACGATGCATCGATTTATTGTCCCAGTATAGTATTTAATAATAATTTTAATTAGCTTTTATTTGGATACTTTCAGTTAGAGTTCATTTTATTTTAGTTTTGGTATTAGTAATTTAGCTGTACATTATTTTTATTTCAGATTTAGTTGTAGAAAATTGTATAACTCAAGTAAAAAAATAATAATAATAGAAATGCTGCCTTGGCAAATATCTGAAATAAAATAAGTTTAAGTTTTTCATTATATATATATATATATTTTTTTTTTAAATGTATATATATATAACTTGATGATATTATGACAATTTGGAATGGACATATATGTATGACTTTTGCAGTGAATACCCAGTGAATCATTAAATGTTCTTTCTACACACACCTCTCACAACCCTCTTTACTGCGAAACTGATCTCAGGTCAGCGTAAATGGTCACAGACCGAGTAGGTGTTTGATGCCCGGCACATTTAAGCATGTAATGCATGCATCATGCAGAGAGTCTAAACAGGCTTTAGTGTTGGCTTTGGACCATCTACACCACACTGGATGTGATTTCACTCTAGCTAGATCTGAAGCTGTAAACCAGAACAAACTGTAGTTTTAATGCATTTTTACAGCCATTTCAAAACCAGCTTTACAGCTACATACTTCACAATGCTATTCCTAAACATCAAGGAGAACATCAGAGGGTTCAAAGAGAGCATTAATTAATCTGTATATGCATATGTGTGACGTGATACTTAAGTGTACTAGTTATTATTAGAAACTTTAATTGGTATTTTTATTTTAGGCGCAGAAAAATCTTCACAAAATCCATGACAGCTGAAATAACACTGTCACTTACAAAGATAGGATTCAGATCTAATAGGGTCATTAACAGATCCACATAACTAAAACAAAGGATTAAACCATAATGAATTTTCAGCTAACCATTTTGGAAAGTGTGGCATAATTAATTGAGTTCTTGAAGGGACAGTTCACTCAAAAGTTATTCAGATATGAATATACACCCTCATGTCATTCCAAACCTGTATGGTTGTGTGGAGAGCAAAATTAGATTGTTTTGTAGAATATTGCCGCAACTCTTTTTCATACAAATTAAAGCGAATAGTCACTTAAGTCTAGTTTAATGACTTTTTTTGTGACAACATTTCTGTCTGTTATCATACAAAGCTGTCATGTGGCTTCAGAAAGAACTGGAATATAGAATGTGATTTGAATTAACAACTTACAAAAGACCTTTTTTTTGGAGCTTGAAAGCACAAGTCTCCATTCACTTCCATTGTACGGAATAGAGCCACCAAGACATTCTGCTAAACATCTCCTTTCCTTCAAAGAATAAAATATGTTTGAACTGCTCATTTAACTTTTTTTCATGTGTTTAATACATTTTTTGGGGGAATTTAGAACTGCCTCTGTAAAATTACTTATAGAAAAAGCTATTTAAAATTTGTACGATTTCTAAGGGGATCTAGGTTTATGGGTGTACGGGAAGGTCAACAGTGTAATGACAGATGTCATTACAGATGTCATTAGATATTTAATTTAAATATAGGTATGTAAACGCATGTACACAGTAAGTGTATTGTATTAGATTATTAATTTAAATGTTATTACATAGTAGTAAAAGACAAAATATAAAGTGGATCCAATCATTTTCCATTCTTTGCAAGACAATTGACTTATAAATTGATAACTCATAGTTTGTATATTTTCTTGCAAGGTTAATATGTACAGAAATCTCCCCAGGTCAGCGGTTCTCGAACTTCCTGTTCTGCAGGTCATTTGTCAGCATTAACACGGATCATGTCAAGAGCAGTTGAGTAAATAATGGCTAGAATCATCTTGGCGTATCAATTTCTACACCTAATTCACAGAATGACTAGGTTTACCTAAAGATAAACAGAACAGCGAAAGAGAAAGAAGAATATCTGTTCTCAAAATGTTATCCGCATTCAAAAATTTTAAGTTGTGTGTAATTTTGACAGTTAAAAGACCATTACCCTCCACCAATGGTGATAGTTTGGGGGCGGGGCTATCTGTTTGGTTGACCAATGGCAGACAGAGGGTGTGTTCAGGAAATCTGTTTGGGGGGGAAAAGTAGTTTGTTGATGCTAATGGCGTCAAAATTACACACTTCAGCTTTAAGGTACTCGCTTATAATAATAATTTACATGGTTTTGCCATAAACATTTTTTTTTTTAAATGATTTGAATTAACATAAAATGCGACAATAGTATCAAGTTGGCTTTCCTAAACCCAAATCTTTAATCAAAATTTAAAAAAATTATTGATGAAGGCATTTGCTTTATGGACTTGGAGCTTGTTGATGCCAGCGTATTTACAAGCAGAAGATAATAATGATTATAAAGCTTCATCCCTGTCTGGTTCCTGACTGGGTGTCTGCCCCTCAGCCCTGGTTCCACCCCTTACTGGCTTTCTCAGCTGCTGATATGCGTGTTATGTGAGTATGACTTGACTGTTCTTATTTTGGTGCATCACTATCAATCAAACTCCTGGATGGGAAGGCCAACTTGACCCCGATGCCCTGGGAAACCTGAAGCGAGGTGAACAGGAATCTCCCTGTTTTTTAAAGCCAACTGGACCAACAAGAGTCTTGAAATAAACTGGAATGGACTGGTTAGGAGAGGTTCTGAAGAAACTGAATTTGGGTGTTTCTTCAACTATGGTCCCTTTTGTACCTGTGGACTTCGACAAAATAAACCATTAAAACATAATTTTCTCACTTTCACTAGTTTATTTGCCAATTACCAATGTGTGTATATACACATGAATTACAATTCTGTCCGTTTTTTGCCTTTTATCCCCTGAAAGTAATGAAAATTCCCAACAAAGTGTCATTTACACAACGTTTAAAATGATATGTTTGTACTTGATTGCATTCTGTGGTGGAAATGACAGTGGTGGAAATTACATTTTGAATGTTTTTGAAAAAGAATGGCCGAATTCTTTGTCTCGTTAAGCATTTTATGTATCCTTAAATCACAAAATTAAATTATATTTTCTTTTTGTATAATTTCACAAAATAACAGTTTGGAAATTGAATTGGAAATGGAGCACAATAAAAAAAAACATTGGGTAACACTTTAGTTTAGGGTTCAATTCTCACTATGAACTAGTTTCTTATTAGCATTACAATTACTAGCATATTGACTGTTTATTAGTAGTACTTATAAAGCACATATTGGTGTGATTGGTCTACTCTGCTCTGATTGATCAATCCCAGTCTGTTGTGATTGGTCTACTCTTCTCTGATTGGTCAGATGGCCCAGTCTGTTATGATTAGTCTACTCTGCTCTGATTGGTCAGATGGCCCAGTCTGTTTTGTTTGGTCTAATCTACTCTGATTGGTCAGATGACCCAGTCTGTTGTGTTTGGTCTACTCTACTCTGATTGGTCAGATGACCCAGTCTGTTGTGATTGGTCTACTCTACTCTGATTGGTCAGATGTCCCAGTCTGTTGTGATTGGTCTACTCTGCTCTGATTGGTCAGATGGCTCAGTCTGTTGTGATTGGTCTACTCTGCTCTGATTGGTCAGATGTCCCAGTCTGTTGTGATTGGTCTACTCTGCTCTGATTGGTCAGATGTCCCAGTCTGTTGTGATTGGTCTACTCTGCTCTGATTGGTCAGATGTCCCAGTTGTTGTGATTGATCTACCCATTTATGTCAATGGGTCTACCGCTTACAGCGCGTGTTGGAAACGAAACGACTATTACCATATCTGAATTTCAGCTCCAGAGGGTTCGTCACTGCTTGATACACAGCGATACGAATAGGTTTCTGGTTTTCCGTATCAATTCTAGCGTGAGTCCTTGGAAGTGCAGCAATGTTGATTCACAGCGCTAAAAACAGCGTCTTCTCAACATGTCCACAACACAAACCAAACTCTGCAGGCCACAGCTACAACTACAGTGTTTGAGGGACTATTTATTTTTACATTGTTATGTAGGTATGTAACTGGAAGTAATGCTGGATTTGCAGGCCGACTCGTTTTAGCATTTTAGAATCAATTCTTTCTTTTAGGAAACAATAACTTTATTTGTCGTGCACTTTGATCTATAACTTTGAAGACATTTTATTCACAAACATCTATATTACACTCTGCATGAAAGGTGATATTAAAAAAAGCATAATAAGGGCATTTAAAAATGTAATCATTAATATGAATACGACACATATAATGATATGATAATGAGTGATGAAGGCATTATAATAAGCAAGTTTTTAATGAATTATAATTTACAATTTAATGTTTTTAAAATGTGAATTATTTTAATAAAAAATCAAATGCAGGGACATAAAGGTGCCCAACATTTGTAGATTCGCCACTTATTCACTTCCACCAATGCATTCTAAGCGAAACCAGAATCATGTTACTCATGCATTGGCTCAGTGATTATCACCATACCAGAATCTCAAGCACAAGCAATGGGGTTTGGGCTTCATCACACCATAACACACTCATGGGACTATTTATCATGTGTCTTGTGCCACAGAAGGTAACATTTTTTTCACACTTTCCTTCCAAGTGTTGAAAATGTCCTGCTTAAAATGGAGTAGCCAGACGGAGCATTTAAATGGTGTTTTCATCAGGTTCCACTGCGTTTTCACCTCTCGGGTCCTCGCTGTTGATAGCTAAGAGGATCTTTAGCTTTTTTGTTTGGAGCTAGACTGACTCAGATTGATGTCTTGGAGAAAGTCACTAGTTAATTAGAGAGAAAGCTGTGTAATGTCACGGTTCACATTGTCCCGAGGGGCCGGAGTGAGCGAGGGGTATAAAGTTGAAGGAGGGACGGAGGGTGAAAGAAAAAACATAGATATGATCATGACTCTGTCACATTCATGCTTTAGAATCCATTTAGACTCCAATTGTTCAACAAAGTTAGCTTTTAAGACATGTAAGACGTGTCCTGCCTGCAGAAACTGATTTTTGAGACATTGGCTTGATTTGCATGCAACCAAACAATCTGTTAGTATTCAGATAGATGGCTCAATCGGACTGAAAAGCCTTCATACAAACACCTTAATTGAGCCGATTGAGCTTGATCTGAATAAAATTGCGATCGAATTGAAAGGGGTGGTGTAGATTTGAAATAATCCAATCAATTGGAAAAAAATAAACATGCACACACTTGAATTTCTCAATCGAATTCGAAAATACCTTGTGCACATGGGTAGTGCTATGATACGTCTGTTTACACATATTTTATGTCTTATGATTGTGCCTCACTTGTCATTAAAGTAGACTATTTATCTAATATTTGCTAAGAAAGCTCATCTGACATATATGACATCTTTCTTTTTAGATATGTCATCAAGGCAAAAATGACAATTACGTTCGATGTTGTTTCAGTGATATTATCACAATGACTTTCATGGCTTTCGATGGAAGTCACTGCGAATGTGCTGAAGTTTTTTTCAGAATACATGTAATGCACTTGTAAACGAATGTGTGAATTGGACTGCAAAGTTTGGGTTCATGTAAACAGAACTTTCAGAATGTAAAATCGGACTGGATTCACTTGGATCGATGTAAAATAGTGCATGTAATAGTGCATGTAGTGCATTTTGAAAGTGGATTTTTCTTTTACTTCAGTATGTTTTTACTTATACTGTACGTTACATATATGATATCTAATACTTATTTATTAAATTAAAAAAAAATAATAAAAACATTTAAAAAAACTTCCAAAGGTTTTTTTATTTATTTAATTTTTGCAGCAATGCTATAAAAATCAACAACAAAATGATTCTCCAAAGAACCTTTTTGTGAACAGTTCAGAGTAGGGTCTAAACCAGCACAATAGGAACTACCAGTGACATAAGTGTACGTTGACTGGACGAACGCATGCGAAACACGGCACCCGCCATTTTTAAAATGTTGTGTAAACACATAGTTTACACTAACTTATTCCACGACCATAGAAAACAGCGATAGAAGGACAGACGGCGAAGTCCAGGCACTTTTCAAACTTTATGCTATGGAGTTGTTGATGTAGTTGAATGCCGAACTTAAATGACGTAGCCACATACTGGTGGTTCGAATGCAACCAGGAAAATGACTGCTAGATCCTATAACTGAGGTCCTATAACTACCCGGTGTGAAAGCCCCTTATGCTATGAAAATATGGTAACACTTTATTTTGATGGTCCCCCAACAGATATTCTACTGACAATAAGTAACTTGGCAACTACAAGTCAACTTATTCACCCGAACCCTAACACTTAAAGCAGCACTCAGTAGCTTCGGGACTTCTTCGCTGTATTCTCGCTTTTTGCTCGCAGGTTTCTCTCTAGAGCTCCCCCCACAGCTTCAGAATAGATATTTGACAACACTGTTGTAAAAACTCGTTGTTGATTCTCAGACACCAGAGGCTATAGATCAACGACATCAAAGCAGATGGGACATTCTTTAAAACGTCTTCTTCATTCGGGTTCGGACAGCGTGAGGGAGCGCAATAATGACAGCATTTTAGCAGATTTCTTTTGGCCGTAAAGCAATTGTTTACATGGCGAGACCTGATATCACGCGAGACTTCCTGACGCAGCGGCCGGCGGCCCGCCGGCTCAAAGATGCAAGTGCGTATTTTCCGCTCACGGGCACCAGGGGGGTACGAAACGACCACCATTCAACCCGAAATAAGTAATATAACCATTCCAATGACTCCGAAGCTGTTCAGTTAAGGTAAAAAAAGTTACTTAGTTCACCTTTAACCACAAGCTAACAGTCTACTGACAGTCTACTACAGTCTACTAATACTCTAATGAGAGTTAGTTGACATGTAGTTGCAAAGTTACTTATAGTTAGTAGAAAGTCTAAAGTGGACGATAGAAATAAAGTGGAACCAAATATATTTTAAAAAAAAATCATGTCCAAAATGCCATACTATAAAGTAGGTACTACATTTGGTTTGAAATGTACTTTGTGATTGCTAAAAAAAAGCATGTTCTATATAGTATGAATGTGTGTTGTATGAATGAAGTCTGGACGTACTACATCTGCCGTGTTGTCACTGTCATGTGACCTATGCATCAGTTGTGTCGCTTCATTTCCATTCACAAATCCTCTCCCATGGCCTCATAGTAAAGTGACCATCGAATGCGCACTTCAGAATCTCACAGGTAGTAGTAGGTCATCCAGGTAATTTTGGCCTACTCTTTTATGATTACTGTGAATTCGGACATACTACTTGGCTCACATACTGTTGTTTGCCTACAATGCAGTAGGCAGTAAGTATACGAAAGTATATGAAAGTCAATGGTGTCAAATATTGCTTTGGACCCCAATAGCTATGGATAAATCCAGTTATCTTCTTAAAAAGTGAGTAAATGATGACAGAATATGATTTTTTGGGTGAACTATCCCTTTAAATAAAATATAGTTTCACTTAATCACAGTCACTAATATGAACATTTGAAAGAGTGCAACAAATGCCCACCTTAAACCTCTCATCCCCAGTCAGGGGCCACAACTGAGACCCAGCTCCTGTCTACAGACTCCTGGTAACTGAAACTACAGCACAGTTGGACAACACAGCATGATAATTGGAGAATTACAGCTGTTAGTCACACGAAATACATTGCAGTTGTAGGTCTGGGACCTGGAGGTCGAGGCACAGGAAGCTGAAGTGTAATTTAGAGGCAGCCAGTGCCAGTTTCATACCCACAACCCCCCCTTCATGAAGTCCACCTGTTAACTAGACCCTTGTCAAGCAAAGACTAAACATAATCAATGAATAATTAATAACAATTCATTTTTGCTATCTTGGCATGTCTTTCGTCATTTCTATTGAGATTAATGAGTAAGGCTTGTCTGATGTGTGCTATGAAAGAAACGTTTAATGTGCCACAATTGCTGCTCGACGAGCACTTTAACCAGAAAGAATTTGCTCTTAGTCAACGTCTGTTTAGAAGATGTGTAGTTACTAGTAGCCAGACAGCAGACACACTCTAAAAATCTAAATATATTACAATGTTATGTATCATGTTCTATCCATTTTATGTAAAAAATCATTTCCCCACCATTACAGCTCAGAGAATCTGAGAGCAACAGTATAAAAACAAATGCAAGTGTCTCATGGGCTTTTTTTCCCCCTTTTTTTCTTGTTACAGTAGTTGATCCTGAATCATAAAAATGCACAAGACAGTAGCCGCGTTTCCATTACCCTTCAAATTGCACAAATTGAAATTGCGAATTGAAAATACGTTTAATGGAAACACGTAATTTCCATTAAGTTTTTTACGCTCGCATGAGGTGGTTTTTCAGGCAATTCGAAAATGTATAGGTCACCTGACTAGATGACTCGGTGTGTTTGGACAGAATACGAGACAGAGTTCTTTATTAAATTCATATAAGACAAAATAATTACAGGAATACTGGATTCTAAACCTCAAATAAATGCCACAATCAAGACCTCAAAGCAGATATGAGGGAGAAACACCCAGAAACACCTCATAGGCCTGTGTGCCGCTCACAAGCATATGAGTCGTTTCTTACCATTAATGCTTGGAAAACACACATACATCTCCTTCGATTAATAATAATGGCTAGTGCAGTGGCTGGGATTAGTAGGCTACATAAACCTACCAACGTCCGTTGCCATGGTTTTTGGAATGACTTTACTTATTGCAAGAGGAAAAAATGAAGTTTTAGTCGCATAACATCGGTTAATGGAAACACCGTCATTTCGCAATAGTTTTTTGTCGACATTTAGAAAAAAATCGCAAAAGTTTTGCGCAAATCTGTAATGGAAACGCGCCTAATGACAAAATGGAAAGATGCCAAACAAAAGCCACAACATCTATTTGTATGTGTAACATTTGTAAATAGTGATATATGAACATTTAATTGTCAAGGTTATGTTTAGTTTATTTGTGTTTTAGGGCCAGTTTACACGATAATGATGTAGTAAAAATGGGAAAAAAATTCTGTTGCAGCAGATCCACGAAAAATCCACAACTAAAAACGCTGTATTATTCATGCCAGGCCAGTAGTTGGCGATGTCACTTTTGTAAAGAAACACAACAGACCTATGGACCTTATGTAGCCCCACCCTTTTTCAGCGCTGCGCTCATTGTGTTTCTGTCTTCCGGTTTGTATTTTCACCTTCAAACCTACAATGTCCATGATAACTTTCATCAACTCTACAATAAGTAAATCCAGCTACCGCAAAAACAGAAGTTCAAACACAAAATTCTAAAGATGGCTGCGACCCAGACTGCAACATAGTGTCGGCCCAGATCCGGCCCACATCTGGTACTTGTGGATTCCATACGGTCCGGATGTGGGCCGGATCTGGGCTGACACTATGTTGCAGTCTGTTGAGCTTGTTTCTCTGGCGCATAAGGTCTATAGACTAGATCATATATATATTGCAATTAATCAGCATATCATGTTTCCCTTTTTACATCATTTCATTTCAATGTATTATTTTCAAACAATTTCTCTTGGTCGCTTATCCATGGAGCTGTCAATCACTGTTAAATGCAAACAAACTAAAAAATTAACAATCAAACCAATAAATAAATACATAATATTTTTAAAACTGCAGTTGCGCAAACTCTGTTTTTGTACTTGTAATTGTGTTGAACTTGCTGAGCTTTAATGGCATGAAAATCCGGTAACATCTTACTTTAGGGTCATATTTTCACTATTAACTAGTTACTTATTATCATGCATACTAGGATATTGGCTGTTTATTTGTACATATAAAGTACATATTAATGCCTTATTAAGACCATATTCTACATCCCTTAGCCCTATCTCACACCTAAACATAACCATTACAACAACTTTCTTACTTACTATTAATAAACAGTAATTAGGGGTTTATTGAGGCAAAAGTCATAGTTAATAGTTAGTTAATAGTGAGAATTGGACCCTAATATAAAGTGTGACCAAAAATCCTTATTATAAATATGTGTGCGGGTCAGAGGTTGTGATATAATGTGCAAATATATTTTTTAAACCACCTTTAAAATACAATTAATTGTAGTAAATGAGCACATTAAACTCACATGCCTAATGGTGTAATATTTCTTTTCTGTATTTCATGGTCTTATTGAGCTGTTTTGTATGTGTTTTGCAGATGTGTTCAGACCACCTGTTCGGCTTTCCTGTTTCAGAGTAACCTGTCCAGGAAGGTCATTGTGCTTTCCAGTGAACAACAAAGCACAATAGTCCTCAGGTCAAGGGTGAGGGGAGGATCTTTAGTCATAGCGCTTGATAACATCAATAAAATTTCAGTTCAGAACATTATCAATAAGTAAATCATACATTATGAGTCATCTGTGTATTATAACGGTGGTAATAATGGCGAAGAAAACCAAACACCAAAAACTATAGCATAAACAAAGCAGTTTCTTGGGGAAAACCCCAGAGCTCATATGGAAAGTTAATCTAATGGCACCTCTCTAAAGTCCCCTTGTTCAGCCTCCCCTCTAAAGACCCCCTGCAGGCACAGGGCAGGGTGGGGACAGTCCAACGTGATTAACACCCAGGCGGGAACAGCATGTTGGAACATGTCTCTTCCTGGGTGCCCTTCAGATCAGAACAGATCTAAGATCAGTTCTCTTTTCCATTTGCTAACATGTGTCTCCGAAAACTGTCCTCAGATCAGAGAGGACGGGAGCATTGTGACAAGCGATTCTCAAGTCAGCGCTGCAGCGATTGGGAAGAAGCTGGAAGTGTTAGTCCCACAGAACCAAACCTGTCGAAGCTACTGAGGGTGATCTAATTAGGGTCAAAGATTTGTTTGCAGAACAACGCAATGTGGTGGACTAATTCAGAGCAAGCTCATGAGAAAGCAATGAACTGGAAGTTCTGAGAGTTGAAAAGTGAGACAACTTATTTTACCATAGATCAGGAGAATTTCAACACTGATACAACACCTACTTAGTTTACTAAGATATATTTACAAGATACGTTTATTTGAGATGCAAAATGGCTGAAGATATTAGTCGTGTTCAATTTAATTGAGTTTATGCTGAAAAATAGAAAAATGTCTGCCAATGGAGTAAGAAAATCTTTTCCTTTTCTTTTTCTTTTTTTTTTTTTGTGAAAAGCTATGGATCATCAGATTTTGCTTAAATTCAAGTGCTCAAGATCATGTGCTGCTGTCATCAATAGTACTAAAACATGTGCTGATAATATGATTTGCAAAGATACTGTGATTCATTTACAATAAATAATATATTTAATAATATTTTAAAGTCAACCAATCCAAAGTAAAATCATTTTTATTGCCAGGATCTAAAATAAGAAAACATTAAAAATTAAAAACACATAAAAGTATCATAAAAGTATCATAAAGTGGTCCATACCACTAATGCACTACATTTTGAGTGTTTTGAAGCCATATGATAATTTTGTGTGAGAAATAGGGTTGTTTAATGTCAAGAATCTGCCGATACGATACATATCAGGATACAGGGGTTACGATACGATATGTTGCAATACATTGCGATATTTCTTGTTTTTATAGGAAGAGGATCTAATTTTAGAAAAACTGTCATAAAGAACACAACACAACACATATGCATAAACTGCAGTTTCATTTACATAACCGTTATGCATTAAAGGAAAATAGTAAAGTGCTTGAAGGATTCTTTATATTTCAGTCTCTCCAGGATTTTGCTATTCTTGGATTGCAGAATTTAATGCAAAATCAAAGAAACTGCGCAATTTTTCTAAATTGCCGCAGATGATTTAGACGCCTATGTGATGTCTAAGTAGTCCTAAAGACGTCGACGTTTGTGTGACGTCACAGCAAACACGTATTCATCCAACTTCGAATTGATCGCTAAACTTCTGTTTTCAATATTCAGCAATGCATCTGTCACTCCTAGTCAGTCAACCACTGCAATCTGAATAAGTTATTTTGTTATATTATAAAAAAAACTAACTTGTTATTAGCCATGTAAAGCTTTAAATAATAATAAATAAGCTTCAAAATGCAATGCAAAGCAATAGGCCTACAATGATGATTGAAAGATGAACAAATAAGCGTTCCTCAAAAGCCTGTTGTATCATTAACTGATTCATTTTAACATGATTTTTCTGATGCTAATGATTTTTTTCAGCAAAGTTGTTCATGTTGATGATTTTGAGTCCTTAGAAATTCATGTATTGAATATGATACAGTAGGCTTTATGGATAAGAGGACAACACTTAAGTTTCTCTTTTTGTTTATCTCAGTGTTCTCTTTTTATAAATTACAGAGCCCAATATGTTGAGGTCACAAAAGTAATAAAAATGTCAGAAGAATGTTGTCTATGTTATATTTTCACTGCAAAACAACACAAGAAATGGCGCAAATATTGCCTCCAATTTTGAGAAAAGCCATCGCAAAATCAGTCATTTCAGGCAAGAAAAAAAAAAAAAAAAAAAAGGTCTTGCAAAGTCCTGGAGAAATACACCAAAGTTTAAATCAAATTGTACCCTCCCCCATAACACTCACATGTTCAAAACTTGCAACCTCAAGGAGCTTTAAAGGGTTAGTTCACCCAAAAATGAAAATTAGCCCATGATTTACTCCCCCTCAAAGTTATCATAGGTGTATATGACATTCTTCTTTCAGACGAATATAATCCAAAACAATGTCCTGGCTCTTCCAAGCTTTATAATGGCAGTGAATGGCTGTTTGGAAGTCCATAAAAGTGCATCTATCCATGATAAAAGTGCATAGGGTTAACAAAGGCCTTCTGAAGTGAATGAGTTTGATGTTTTATCGAAAAGCCTGGTTATAAATCAGTGATGTTAAATGCCATTGCCTTTCATAAGTCTTGTGACTAATGCGTCAAGTTCGAATTTTTTTTTTTTTTTTTTTTGAAGATGATGATGAAGATTTGACAGCCGTGGAAAAGGATTCGGGGCTTAAAATACCAATATAGTCTAATCTAATTACACTATAATTTAAAATAAATACAATAAAACATATTGCACTTGAAGTCCCTTCTGTGTTTTGCATTATTCAAAGTTGTAATATTGACCCTAGAACATTTCCAAGGCTTTGCCAGAACCCTCTGAAATGAGGAAACTGCCAAAAAGATAAAGTATTAAGCAAACCCAAACCAGAATTTGTATACAATCAAAACAGAGAAATCTCTCTACCAACGACAATTTTTCCCACAGGCCTTGGATGTCATAACATCTGGATATTTGGTTTCGATTTTTAAATGGTTTAAAGAAACACAACTACATCCCAAAGACCAGACCAACCAATTTACAGCCCCGTCTGCCACCCAGACTAAATACACCTGGATGTGGCGCAATTATTCACACTCGCTCACATTCCACCGTACATGGGGCACAAGCGCTTTACCACGCTCTTTAGGCGCACCAAGCATACAGATATACAGGTTGATATTAAATCTGATACCCAATGGTGTTTATCCTGCCAGACAGGGCAATCCAAAGCTGTAAAACACATTGAGGTTTAACTACACGGCATTGTTATCCAGAATGAGACTGTGAGAAAGGCAAGGTTCAGCGTGTTTAGTCCTGAGCTCGAGCACGGGTTATGTTTCAAGTTAATTAACTCTCTGTAATGGCAATGATCACAGTAAATCTGTGAAGTAATGAAGCAACGGTATCACTCATTAAAATTGTTTACATTTTCAGTGCAATACATATTTGAACAAATTCAAGAAATAATTCAATTAGAATAACAATTTCCTTAAAAATAACATTGATATTATAAAGGCTGTAGCTGTAACGATCACCAGTGAGAGTGCCCGGGATTTCCATCAGAGGGCACTCCAACCTGGACAATCACCACATATCCACAGACTCCATTCCCCATAATCCTATGCCCAAACCATCATCCATTATCACATTCACCTGTGTCTCATTATCTTGTTTACTCACCCTATATAAGCCTGGTTCATTCTGTCATTCCCTGTGAAGTGTTGTTTAGTGTCTCGACTGCAATTCCGAGCATTCTCTCTGTTCTTCCCATGTTCTTGGTTTTTGATCTTTGCATGTTTCATGGATTCCCCCTTTTGCTTGTGTCCCCTGCCTTTTTGTGTGTTTGTTTGTTTGGACTGCTTACTTTGTGTTTATGACCTCTTGTCTGTTATCTGGGTTACGTCTTTGGATTACCCTTTCAAATAAATACTGCATTTGGATCCTCAGCCTTTGTGTCTCAGAGCAGTACGTGACAGTAGCTTATTAATATAGCTTATATTTTTTAAATAAAAATATTTTTTTATTTGAAAGTGTTGACAAAAATCTTGTTAAAATTATATAATTATATACTATATAATAATATTATAGTATAATAATAAAAAAGTATATAATAATACAAATATTAATAATTTATGAACATTATATATATATTATATTAGTTTGTGTTTACATAATGTGTGTGTATGTGTACTGTGTATAATAATTTTGTACATATGGATACACACATGAATGTATATATTTGAGAAAATTTTTTATGTATATATATATATATATATATATATATATATAAATGATATATAAATATATATACAGTATATACATGCAAATATTTCTTAAATGTATATATATACATGCATTTGTGTGTATTTATGTATACAAAATAATGATATATGGTACACACACATATATTATGTAAACACAAACTAATATATTTGCAGCTTTGCATCACAGGAATATATATATATATATATATATATATATATATATATATATATATATATTCCTGTGATGCAAAGCTGCAAATCATTAGCCCAGCCTTGATACTTCTAAAATCAATCCATTGCTCAAGATACATTTCTTATATAATTATATATAAATTAAATTAAATAATCTAGATAAATTAAACATAAATTGACCAGAGGAAAAACAGTTTGAACACATGGAATGCACAGTATAGTTGTGAGAGATAAAGTAAAATCCGACTGTATGGCACTGAACATAAGAGCTCATGTAGGAGTGGATGTGCAGGATATGATCGCATGTTAATGGGCCGTGTGAATGCAGCGTGGAGGATGGGATTGGGCATGGCATGGACCCTTGCAGAACGTCCACTGTCAACACCTCACAGAGCCTTTCCATGCCACCCCACATGAGCGGTTAACTCTTTAAGCCATCGAGAAGCATTGTGCCAAGCATTGTGGAGCAGATCAGAAGACTCATGCTGTTTTCATTCTGCTCAAAACAGAAAATCACACATTGAATTTTACTCTTTTAAATGTATTTTATGTCAGCGATAAAAGTCTTAAAACATTTACCATAAAACAAAAATGTTATGATTTGCAACAGTTAACAGGTTTGAGCAAATAATGATGAGTAAATAATTCTAAACTATTCATTTAATGTAGATTAAGCTTTGGGTCTCTGACGAAAAACAAATATGAACTCAGCCATATCTCTTCCACGGCATCAAAGCTTTTCTCTTTGTGACCGGCCCTATTGGGACAGGGGTTGGTGGGGGGCCATGACCACAGCCCCTCAACATCTCTCATCGTTTAGACCCGATCGCCACTTCGTTGACATTCCTCCCTCTGCCGGCAGAACGCGTTCCCATTTTCCAAGCTCAGTGCCAGCGGCGCAGACCCCCCACCCTGAGGCTGGCATCGTGCCCACATTAAGTGCAGAACAGGCTGGACGGCGCCACTGGCGCTTAAAGAAACATTTAATGTTTCACAAGGCTGTAGGAGTCAGGATTACACTCTGCCGTTCTTTAAACCCTGCGGTGCGGGAAACAATCAGCTCATGGCTATTTTGCTTCGGTACATGAGGGCAAGGCTTGTTACGAGACCCGGCACTGGGGAACGGATCCAGATCTGGAGGGCTACACCTGCACCTGGCATGGGCATGAAATGACCAATAAAAAACAAGAACTTAAAAATTTTCCCAGTGCAGCCAGACATTTGATCTAACCGAATGCGGCCCATTGCGTTTACATTTTCAAACTGCTTCAGAAATGACAATAAAACCTTGTTTGGGAAGACGGGGGCTTTGAAAGTCTGGACTGGGTCAGGGAGCCCCTCGGATGAGACACCAAACATGGCGTTCAATGACAAATGAAGGGAGAGTTGCAGAATCCAAATGGCGCTGTCAGAAAATGCACAGTAGTTCTGCCAAAGAGCTCAAAATCCCCCAAAACTATGCCCACTCATTGCATGTTGTACTTAGGACAGTTATCAAGTCATTGCCATTCCCATTTCCCCTTACAAATTTGTTTTGGGAAAAAAAGCTCCTATTTCACCTCTTGGAACCTCAACAGTGCCTCCAGAGTTCAGCTTTGTGCTTTAATGAGCGAACTTGGTTCAGACTCTTTTGCTCCGTTTGACCGAGGCCAAGTTGGGGAGATTTGGCAGACGGAGCAAGTGCTGATAGGACAAGGTCCATAATGTTGCACACGCACGCCAAAGTTTTCAGTAATGGCAGCACTGACAAAAAGAGAATTATGAGGGGATGGCGTAGCTGAGAGGTTGCCAGAGGGGAACTAGCATTTTGGACATGGGGGATATTAGATGTCAGCATACCAAAGGGACTGAATTCAAGCTATCATATAATACATGACCTACACACTTAGGATAGTTCGCCCCAAAAATGAAAGTTCTGTCATCATTTATTCATCCTTGTGTCGTTCCAAAACCATAAGACACAGCAAGCAAAGTTGTCAACTAAAGGACATGGGATATATTTAAATAAGTTTTGGTTACCTGAACTTTCAATGGAGGGAAAGAAATGTATATAAGTGATATATATTTGGAATGGCATAAGGGTGAGAAAATGTCGATTTTGGTTAAAGTAACCCTTTAAGATAAACTGCAAGTCAATCATGGCATTGATCTTTAATTCAGTTTGCATCCAAAAAATGAGCACTTTTGGTCCTTTGTAAAACTCAAAACTCAGGGCACCTTAAAATAGTCTTTTCACACTCTCATTAGGTAATTTGCCTTTTAATATTGTCCATCATTGAACATTCATGCCTTTTCTAACCCAACAATGTCATATCCACAACAGTGTAATTTCCATTCCAATTGTTTAATAGCATTCTGTTGTAGAAATTATGTTTGAATCATATTTGGAGAAAAATGCTAAGGCTAATTGCATAGATAGCATTTGATGTAGGCCTAAGCTAATTACACACATTTAAACCAACACTATTTTTGCATAATTTGATCAAATTAAAACAAGTGTATTCATTGTGGTGGCAAGGATTACTGAGAGACAGAATTAGACCAGGTTAATGAATCAAAATGGTTTGTTTATTTTTTCTCTGTTTTACAAATTATTAGAAAATAAGAAAATAATTCCAGTTAGACAATTATATAGTTTAAATTAAAGTTATTTTTATTAAAAAACAATCCCTGGAACATAAGGTGCCATACATAAGAAAACACACATCAATGTTATTTTATTCTACTTTGAGTTGTAATTTACAGCATTAAATGGTTACATGAATGCACTCTGTTTCCAGAACAATTGTATGCCAACTTTGAATTAGACTTCAGTCAGAATATAATTATTTTAATGACCAATGCTAAACACCGTATGTGTATTTTTAGGCTTTAGGCCCCAAAACCTGAATGCACCCACTGGCTATTGTGAGGTTCACCCTGCATGCTCGTGTAACCTAAGCTAGCAGTATTACAGGGGTCCCGACACCTCGCATTAGGAGGGGAACTGCATCTCTCTGGCTATAAACACCAAGGTGGACTCATAACTGTCCACACCAAGCACATTCCAGGGCTTTTGTCACAGCCACGCTTCAGATTAGCATTAATTTATTTGGGTAGTAACTAAGTCACATGGACACTGAGAAAGTAATAGCAGGAACTCTGGGAATTAAGAAGTAAAAAATATATAATTTAAGTGACTGTGAATGGACAGAATATTAGGCTTGCAATCTTTATGCAATGCCTATTAAAATGCATGTACTAGAGGATGGTGTGATGCTGCCATGCATTTAACATTGATAGTAGAAAATTGTGTACGTTTGATTTTTATTTAAAAATATTTAAAAAATCATGTGGACGCACACACACCCACACACACAAACACACACACACACACACACACACACACACACACACACACACACACACACACACACACACACACACACACACACACACACACACACACACACACACACACACACACACATATATTAGTTACTGACACAAAATCTGATCAGTTTTAAGTCTTAATTGTCATTTATAAAATTTGCAGTATAATGGTGTCAATAAAATATAAAATAAAATATTCAACAACTGCACAACATTTCACAATGACTGAATTCCTGAAGAAAATTAAAAAAAATTATATATATATATATATGTTTGTATACCTGCATGCCAACAATCAAAATCTAAATAAAATCTTTCAAAACTGTGCCACTTTGTGTCAAATACCCTTAACACACATACAAAATTAATTAATTACTTTTTATATTTTTTCATCTTGAGCCAAGGATTCTCATTTTATAATGTGAAAAAATTATATATACGTATTACTAGGCTAAGTAATAATAGGCCTACGGTATATATGTATGCAGTTTATTATTGTAAGGGTCGTTTCTCACTGTGACAACAATCAGTATGTATATGTTGAATAGGTTTCAATAAAATAAATGTTGTGCTTAGTTAGATTCAATGGGAACCATTTCAATCTGATTTCCTTTCTAAACAAAACCCCCTAAAATTATCTATCTAAAGTTCAAAGTTCAAACACTTCTGTAAAGTGACTGTCCCTTTAAGGACGCGCCCAATGTTAACAGATTGTGCCAAATGTTATCAAAGACCTTCATCTCAGCTCTCTCAAACTGTAGGTGACAGAATCAAGATTCTCTCTTCCTTCCACACGATTAGTGACAGCCAGTAAACAAGCCAAGGGGAGGAGAGATATGCCCACCTCACTAATTACTGTAAATTAGTGTAATTAGCAAGAAACACCTTCTGTTTCACACAATCCCTTCTCAATATGCATGTGACATCCATTTAGCATCAGTCTGTTAATGCTGCAAATGAGCCTTTTAAGGTTAAAAGTAACAACCAACTTTTGAAGAGGATACTGCACATTTTTTAAATCACAACATGAACTATTTGTCAAGTTTAAGGCACTGGATAAGCATTTCGTAGAATTCTATTTTTAGACAGGACCGAGCAAAATTTCAGTCATTTCAAAATACAATAAATGACACCATTCATTGCATTCCATTGGCAAACAATTAAGACACTCAAAGGTGTGAATCCTGCTGAGTGAAGTTGCCACTGGTAGTAGCACACATTCCTTACATCACCTAAAGCCTACATTTGGGCCACCATGCATCTCAAACCCTTCCACCATTTGCATGTGACAAAAAAAATGTTGCAAAATGGACCACCAAGACAAAAGCAACAAAGCTTTGGAGGTGACAGCAGCTAACTACAACAGAGACATCACTCTGGGCCATCTCCTCCTCATTCTTGGCCTCCAGTATAGCTAAATTTGGCAGAAGTCGGTGTGTCTTCAGGCTGGTTTTCACACCTGTCACCCTGTCACCATCCGGGTCCCAAACTCTTACGTTTTAATGTCCTGTTGTTGCAGGGCAGAGTCTCTGTGTGTGTTCCTCAGGACTCTCCCCATGGGACACAAGCTTACACAGGGAGATCAAAGAGAGGACACTATGAAAATATTGAACCGCTGTGATCTTGGTCAGACCGTTGAAGGGTTAGACAATGGCCCCGGCAGAGAGACACTTCCGATAGAAGTGTCTCACAGTGGAATCGAAAGATGGAAAGCTTGAATGGCTCTTTTACTTCCTTTCTATTGCTGGAGATTCTCAGGACAACTGTGTATTATAATGCATTTTATGCACATACAGGAACGCAATGACTTCCAAAATGTATGCAATGAGACTGGCATGTTTTTGCCCATTGGTGTGTTGATTTGTTAGATCTGACTATGTCACAAAAGTGCTTGCATTTCGACATAGATAAAGATATAAAATAATATTTCATAAGAAAGAATATTCTGAAAACGGCTGTTCCGAAATTCTGTTTTTGCCATTGCCAGCTGGCAATCAGAATAATGCATTAACATGATGCATATATAATAAGAATACAACCAAATTCTAATTAACATCAAAATAATCTTGTGCATGTAATTGCTTTTACTGATTCAACTATTATCAACCTCTTCAATACAATAAGATGTTAAAGAAACCAATAAAGGGTGGATGTTCAAACAAGACTATTGTGCTTGTGTTGTGATCTATATACCAGCAATTTACTGATATTACAAGTATAATTGAGAAGATAATTTTTGAGAAGATGTTTTTATGTCTGAGCTGGTATAAAGAGGACTTTGGAACCATTGAGAAGGTGAAAGACCACACAGAAAGCACCCTCTCTCTTTCACACGTACCATACACTGGAATGACCTCATGCCTAACCTGTAATGTAACGTAACTCTCATTAAAATATTCTGGAATATTTGGTATGATTTTTATGGAACAGAGTCCCTCTTGTCTTGTCTAGTCCGGTGGTGAAGATCGGCATGAGTATTATACCTCATTACAGAGGCCATCAAAAAGGTATTCTCTCTGGCCAGATAAGTAAAACTGAGAATAGACCACTGGTGTATCTGATGCTAATTGACAAACATCGATGCGCATGATGTTTGTGTCAACAACCTGGACTCATTTATCTGAACTGGATGAACAGGAACACAGCAAAAACAGTGACCTATGACAGTTCCCAGCAGAACTCGTCTCTGGGTGGGCCAAACTGAAGGTGTACCTTGATGACCACTAGTGTTGTTTTTATAGGGCTCCTCTTCAAAGCGCATGTTTACAGGGGTGCCAAAGATTGGGCACAGAGCACCAGGGATTCTGACGCACAGGGACACACACGGAGAGAGAAGTAGGGTAGCTTTGGATCCCATTGCCAATCCACATATCTAGCTTTTCACATCTTCCACAAAGTGTTCAGTTTCATTAATGTATCTCATAGAGTTTCCATTTAAAGTCCTACTGAATTCCCCTTCCCCCATCTATCCTCTGGCCTTGTGACAAACATACATCCACACCATGACACTTTATACACCTTTGAATGTCCATTATCTTGTGCTGTCCCTGTTGCCCAACTACTTTTAAGTCTAATGGACACAAGAAACAAGTTTTGAGCACTGCCAAATTCTTGTTGCCAGAGAGAAAATGTTTGTTAAAGTATGTTGTTTTCTTGTTCAGCTTTCTTGACTTCAATTAAGCGCACGTCTGCTAAGTAATTTCCATAAGATTGAGAGGGGTAACACATTCTAAGCTAGTGGTTACATGGTCATTAATAAGCAAGGTATAATGAAACTCATGAGTAGGAAGTGGGTGGCTTAAATCCCCACAATGCATTGACGGAACAGCTATGAAGCTGAGATAACTTTCACATGGTACAGGCGTCATCATCACTATTCACAGAATCTCTACTGAAACCTGAGCCTGTGATCAGGGCAGCAGTGCCAGAGCTGTACCTTCCCAAACATTCCCCCTGGCATGGGCCAACTCTTGCCTCCACAAAATTCAGCATGACTCACATTCTACTCAACGTCAGAGAGCTGGAGCCTTCGTGCAACTTTACAGCCAAACGAATTGTGTACATGTTCATGTAGCACCTCTAACATGCAAACATAGATGTTTCTCTTGCAAACATTCTCTGTCATCAGTGAATCTTTGTTATTAAAGTGAATTCTTACATTTGTTGGTATAGTGAGGCATTAACCTATTGTCCAAGTTGGTACAGTGAGGCATGCAAAATTTGACTATTCAAAACCTTTGAATGTTATTTTTAGTAGTGAAACTTTCTAAGGCAAGTTTTGCCTTTTTTGAGAAAATCCTTAACATTAGATACTAAACTCTGGATTGTAAGTTGTTCTGTACTGTATGTGCTAAAATGTTCTGTACTGTATGTGCTATGTTACCTCAAATCATGTGGCTTGTTGAGGAGAGGTGACCTATTATATTTCAAAGCAATCTGGCATACAGCATTTGCCTAGTGGGCCATTAAATGGGGGGGATTCATTACACCTAAATTAAAGGAGGAATCCAAGAGTTTTATCTAGAGTCCAGAATATGATAGAGACTAGGATCATCTAAGAGATTGAATCTTTCAACTCAAAAAGTAAACACCTAGAATACAGCTACAAAACATGAAACTCAGAAAAATCACAACATAAAAATGAACCTTTTATGGATACAAAAGCTTGTCTGTGGGGCAGTACCCTCAAACTCATATATTTTGTGCATTTTGTTACTTTAAGAGTAGATGAGGGGTGGGCAAAAGTGTACTTTTGAAGGTATTGGCCCAGTAACAGGTTAAGAAGTTGTTGGGGTTTTTTTTTTTTTTTTTTTGCACAATTTTATGACAGTGTAGCATTCGATGGGGAGTTTTATAAGAGTTAGCTTATATAAGAGTTAGCTAAGTAGTAACTCATAATACTGAAAACAAGATGGCATCTGATCACCTGAGATCTGCAATTCTACTGTCACCCTTTATCATTCCTTAATTCATAGCACGTAACGTGGAGGATTTCATTACACACAGTGAAATGCTGTACTCTATATTTGTCTCTTTAATGAGGGTCCAGCGTTCCACAGAGCTTTCAGCCTAATCATTGTGTCTCGAACAACTATGCCTGGACACCCTCTTGCGCGCACACATATCATATCCCCATAACGCACGCTGCTCGTCAACAAGACGGCATGCATCTGACTCACAGTGCTTTTAACTACACCTTTACCAACACTACAAACGACAGTCACGAGTTGGAGACGCACACTCCGAAACCCCCTTACACAACCATAAAGGCCCCCATAACAGAGTCTTTCCACTGGGGATGACTTTAGGGACGGTGTCAAATGCCAGCCATGAAAGAGCGTGCCGACCGAAGGATTAGCTTTGGAGTGTTATGATCCACCATTGTATTTTTCTTTGCCCTTCTTTCCACCCTGTTTAGATGGCAATTAGTGAGCTGCCAGGCTGGGCCAAGTTGTGCGGGTGACGTTACCGAGTATTGTTTATAGACAGCTGCTGGCCCCGATAAAAGCTAAGGCCCATTGATGTATTCACCAGCTGTGCTTGTAAGCTACAGCCTGCCTCCACTACTCTGTCAAGAGCTGTCGAACCTGAAGAGTGACCCCTTATTTAGCTCGCCATACTTAGCATTGACAATTCGTCCGTTCATTTTGAATAATAAATGTACACAGTATGTACTGGGATTCATAGGTTGAACGATTGGTTACACTTTATTTTGAAGGTCCCCTTTGGACATTCTGTTGATTATAAGTAACGTTAGACGTGTAACACCTACATGTCAACTAACTCTCATTAGAGTTAAATTTGAGTATTAGTAGACTGTTAGGAGTAGGGGTATGGTTGGTAGCATAAGGGGTTCGGGTTAATAGAATAAGTTGACATGTAAGGGGCTTTCGCACCCGGTAGTTCTAGGAACTTAGTTCTAGGAACTAGTCACCAGGTTGGTTCCCCGAGAACTAATGGTTCCCTTAGGAACATTTTCCTGGTTGCATTCGCACCGCCAGTAGGAACTCTGAAGTAAGCCGCACTTATTTTGACGGCGCTGAGAACGCCAGCGAGAGCCTGAGCACACAGTGCTCGCATTCTCCATGCTCTTTAGTTTACGATCTGTCTAACAGTCCTGTCCAATACGTTATTAGATAGAACTGTTATACATAGAAAGTAGACAGTATATGAAAAGGTGTCCAGTGTTGCTAGCTGAGCAGAAATACATAATCATGTTTCGTTTGTCCCCTCAAAGTTGCGTTGAATTTTCTCCTTAGCGTAAAGGTTAAGAGGCTCATCTATCACTGTTTTCCATGTTCGTAGAGTTAGTTTCTGGAGTAAATATATAGGCTATAATCTGTGTGTTTACAAAGCTTTTTTTTAATGGCGGGTGTTGGTGTTTCGTGTGCGTTTGGCCAATCAGCGTACACTAACGTCACTGGTAGCTCCTTTAGTGCTGGTTTAGACACTACTCTGAAATAGGAGCTAAATTAGTTCCTCCAAAAGGAGTTCCTAGAACTAAAATCGTTCCTAGTTCCTGCGGCGTGAACAAGCCAAAAAAAACGATCTATGCTATGAGTGAATTACCTTCCATAATTAGCCAGCACAATGCTATGTTGTGGATGGTTTCCAGGGAATGCTAGCTGGTTGCTAGCAGTGTTAATCTAGTCGACAAAACTACTGATAAACAAAGGAAATTTTACCAACTATAAGTAATTTGTCAACTACATGTCTTGTTGTTACCTATGTTACCTATACTTAAATGGACCATTAAAATAAAATGGGTAACACTTTACAATAAGGTTCCTTAGTTAATATTAGTTAATGTATTTACTAACATGAACTAACAATGAGCACTACATTTGTTACAGTATTTATTAATCTTTGTTAATATTAGTTAATAAAAATACAGCTGTTCATTGTTTGTTCATGTTAACTAAGGTTAATAAATGCTGAAGAAGTATTGATCATTCATTGTTCATGTTAACTAAGGTAGTTAACTAATGTTAATTAATGTTAACTAATTAACCTTATTGTAAAGTGTTACCATAAAGTGTTACCAAACACACTATTGACAAAAATATGACAAGACACGTCACCACAAGATCTTAACAAATGTTTATTAAAAAAATCTATAAAAAAATATTTTGTGTTTCAAATAATTCAATCATAGTTAATACTTTTAGGGTTCGAGGTGTGTGAGCTGAAACTGACATGCAGTGAATGAACACCCGATCACTTTGCTCGCAGGTAATTAACTCACTTATCTTATATGCAATCTATATAAGATTAATCAAATACATAAGCAACAGAAATGTAATATTACTACTTGCATATGTACAAAATAGCAGCAATTCACAAGTTAAATGCTAGTTGGAATGTGTAAATCATATATGCAGTCAGAACAGTTTAATATTGATTAAGATTATTTAATATGACAGATGATATATTCGAAGATAACGTCAGTAAACTATGGAGTACCGCAAGGATCTGTGTTAGGCCCTCTGCTATTCTCAATATATATGCTGCCACTTGGTAATATTATAAGAAAACATGGAATTAATTTCCACTGTTATGCTGATGACACTCAATTATATATTTCATCACGACCAGATGAAAACAATAAATTATCTAAATTGACAGAGTGTGTTAAAGATATAAAATACTGGATGACGTGTAATTTTCTGCTATTAAATTCAGATAAAACGGAGGTATTACTTATGGGTCCAAAAAACTGCCCACAAAACCTCTTACAATACAACTTCAATTTAGAAGGATGTCCTGTTACTTTATCCACTACAGTAAAAGACCTGGGAGTTATACTAGATCGCAACTTGTCTTTCGAAAATCATATTTCATATGTTACAAGAACAGCCTTTTTCCACCTTAGAAACATTGCTAAGCTACGTAACATGCTATCTGTCTCTGATGCAGAAAAGTTAGTTCATGCATTCATGACCTCGAGACTAGATTACTGTAATGCTTTATTAGCTGCATCCTCAATAAACAAGCTACAGTTAATCCAAAATGCAGCTGCTAGAGTTCTTACTAGGTCAAGAAAATATGATCATATAATACCAATTCTATCATCTCTACACTGTGGTTACCTATTAAGTTCCGTATCAATTACAAAGTATTACTAATGGCCTATAAAGCCCTAAATGATTTAGCTCCTGGGTATTTAACGGAACTTCTATCGCCCTACAATCCATCGCGCTCTTTAAGATCACTAAATTCGAGGCTTCTGGTCATTCCTAGGATATCTAAGTCCACTAAAGGAGGAAGGGCGTTTTCACATTTAGCTCCTAAACTCTGGAATGGCCTTCCTGATATTGTTCGAGGCTCAGATTCGCTGTCCCAGTTTAAAACTAGATTAAAGACGCATCTCTTTAGCCAAGCATTCACATAATACTTACCTTTTATTCTACAGTTGAATCAGATTGAATGCATTAATACTATGAACAGCAGCTACGCTAATTATTTCCCATCTGCTTTTCTGTCGTTAATTTGGGACGCTAGTCCCGAGGTAAATAGAGTTCGTCAGCTCCAGTTTGTATCCAGCCTCTCATGGAAACTTCAGATGCCCCAACACCCGTGCGGAGACGACTCGACGCCCGTGAGGAGACGACTCGACGCCGGCGATATGTTATGCCCTAAATTAATACATGATTAACTAACTGTATTTTTCTATGTACATTTCTGAAATGCACTTTCTGTAAAGCTGCTTTGAGACAATATGTATTGTGAAAAGCGCTATACAAATAAATTTGAATTGAATTGAATTGAATATTGACTAAATGTAAAGATTCACAAAATCGTCAAATCACAAAAAAACGGTAAAAATTAGCACTGGTTCCTATAGTGTGTTTTGGCTGGTTGCTTACTGACTGAAGTCAAACAATCCCTACACTCCACGTTTTGTTGCTATTTTTGATTTCTGGATATAGCTTGGATCCCTCTTTTAATGTAAATCTATGAGTTTTTTCCCCCCACCAAATTAAGAGATTATTTATTAAATGAAGACAATACTATACACAACAAAACTGCTGTTGGGTGCAGTTCCACATTTCTCTCCATTTTGGATTTAGTCTGTAACAAAAATAAACCTATAAAAATATGAGTCACGTCCAATGTGTTAATGCTTCTTCTCTGTTAAAAACAAGTTCCAAGGCACTGTGATAAATTCTTAAGTCTCAGATGTAGGAGCTACATCTTATATTTTGAGTCGTGCGATGAGAGACGGGCATTAAAAGCAAAAGGCCACATTCCGATGCTGATGCAGTATGAATTTACACACACACTCCCTGATGCCCAGGATCAACAACCACAAAAATAGCTCCACAAATGAGATGGTAAACTATAAAGGATCAGACACCCTCATTAATCTGAAATAAAACACTTGGGTGATTTTTAAAGAATGTATTAGAAATATGAGACAATATCCTTTAACAATTTAGACTGTAATTGATAAAACGGGGCGGATTAACATAGCGGGCATAATGACCCAACTGGGCAGCCCTTCCAGACATCTAAAGAGGAATACTTCTGAAAGGACTTCCCATAATTACTGTGCAGGATTTGGGATGGCACAACAAAACTAGGTGTGTTTTTCAAACTGCAATACTAGCATATGGCTTAGTATATACAAGTATACTGATTACAATTTTTTTTTAAATAGTATGTTTAACTATGCATTATATAATACATATCATTTATATTGTATATATTTATATTAATGCATAGTTAAACATACTATTTATACATTATATAAATTTGGTGAAATGTAAACACTATAATAATTTTTTTTTTTTTTTTTTTTTTTTTTTTGACTTTGGTGTAAAAGGTGTTCCTCATTGTAGCTTTTAAATTTATATGTATATTTATAAATTGATATATGTATAAGCTACAATGCGGAACACCTTTTACACCAAAAGTCAAAAATGTATCTGCATGGTTAAAAATAACCACAGAATGATCACAGCTGGAAGATAATTAGCATCATTCACACAAGAATCTTTAAAATTATTTAGCTCATGCTAACCACCACACAAATTTTCAATAAAGGATGCCAGAATTGTCCTATGCTTGGTCAGAAAATGATATCCCAGCGGGTTAAACAGTTAAGCCTCTGCTGCGTTTGGGTAACATGAAGGGGGAGATGTCTAGCCAGGATGAGCCACCCTAGACTATCAATAAGTAAAGACAATACTCAGTCTTTAACAAGGCCAGACACTGCAGCTATAGAGGCCTCGTCCCTTTAAGCCGACAGAGTTGAAGTTATGCAAGACAAGCAGCGACTATGACTGACTCCTGGATGACATATTCATAAATCTGTTTTTGGGGCTATAATCCCTGTAATGCTGCAACACGGTCGAGCCCACATGTTCAACAGAACCCTCTGTCCACTCATTGTCCATTGTGTAATCCATTGGTAATGTAATCTAGCACTGGGCCTGTCCAAACACAGAGTCAGGGTTGTTGTAAAAATGTCTCGTCAGGGCAGTTCACCATCTTTACAGCTCAAAGCAGGTGTGGAAAGCACTCGTCCCATTACCAAAAAGCATCAGAGCAGCATTTGTAGGCCTATGCATGTGAACATGTACTTAATGTTTGTTGTAATGATTGTTGGACGTTGATATTCAATGTGATGCTACTGGGTAATTGAAATTGGTGTCATAAGAGTTTATATATATATATATATATAAATGAATGGTCTGAGCTGTCGACATGACAGATCTCGTCACAGTTGTTGTAGCGTCCTACGATGTGAATAGAGGCCAATCCTTGACACACATGGCCAGCCACAGGCGTCGCACACAAACTGCCTAGATGTTGTTATAGATGTTGTTAAGGCATTGCGCTTTCTGCATCTTCGTTTGTCTACTGCAGTAGTGATGCGGCTGAACTCAAAAAAGTGTATGGCAGTATGGCACTGTGCTCGCCATGATGTCCTGTCTGCAACCATCTCTTCAAGGTCATTTGGGTCCATGTTACATAGTTTCAAATTGTCTTGAAACATGTCCAGACCAGCGAAACTGCGCAGTAAGGCCTCAATACCAGTGATGCCACAGGTCTGAAGTATTTGGGGCTTTATCCTGCCACTTGACATGTGCAATAAGACGGAGACAGCGCATATGGAACTGATCAAGTTTGGTAATCTGCCGGTAATAAATGGTCCAGGACTCAGATCCAAACAACAGCACTGTGAGCACTGCCTTATATACTGCCACTTTTGTGTCCAGCTGAATGCCGCGCTCATCCCATATTCTCTTGGATAGTCGACCGAAGGCAAAACAAACTTTTGCGATGCGGGCATTGATGTCGGAGTCCGCTGTCATATCAGCTGCGAGAATGCTACCGAGGTAGCAGAATTTGTCAACGGCCATCAGCACTGTCTCACCCGCAGTAACTATCGGTGGATTGGAGTTTAACTTGTTCACAGCTTGAAGCATGACTTCTATCTTCTTTAGACTGACAGTGAGCCCAAACCTAGAAGCTGCAGTTCGAAAACAATCGAATAGTGACTGAGCTTCGGTAAGGGTGTGCGCCATCAGTGCGCAATCATCTGCACACAGGAGGTCACGCAGAATTGCTAAATGTGTCTTTGTACAAGCCTGAAGCCTGCGTAGATTGAAGACACGGCCATCCGTACGGAACTGGATTGGAATGCCCATATTCATTACGACAGCACAGTACTTAAAAGCCACGGACAGCATCATGGAAAAAAAGATGCTAAATAACATGTGTTTGGTGCCATTGGAGATGCCAAATGGGTCAGACAATTCGCCATCATCCAGCACCTGACCAAGCATGCCATCATGAAATGAACGATGTTAATGAATTTCTCTGGGCATCCAATCTTATGCAGAATGAGCCAGAGCCCGGTGCTGGAAACTGAGTCGAAGGCTTTCGTGAGGTCAATAAAGATCATATAAAGATCAAGGTGTTGTTCTCGGCACTTCTCCTGAATCTGCCTAGCAGTAAACACCATGTCCATAGTACCGCGGCCTACACGAAATCCACACTGACTTTCTAGGATGATGTCACTGTCATAAACGTGGGTGGTTCAGCAGAATTTGTGCCAAAACTTTGCCTGCAATGGAGAGCAACGAGATGCCACAATCATTGTCACAGCAGGCTCTGTCTCCCTAGCGCTTGTAAATGTGAACAATCAATGCATCTTTAAAATCTTGAGGCACAGCTTCCTCGCTCCATATTTTACTGAATAAAGCATTGAGTGCAGTGAGAAGAGATAGTCCCCCTTCCTTCAGCACCTCACTTGGAATGCCATCAGAACCCGGGGCTTTACCAAGGGCATCTGCTTAATGGCACATGCGACTTCTTCCCAGGACGGGATACCGTCCAGATCTGAGGCTGTTGTCCAACAGCCTATGTCGCCAAGCACTGAGTCATCAAAAGCAGCAGCAGCTGTGTTGTACGGGATATCCCTGATTTTGGACCATGTCTCCTCAACATTAATGACAGCTTGATTGTCCAAGGTGCTGAGCCTGTCTGAAAGAGTCTGACAGAAGTTAAAGGGATAGTTCACTTTGAAATAAAATTTTGGTATGTTTTAGCTTACCTCAAGGGCATCCAAGATGTAGGTGTCTTTTTTTCCTCAGTAGTTTCAATTTTGATATTTTTAGGTCAAACCGTTCTTGTCTGTCAGTCAAATAATGCAGGTCTATGGTCACCACCTCAAAGAGCAAGCACAGAGTCCAAATTAAAACAATTCCCCATCGTAAGTACACATTGATGGCCTAAGACACGAAACGAGCGGTTTGTGTGAGAAAACGAACAGTATTTATATCGTTGTTACCTCTTGAACACAGCCGCGTCCAAATGATCTGAGGGCGCGGGCGGGTATAGATATATACACTAGATGTCGCCTTGGCTACGGTTTCGTTCCAATGAACTGCAGTAGCCAAGGCGACATCTAGTGTATATATCTATACCTGCCCGCGCCCTCAGATCATTTGGACTATGTATTTAGCGGCTGTGTTCAAGAGATAACAACGATATAAATACTGTTCGTTTTCTCACACAAACCGCTCGTTTCATGTCTTAGGCCATCAATGTGTACTTACGATGGGGAATTGTTTAATTTGGACGATGTGGAATTGTTTTAATTTGGACTCTGTGCATGCTCTTTGAGGTGGTGACCATAGACCTGCATTATTTGACTGACAGACAAGAACGGTTTGACCTAAAAATATCAAAATTGAAACTACTGCGGAAAAAAAGACACCTACATCTTGGATGCCCTTGAGGTAAGCTAAAACATACCAAAATTTTATTTCAAAGTGAACTATCCCTTTAATATGGCAAGAGTCAACACGAAGCTTAGAAACATCGAGTCGCTTCTGCCTTTTGGCTTTATGTCGACGAGATGCTAGATGTGAGAAGCTAGGTCCAGAGACATCACACTACGCAGCAGTCGGTGGTCAGACCAACAGCTTGTGCCTCGCATGGCTCGAGTTGTATGGACCTCCCTGAGATGTTCCTGCCGGGGGATGATGTAATCCAACACGTGCCAGTGCTTTGATTGAGGATGTTGCCAAATGGTCTTGTACAGGTTTGCCTGTTGATAGGAGTTTGTGATCGCCAGGTCATGTTGCACACATATCTCCAGCAGCAGCGTGCCGTTTGTGTTCTCGTTCCCCACTCAGTGTTGCCGCAAGACTTTCGGCCATGCAATGACATCACGTCCCACACTTCTGTGAGATTGGTTTCTCCAGAAATTCTTGTCTCACTGAGAGCTGCAATGTCTATTCTGTATCTCGCCAGTTCACGGGCAATGATTGCAGTTCTCTGTTCGTGACGATCAGCAGAGTCCAAAAGTGAGCGCACATTCCAAGAGGCTAGACGCAGTTTTGTCTTTATCTTTTGTACATTTTGTCGACCGCAGAATTGGATACTTAGCACAGTGAGTGGAACGAGCAATGTCTGTCACCTGGGCAGGATACGGATGGTACTGTCGTTCAGCATCAGATGACCATCACACCCAGGCGGCCCTATGTGCAGGTTTGTGACTAAGTTCTCCCAGTGGTATCCTCCACCTGCACCCATCGCCACTTGCCCATCATCGCAGGATTTGGCGTCTGTGACATACCATCACAATGAATGGATTATAGTGGGAAAAGCTTGTGTGACCGATCCCATTCTCTCCTCCAACAGTGACCGTTGCCAGCAAGCTCAGAACCTGAGGCGTGCAGGCTGGTGACTGCTGGTGCAGCAAGCTGGCCGGAAGTGATCCCAAGATGGGAACCCTACTGCCCTCCAGAGTGGCTTGTGCCTGCTCCACTGCGGTGCTGTCTTCGCCAATGTCATGACGTGCCGAGTTGTAGCCAGAAGACACCATGGCAGTCTTTGCCGGAGCCCACTTGGCCAGTCATTTTCAGGGTTCCTGCAAGGCCTTTCCACCTCGCGTAACGCCCTAGGTGATACTTCGGTGCGAGCAGCTTCATCACTGATGGCATAGCCCGAGTAGGCAGTCCCCTACTTAACTGTTCACCCCCTCACCACGTTGAGGTGTGGGTCGGACTCAGAGGGGGCTATATATATATATATATTATAGAGCCAACATGAGCAAAACTTACTCTAAGGATGAATGTCACAAAAACATCAAGAATGGGTCATATTTCACCTCAAAAGCAAAATAAATAAATAAAAAAGGTTACATACTTTATATACTGTATTGCAATGTTATGTTTGTTATAGAAACAAAATATTTTTTTAAAGAAATTCATATTTCTATTAAATTTATCAAAAGTGAAAGTAAAGACATTTATGTTACAAAATAATTCAAATAAAGATAAATAAATAAATAAAAGATTTTCAAATAAATGCTATCCTAATCAAAGAATCCTAAAAAGAATCCTGAAAGTTGAGCTTAGCCTAAAACATTTTAAAATAGAAAACAATAATTTTAAATTGTAATAATATTTCACAATTTTACTGTTTTAGTGTATTTTAATAAAATAATTGCAGCCTTTGTGAGAGAAAGCACTCATAAGAGATTCACCCATGACAATAGGTTGAATAATTGAATAAAACTTTTTATTTTTTTTAAATGGAATGAAACCTGATTGAAACACCAGATAAAATGGTTAAAGAATAATCATATATATATATATATATATATATATATATATATATATATATATATATATATATATATATATATAAAGTCACACATTGTGGTCACTGGATTCATACAACTGTATAAAGAGGAGTCATAATAATGGAGAATATTTCAGGTGAGGCAATGAACAAGAGCAAGAAAAAGAAAAAGACAGAAAGACTTGAGTGCTTTTGGACAGCTGCACTAAGAAACTCACAGACAAAGACAAAACATGGACAAAAGGCAGGTGGTATCCTTGAAGGAGGTCTACAGCAATCTGCCCAAATGTATGACAACTCTGTAACATCGTTATCTTAAGGAATACAACACATACCCACCACACTGCAAGGGCCACAGGTTGAGACCTGAAGTAACTCAGAAATGTGAATCACACTTGAAACCTTAATTCCAAATTCAAACTGAAATTTAGCCTGATCCAGCTCTGTTCCCCCTGAGTGTGTCTGTAATTTGTTACACTTAAGTTCAGCTCAGGTCATTGTATATGTGTCTGAGAGGTGCAGAGGTCAAGTCAAGGGTGCAGGTCCTGTTGACCCAATGCTCCATGTACTCTGAGTGTTCCCCTTTCTTCCATCCAGACCCAACTGGCCCCCGGGGATTTCCCAGTCCCTCGTGTCAGTCATCCGCACTGAGGAGGGCCCAATGACACGGGCCACTGATGAAACAAGAGACGAGTCCACCAGGGAAGAAGGGAGGGGGGACATAGCGAAGACCCCAAAGACAACCGAATGATTTGGTTTGAGTGGAAAAGGAGTATGTTGTCATAATACTTGTACTTTATAAAAAGGAACAAGACTTGATATAAATATGTTTTTCTTGTAAATCACTAACAAACAAGTCAAATTTAGATTTTTACAAATGGACAAAAAAAAAAAAAAAAAAAAGATTGGATGGTAAACAATTATAATAGATGGATGAATAAGTCTGATTGAGTATACAAGCCAATCACACAAATGTGATGTGAACCCTTATTTGAAGGTTTCTAATGATATCCTACAAGGTGTTGCTTCTGGAAGTTGTGTTGCTCTATTACTGTTAGATCTTACCGCGGCATTCGGCACTATTTATCATAATAGTCTCATTGATCACCTTAGACCTTAGAGTGTGGCATTCAGGGTTTAGCCTTGGATTGGTTTTCCTCATATTTAAAGGATAGGACTTTCTCAGTTAAGCCTGGTTCACACGGCAGGATAATTAGGCCGATTTTAGCCCCGATTCACTCCTTCCGACAATCTTAAGGATGCTCCGATTATCGTAAAATAATCTGATCAGATATTCCTGCCGTGTGTGGTGTGTTAAGACTGCTCTCGTCTGCTCGGAAGGACGTCGGGACCGCTCCGATCTCAAATCGGGGATATCCAACATGTTGGTTCTCTTACGAGAGGTCTCTCGTACTGCGTAAGTATCTTACGCTAGGGGAAAATCCCTTTTCCGCGAGATATTGAAGCCAAAAAATTATCCTTAATTTTGTATTATTGTAAAACGCGTTGCGGCAGCATACAGACATAGGCAAGACGGCTCGTGTGCCTATTGGCTGTTCTGCGGCAACTGCAGCAGCCTATCGAGCGAGGCCTAGCGTGACGTCAGACCCAATGAGGGTGCTTCGCGCCCACTGCGTCACGTCCCGCCGAAACTGGCGTGGCTTAGGCCTATAAATCCAGCTCGCAGGCAGCTGATATCTGATTTTTCATCTCTTCAGCGAAGTACACGCATCACTGGATCCGGAGAGAAGCCGCGCCGTCTGAGGAAGCAATTGCAGCGGGACGAGTCATCACTGAAGTCGCTGGCCGCGCCGCCTTCAATCGCCTTCCTGCTGCGCTATCCGGCGCCTATATCCTTTACACTCTCTGCTGTGTGTGTGTTCGCCGCCGCGACACACACTGTCTAAAAGAGCTTGCGTCTTTATAAAGATGCCTTCCTGCGGCTCGTGCAGAGCCACACTCAGCGACGGGGACCGCCACGTTATCTGCGTTTCCTGCCTGGGTGAGGATCATGCAGCTCTCGCGCTCGCTGACGGCGGCTGCCATTACTGCGAGCTACTGCCTATGGCGACTCTGAGGACTCGCCTGGTATATTTCACTGAAACTGCACCTCCGCCCGCTGTAGTGCCGCGCCGTAAAAAGCGCCGGGCTCAGCGGGTCCCGGAACCTTCCCCCACCCGTCAAAGCTCGCCGGTTCGCCCGCCAGCTTCACCGGCTTTGTCAGTGTCTCTTCCTGACGGACAGCGGCCGCCATCTGCCGTCGATGACACTGATGAAAAAGCCGCGTTGGGGGAGGATGACTCCTGCTCTCTCCTGGCATCGGGCAGTGAGGGTTGGGCGAGCTCTGTGGATCTCGCGCCCTCTGTCCGCGCATCGTCAGGAAAAAGAGCTAGCATCGAGTCAGAGCTGATGCGCGTACTCGCACAGGCCGCGGCGAGCCTCGGCCTCGAGTGGTCTACGCCTGAACAGCCTGCTCACTACCGGCTGGATGGATATTTTCTTCCTGGGGAGCGCGCTTCGCCGGCGTCCAGACCAGCGCCCTTTCTTCCTGAGTTACACGAAGAAGTCGCTAAGTCTTGGAATGCCCCCTTCTCAGCTAGAATGCGCTCTTCTGTTTCGCTAGCATTCTCCGCTGTTGGCGATGCTAAAAACAGAGGTTACCATTCGCTGCCCGCGGTCGAAGAAGCGATAGCAGCCCACCTATGCCCGCCCTCCGCTGGACGGCGCGCTAAGCTGGCTCTGCCTTCAAAAGCTTGCCGCATGACGTCAACCCTGCTCGGTTGCGCTTTCTCCGCCGCTGAGCAGGCTGCGTCAGCGCTGCATACTATGGCCACACTGCAAATTTTCCAGGCCGATCTCCTCTGAAAGCTGGACGAGAAAGGACCAGATGCAATTTGCGTGCCAGACTTGAGAAGTGCTACGGACCTCGCTCTCCGCGCTACTAAGTCTGCTGCTCAGGCCATAGGACGGAGCATGGCCTCTCTCACTGTGACTGAGAGACACCTATGGCTAACGCTCTCTGAGATGTCTGAGTCTGAGCGCGCCGCGTTCCTCGACGCTCCGCTTTCTCCCGCTGGCCTCTTCGGAACTTCCGTCAAAGATTTCGCGGAAAGATTCGCCGAGGTACAGAAAGCGTCACAGGCTATGAAGCACTTCCTGCCGAAGCGCTCCAGTTCTGCAGCAAGCCGTGCGAAACCGTCTGCTCAGAGCTCACAGCCTCAGCCTCCGCCCACCGCCGCCACTTCGCAGCGCCGACAGGCCCGAAGCGCGAGACCGCGCTCTCGCTCATCTGGCCGCCGCCCCGCCCCGCGTGGCGCCCTCATTGGGTCTGACGTCACGCTAGGCCTCGCTCGATAGGCTGCTGCAGTTGCCGCAGAACAGCCAATATGCACACGAGCCGTCTTGCCTATGTCTGTATGCTGCCGCAACGCGTTTTACAATAATAAAAAATTAAGGATAATTTTTTGGCTTCAATATCTCGCGGAAAAGGGATTTTCCCCTAGCGTAAGATACTTACGCAGTACTCGTTCCCTCTTCTAGAGAGAACCGAGGTTACGTTAGTAAACGAGTACGATTTATTTGGCCCGTTTTCTCCTCGTGTGTGGTGTCCCCCGAGCACGCAGCCTGTGGACTGTGGAGTGTAGCCAATCAGAAAGCGAGGTGACGAGGCGGCGAGGAAGCACCGGGAAACATAATCAAAACAGTCGGCGGCATCGTGCACCAGAAAGTCCGGTGGACGTCGGAGATCATCGCCTTTTCTTCTGATAACGTTTTTTTCCGGTTAAAAACAAACTACAAACTATTGCCACTGCATCCTCTTCGTCCGCCATGATTGTTTACTCTGAAGTCACGTTTGATCTCGAGGTATTTTGCGAGATTTCCCGTCTGACCTGAGAATGCTCGGGAGTCAAATCGGTTTGTGTGTGATGTGTTGATTTTGCCGTGTGGCTGTGCACCACACACTGTACGACCAAAACTGTTAGACCCGTGATTTTTTATCCCCGTGAGTTTTTATCTCTCAGGTTTGGAAAATCGGCCGACAATTTTAAAATCGTCCCGTGTGAACCAGGCTTTAGTTTAGGGAACTATTGTTCTTCTGTTGCCCCCCTTGTGTGTGAGGTTCCTCAGGGCTCAATTTTGGGGCCAGTCTTGTTCTCCCTTTGCTTCTATTAGGTACGCTTCCATGATATTCATTATCATTTGTATGCTGATGATTCTCAAATTTATCTACCATTGAAATGTGGGGAATTTTCTCTGTATAAATGTCTGACTGAGCTTATTCTATTTGGTCAAAAGGAATGTGTGGAGGATGTTAATGATCGTCTGGTTGCTTCCAGCGAAAAAAAACTTTCTTGTGTAAAAAACCCTGGTGTCATTTTTGACTCTGAGCTGACTGTAAAGTATTGAATCTGGGTGTGATCCAGGTCTCTCTCACACCTGCAGCTTGTTTAACATTCAGCTGCTAGATTTCTAACTGGTACTAAGAAGAGAAGGCACATACTGTAACTCCTGTACTAATCAAACTACACTCGTTACGTCACTGTACTGGTCATTATACGTTACAGAATTCATTATAAATTGGTGTTGTATGTATTCAAAGCTTTGCATGGCTTAGGACCTGAGTTTATCTGATTTAATCAGTCTGCATCAATCAAATTGGTCTCTTCACTCAAATTATCAATTATATCTTACTTTTCCTCAATATTGTTTGAAATGTAAAGGTGACCAGGCCTTTTTTAGAAGCTGTAAGGCTTTGGAATGAGCTTCCCCTGTCCTTAATAAAAAAACATCCCATACATTAAATGTTTTTCAGAGTGCATTAAAAACCTATTTGTCTTCTTTAGCATTTAAAAAAGCTGTGTAATTTGTTGCTTGTTGTTTTGTGGTAGGCTACTTGTTGTTTGTATGCCTGTTTTCATTTATATTTCCTTATACAGCACTTTGGTTCCACATTGTGGTGTTTGAAAGTGCTTTAGACATAAAGTTTGGGTTGAGTTGAGAACTTGTGCAGAACGCATGAGATAAAATTCCACCTGAACATATTCTATTTTAAATAGAAATGGCCGTTTAACATTATAAATGTCATTTTTTATTGATGAATGTGTCCTTGCAGAATAAGTCCTTGATTTATGTCAAAAATGTGATGAGATATTTATTTGTATAGTTCATGCAGGAAAACGAAAAAGGATTTTAAAAATGAAAACGAAAACGAAAAAAAGGAAAAAAAAAATGTAAAAACATTTTTATACTGAAAAAAAAAAAAAGATTCGAAAAAAATGGGGGGAAAGGATAAAATCATGAATGGCTCATCATATAACCATGTTTAAATCAATAAACTATTAAAACACATTATGTTATTTAAACAGTAGCCTAAATCACAGAATAAACCCTGGCTGGTTACACTGGTCTCCCACCCCAGTCAAACATAATCTCACATGACACAATACAGTAGGCTGTATAATCATGTCATTAAATCAAATGACTATCAAAGTCATTTACATGTTTATGTTAGTCAAAACATCAAAATGCACTTTAAAGCATGACAAAAGATTATTGAAACATGATGATTATTCACATTCAAAACAATTATTATTATTGCGCTCAAAAACATATTCAGCATGGCAATAGCCATTAAATTATTAATATAATGATAATAAAACTATAGATCCCTTATTCTAGATCATTTTGTATCAATATTGAATCAATATAACAGTACTAAACTACGCTAAAACTATAGTAGGCTACCTAAATGTACTATAGTTAAATGTTTGGCTAAATGTTTGTAGGGCAGCTTGTCTACTTATCCACCCACATAATACCGGATGAACTTGACAGAATGAACGGGAAACGCTCGCATGTTTAGTCTTTCCGCGTCATTTATCCAGCAGCAGTCGACTTTGAATATTAGTTCATCACTAATTTCTTCACAATACGGAAACACGACGTATAATAGCGTCATGTAAGTATATGTAGCTTACGAAACGCCTGAAATCACCGAGGACAGTGAGGACATTCAGTAGCCCTTTGATGAACGTTACAGCGGAAAAATAAACATGTCGGAACCGAGAGTAAAGCGAATAAAAACTTGCCTCCCTCTGTGTAAAACACATTTATCTACTGCTGGGAGTCAGGTCAGACAAAACTTCCCGACTGTTGTGGAGGAAAGTCTGTGTGGAGTTTCCACTTTACTCATGGAGGTCTCTTACAGACTGGAAGCGCTGGTAAGAAGAACTCTAGTCTACTGTAAACATGATGCGCATTGACAGTTACATTATAACACCCCAAATCATCCGTGTAGCAGTAGGCTATTGTAGAATAAACTACATTCATTTACAACATTGCTTTAAAAAGTTTTATATTTATAGAATTCTATGCCATTAGTTAACTGCGTTTTATGGAAAAGTTTGGGTTGTTGTCAAGATGCGACCAACACCCTGAGCCAATTGTCGCCCTAAAAACACTGGATTTTATCACTGTATAACTTTCATTAAAACATAATTGGGACAAAAAGGTTGTCAATCTTTAAAAAAAGTTACTTTTCATGTTGGTTTTTTAGAGTTAAAAAAAAAAAAAAAAAATGTTTTGCCTAGCCTATATTTTCAATAAAATATTTATTCCATGACACAAAATAGCCTATCAAATGGAATATTGAAATTATGGCTACTAAAACACTTTGCCTTGTAGTGTAGACAGCTTACTGGTTTGTTGTTGTTGTTGTTTTTGCTGGTTTGTTTACAAAAATCAATCAACATTTTCAATGTATTATTTATTTACATTGTTGACAAATATGATAAATCATGAATATCAAATCTCACTACAGTCATGAGGGTCTAATGGGGTCCTCTCTGTTGGTTCTTGTCAAATGGCAATAAAATGGCTTCTTCACATGACAACAAATATTTTTAACAAAACTGCTTTTTACATAATAATAACAACAACAATAATGAAGTTATTCTCTTGCCAAATTTTTGTGTAGCCTAACATTCCTAAATCTTTTACTACGGCATGTCTACATATTTTTAATAAATCAGTAGAATTTGTCTATAAATAAGTATAGTTCATAATGACATTTACTTTATTGGTTTTAAAAAATAAACAAACATGTAAATATATTCTCTGAAAGCAGAAATAATGGACTGACAGACTAACCCATTTTCTTCACTTACAGGAAACTGTGGTTGGCAACATCATTACACTGTTTTCCAGTTAGTTTCGTTTTGAATCAGATCTGTCTTCCTTTCTGTTTAGGCCAAAATCTTTGAGCAGAGTGACTTGTCTTTACCCAGAGTGGCTGCGTATTTTCATCAGGAATCAGTGAAAGAACTAGAACGGGCAGAGGCAATGCTGCACTACCTGTCCCAGCGGGGAGGGAAATTCTGCGGCAAGAACATTCAGGTATAACTCGCCCACCTAACCTGTTAACCTGAGGACCACCACAAGTCTTGGCACAAGTGACCCATATTGATTCTTAAAAGAAATAGCACCTTGTGGAGCAGCCCAACAAAATTATGTTTCTAAGAACAAAGACTTTTGCTAATATTCCCATTAAGTTATGAAAACTTTATTTCTGAATGTTTAAACCGTTCCGTTTTTACTTGGTTATGTGAACGTTAATAAAACATTCCATTTTATCATTCTGCAAACATTTTGCGAATGTTACTTTTGAATCTTCTCTGAATGTTCTGAAACAAGTAGTTTAAACATTTCCGTCCTTCCGATGACTGACATCACAGAATTTACCTGTATTTTGGAGCAGATGTGTGAATGGTCTCTTACCGGTAAAAAGCCGGAACGCTTGTGTGAACAGCATATTTGTGTATTTACCGGTAAAGTCATTCTGGCAATTTTACGGTAACTTACCGGGATTGCTGTGTGAAAGGGGCTTTTGACAGAACGTTAGGTTAGAATGTTCCTTGTTAGCTGGGATAGAAGGCATCTCATTTATTTAAACTCATGTTTAAAAATGCGAAATAGAAAACTCAGACCCTATTTATTAATCATAAGCCTATTTTTTCCCCATTAAACCTGAAGATATCCTTTTACTCCTGTTTGTATGGGTCAGCACTTAAGGGGGGTGGAGGTCTGAGAAAAAGAGAGCGATGGGGGTAAACTGGCAGGGGGTTTTGCAGAGATCTCCTCTTTAATGCCTGTTAGGGTATATGTTTCCCCTGAGTTCCAGAAAATTGGGGAGATTAATGTGAAGGCGGAAGGACAGTGCATTAATTGTTGTTCCAGATGGATTCCGTGGCACTTGCAATGCTGTCACTTTACACTGCGTCCTCTATACTGTTTTCTCTTCTTTCTATTTTTTTTATTTTTTTTTTTACTATCCAGTATCCACCCTTCCCTGATTTTATGACTCGTGTAAAATTGATCCGGACTGGGACTGGTGAGGGTCCATCAGCAGCGATTTTGAACACCTTGTTATCCGCTCCTCCGCGCTGGGTGATGGTTGTGCACACTTGGAAACAATTGTGTGCTGTCTTCGTTAATTGTAGCTCAATTAAAATTAGACTTATATGAGGATTAATCAATTTAGATAGCTTTTGAGTGTTTTATCAAAGCTCTTGAAACAATTTTAAGTTACTTAAATTACTTAAATGAATGCCAATTTATTTAAAAAATACAATAAAACAGTAATGTTGAGAAATATTATTAAAATTTTAAATAACCGTTATATTTTAATATATTTTTTTATGTTATTTATTCCTGTGATCAAAGCTGAATTTTCAGCATCATTACTCCAGTCTTCAGTGTCACATGATCCTTCAGAAATCACTCTAATATGCTGATTTGCTGCTCAAGAAGCATTTCTTACTATTATCAATCTTTAAAAAAGTCACGCGTTGGTCGAAATAACACAAAATACACTGCATCTAAACGCAAGCAGTGAAGGTAAACTTCTTAGAAAAGCTAGATACAAAAAACACTGGAACAGAAAAACCAAACTAATAATGACTAGATCACAAAATGAACAGAAAAAAAAAACACAAGGCTTAAATATGCAGAGAAACTAATGAACGTCAGGTGCAAATGTTAATCAAACGGTGAGTAACCAAGGAACTGAAAACACAGGAAACTGAACTAGACTAGTGAAACCCCATCCAAACATACAAAACACAGAAATACTACAACAGAAAACAGTTGTGCTGCCTAATATATATATATATATATATTTATTATTATGATTTTTTTTTCAGAATTGAAAGTTTAAAAGAACAGCAGATGTCTTTACTGTCACGCCTGCGCACATAGATATTCAAAAACGCATACCTATAGACTAAACACGTAATGCGCATGTGCACGCCATCAGCGTTCTCACAGGTTCACGTTTTTAAATTTTGCGCAGAGAGAACTTAACGGTTTTCTGTTAGAACGGTGTCGTTTTAGCAGCCCCTAAGTTAGTAACTAATGATTGTTGCGACGGAAGTGAATCGATCAAAACTAACTTTAGCTGGACAATAACTTTATTCTAGAGCTGCTGTAAAGCCAAAACAATCTCTGTTACTGTAATTTCCTGTTATCACTGTAAAGCTGCTTTGAAACAATCTATATTGTTAAAAGTGCTATAGAAATTAAGGTGACTTGATTTGACTTGACTTTTGGTCCATTTAATGCAGCCTTGCTGAATAAAAGTATTAGGGGCCGTTTACGAAAAACCATTTTCAACTAAAAACAGGAAAACTTTTGTATGTTTTAGCTGTACATTTTTTATGACAATGGCATTTTGGGGGCCCTGAAAACGCTTATCATCTTATCTCACCGTTATCATCTCAGCGTAAAGTACAAAAACATGACTTTGTAAAAAAAATAGTGACGTCAGGCGCATGTGTATTACGTGTTCAGTCTATAGGTGTGTAGTGTTTCTTTATAAAGTGACATCGCCATCTACTGGTCTGGCATGAATAATACCTCATTTTTAGTAAATTCACGGAACGGATATCATTTTACGCAAAAAACGCAAATGAAAAACTTTTCAGTTTTTAGTACATTGTTGTCGTGTAAACGTACCCTTATTTCCTATAAATATAGAAATGTATACATTATAAAAACTTTTTTTACAAGAAAAACTTTTAAAGTAGTTTGCATGATATTTTATTATTATTTATTAGAAAAAAAAATTCACAAAACATTTAAATTTCTTATTATTATTTGAAAATAATTATTGTAAAAGAATTGTAAAATGTCATGTATGACTTTTTTAATAAATAATTTGTGATATTTGTGAAAAAAAAAAAGTCTAAAATCTCACCCCGAAAATCACGTTTTACCTTGAAATTATTTCAGTATTTCAATTACCTTAAAGGAACACTCCACCGTTTTTTGAAATAGGGCTTATTCACCTTCTTTCCTACATTTAGATAGGTGGGCAAATGCATTTTTGTCTCAGTGCATGCATTGTTTTAGTTTGACAGGGTCGGCGCTAGCTTAGCTTAGCACAATGAATGGAATCCTTTGTTGCCAGCTAGCATGTCCTGAGTAAAAGTGATATAAAAAATTTAAAAAACCCACCTAATTACTTCTTGTGGCCTACGTATTCACAACAAGTACAAATAGCGATGCAGATTAACACTAGACGATTTCCTATGCAGATATTGACTTGGGACTATATTAGGGGGAAGCACAGGTGAAGCACTGCTACTTGGGCGCAGAGATATCACGCCCAAGTAGCAGTGCTTCGCCTGTGCTTCCCCCTAATATAGTCCTTAATATATAAGTCAATATCTGCCTAGGAAATCGCCTAGTGTTAATCTGCATCACTATTTGTACTTGTTGTGAATACGTAGGCCACAAGAAGTAATTAGGTGGGTTTTTTAAATTTTTTATATCACTTTTACTCAGGACATGCTAGCTGGCAACAAAGGATTCCATTCATTGTGCTAAGCTAAGCTAGCGCCGACCCTGTCAAACTAAAACAATGCATGCACTGAGACAAAAATGCATTTGCCCACCTATCTAAATGTAGGAAAGAAAATGAATAAGCCCTATTTCAAAAAACGGTGGAGTGTTCCTTTAAGTATTACAAAACGTCTGTTTCTAAGAACTTGGCACATGTGTTTGAAACAAACAAAAAAACAAAAAAAAATTACGATTTTTTTTTTTTCTTCATCATGGACGTCTTTGCCATTGGTTCAAATATTCATTGCAGTGATTCTAACATGAATGAATGAATACCAAATCAATTGGTCAGACTAAAAATTTTGTTGAGAAAATCACATGTAACTTCAATGGCACTCAAAGCTGTGTTATATTGGCCTTGTCCCAAATGGCACACTTGACATAGACCTGCATTCTCACATGCGTCTGTAAAGTCCAGGAGCCTGTAGGGTGTTTTTAGGGTGTGTTCACACTTAGCAGGTTTGGTTTGATTAAAACGAACTCTGGTGCGATTGCTCTGTTAGTGCGGTTGATTTGAATAAGTGTGAACGCTGCCATCTGAACTCTGGTGCACCAAACAAGCGGACCGAGAATGAACTCTGGTGCGGTTCGACTGATATATAAACGCAACAAGGACCAAAGACATCTAAATGCACAAAAAATAGGATATGAAATCACAAGATGCTGTTTTTTTCTCGTCATTTACACATCGGTACAGGCGTCAGAAACGGCGTCTCCTCGCAGCAGATCTTCATTTGTGTGTTTGACGGAGGGATTCCAGCTGCTGTTTTGACTGCTTTACACATTTTATTAGCTCTTCATGATTTCTCTGCTGGTCAAAATACCATATTATGTACACACATACTGTACAACGAGCGCATTTAGGCCCAGCACACAGCTTGTTTTGGATGTTTGGAAAGTTCCGTCTTAAATATATGTTTTTTGTTGTTGTTGTTTTTTTGTATCTTTAGATTCAGTCTTAAAAATGAAAAGTGAACCAAGACGAAACATATCATTTTCTTTTTTGTTCCAGACCTAAAGAACCAAGAGAACCGAGCTATAAGTGTGAACACTCCCTCAGAATTCAGAAGGGTGCTGAAACAGTACTGACCAATCAGCATCCAGGACCGAAAATTATATTTGGTTACATTTTATTTGATAACACTTTACAGTGTCCTTGTTACACATGTTACATGTAGTTACTGTAGTAATAACTATAAATTATTCATAATTACATGCAACTAACCCTAAAACAAATCCCAATCATAACTCTAACTCTATAGTAAGTATATGTGGTTAATTATTATTACTTAAATGCATAATTACACTGTAACATGGACACCTTAAAATAAAGTGCAACCCTTTATTTTAAGGTTACATTGTACTTACTCAAATAAGTTCTGAGTAATATTAATTTACTACATGTACTTACTATAGAGTTACAGTTAGGGTTAGTTAGATTGTAATTATGCATAGTAACACTTTATTTTACAGTGTCCTTGTTACATGTGTTACATGTACTTACCATAGTAATAACAGTAAATTATGCATAATTACATGCAACTAACCCTCAATTACTCAGTACTTAAATGTATAATTACATTGTAACAGTGACACTTTAAAATAAAGTGTAACCGCATACTGTTATTACTAGTAGTACATGTAGTAACGTGTAACTATATGTCAACTTAAAACAAAGTGTTACCTTATATTTTATATTTAATGTAACATTTACCTCAGTTTAGTGTATACTTCTAATTCTTAACACACATCGGCTTTTATACGTGTGATAGGATTCAACTTAAAACATTAGGCTTATGACTAATTGTATGTTTGTGCGCAGAGGCCAGTCACTGAAAATGTGTGCGCCGTCCTTCCCGGTCTGGAGATCATGCTTGACCAGTGGAAGGAGGAGATGAGCGTCATGGTGGAGTTGAATCAACTGGCTCGTGAGTACGGAGATCCACACACCGCCAGCGTGATCAAAAGTCAGTTCGTTGAGCCCCTCGTCCCAAAGGTCAAGCTCGTCGGTGACCTCTTGACCAGCGCTCGCAGAGTGGGCTGCACCAGTGACAGCACAGGTGGCTTCGGCGAGTACCTCATCGACCAGCTACAAGAGACCCTGACTGCCTAGACTTCCTCTTCGAATCGTTTAGGAAGCATGATGTGTATATAGCACTTAAACAGATGAATGGATGGATAGCTGAGACACTCACAATAATGCAAGTTTTGTATGTAACAAGTATAGTCACTCCAATTGTAGGTATAACTTTGGTCGCCCTTTAGATTAGAGAATACATATTCACTATTAAGTAGTTGCTTGTTATCATGCATATTACTTGAATATTGGATGTTAATTAGTACTTATAAAGCACATATTAATACCTTTTTTTGCATGACCATATTCTAGATCCCTTAATCCCACCCAATACCTAAACATAACTACTACAATAACTTCCTTAATTACTATCAATAAGCAGTAATAAGGGGTTTATTGAGGGAAAACTCCTAGTTAATATTGAATATGTGTCCCCTAATCTAAAGTGTTACCATTATTTTATTATCATTCCTGTAAAATCAATGTATTCTTCAATGACAAGAATGAGAAGTTTAGATAAGAGTTTAAACTTATTTTCTCTTCATGTATTAGTGCTTCAGACCATAAATTTAGATGCATTTATATATGGAACACTGCTTTGTCCTGTTTATTATCTGTGTGAGAGATATATTTGTATTTTTTTCTTAAAACAAAATATATATGTTATATTTGCGTATTAATTTGATTTGTGAACATTATTTCAAATGAAAAGGTTATTTTACGTTATTTTAAGTTTTGACTTTTGCATATTTGTCCTGCACTGGTTTTAATAAACAATGTCCACATTTCATATGCCATTGTGCATTTTTTCTTTATAGCATAAAAAAGAAACAACAAGTTGTCAGGCTGACAGAGTTATTATTGTACACTTTTTAACATACAATCTTACTTAAACTCCAGTTGCCTGTATTCAGGCAACAAGTAGGCCTACTAACACAAGACAGATAACGCAGCATATTTGGGACTTTTGAAACAGAATTGAAGTTTTTACCTCTCATCCGGCTCTTTAACGCCCCCTATTGTAGGACTGTTGTGCGTCCATCTGCTAATCCAAGAAACGCTAAATAAAATGGGCCAAATCATAAACAGATCATGAACGGCAATACCTTTACCTAGTAGTAATTTTCTGAGTAATGAAATAAATAATCAATTAATTGATTAAATAAAAAAAATTTCTTTAAACAAAATACTTTGAACTTAACATTATTCAGTGTAGCCTAGCCTATGTTTTTATTTCAGTTCTGAACAACATATAGCCTACTGATAAGCATCCTACCATTCAATAGGCCTACATTTTTAAGTCATAACTATTATTCACATGCGCATGCATATATTTATTGTTAAAATTATGGTGTTTTTATTTTTATATATTTTATTATTTATTATTCACGTTTGTTTGAGATTCCCGATGAATGATTGAATTTAGTCTTCATTTGGCATTATTAGCCTTTCAGTGTTTTATTATGGAACACTAAAAAAAAAAAAAAAAAAAAAAAAAAACATTAACGCATGGATAACTTTTTTCTGTTAAATTAGCCTTCTGAAATCCCTGCTGTTTGTCTTCTTATCAAATACAGTATAACACATTTATTTACTTATTAATTAGAAACAAATGATAGAGGAAAGAAACCCTTAGAAAATATAAAGGAAAATCCTTCCTCGAATTTTTTCCTGGGAAAATTCAGGAAAATGTAAAAGTAGAAGTGTTGAAAAAAAGCTGAAAAGCTTAAATCTTTGATTTGATGACAAATAAAAAATTTACAAAAAAAACATTTCAGTCCAAATATTTACGCGACAAAAGCAGTAAGAGTGACTTATATCATTATTTATAAATGAATTTGTCATTTTAACATTTTTATGACGCCGTCATTAGCTGCAGTGGCAGGCCGTCAAAACCACGCCCTCTTTCTCAGAGCACATACTCATTGGTCAAACTGTCCTCTGCAGGACACGCCCCCAGACTGGCTGGGCTGTATATAAACAGGCCGTGATCTCTGACCAGCATCAAGTACCTGAAGGGTACAAGCAAAGAAACCTTTTGAAGGCCTGCGATTTTAAAACGGTTGTCTCTGGCAATACATTGTTTCAGGATCTGAAGGAATTTGTCTTAATATTCCTAAATCCTTAAAAACTTTACTACTTGGGAAGCATTCAAGTAGGCTAGCCTAGTTATAAGCCTATACATTTTTTTTCTTTTCTTTAATTCATAAAGATGGAGTTGTCGGATATTCCCTTCCCCATCTCATCAGCTGATGATTTCTACGACGATCCTTGCTTCAATACCAACGACATGCACTTCTTTGAAGACCTGGACCCCAGGCTCGTTCACGTGGGCTTGCTCAAGCCCGACGAGCATCACCACATCGAGGACGAGCACGTGAGGGCACCAAGTGGGCATCACCAGGCCGGCAGGTGCTTGCTGTGGGCATGCAAAGCCTGCAAGAGGAAAACGACCAATGCTGACCGCCGCAAAGCCGCCACCATGAGGGAGAGGAGACGACTGAGCAAAGTCAACGATGCTTTCGAGACCCTCAAGAGATGCACGTCCACCAACCCAAACCAGAGGCTGCCCAAAGTGGAGATTCTGAGAAACGCCATTAGTTACATCGAGTCTCTGCAGGCGCTGCTCAGGGGTCAAGAGGAAAACTACTACCCTGTCCTGGAGCATTACAGTGGAGACTCGGATGCCTCCAGCCCGAGATCCAACTGCTCTGATGGCATGGTGAGAAGGAGCCTATTTATATACAGATGTAGTGGTTTTATAATAGTAGCCTAATTATATTCTTTACCTATTTATTTGACCAATATTTATTTGTCCGTTCATTCATTAATGGTTTATTCTATAAGTTGGCAAAGTACATTCTAAAAAACGCTGGGTTGTTTCAATGGTAAAATATGGACAAACCCAATCGTTGGGTTTAAAAATGTAAACCAACGAACTTGGTTTGTCCATTTTTGACCGTTGCAACAACCCAGCGTTTTTTAGTAGGCTATAGCCTAAAGGTGCTTTTATTTTATTAGAATTTGGGAAACATGTGAAAACACATTTTTCAGCCAAAAAAGATATCGCTAATGAATGAAACATTGTTTGTTTATGCACTTTGTTAATTATGTGTCTTCATTGTAAATAAAAAAATGTTCTCGTGTTTTCTAGATGGATTTCATGGGCCCTACATGTCAGTCGAGAAGACGGCACAGTTATGACAGCTCTTACTTCAACGACAAGCCAAATGGTACGTCAAGTCGAAACATTTCCAGAACATAGCCTATATAAATATCGACTTACTAAATTCGTCTTAATTAAAATCATTAAAAATTAAACATTTGAGTTGAAGTTAAATAAAATATCTGAGTTGAAGTTCAAATCTGTTATTTTGTTTTGCAGCTGACGCACGGAATAATAAAAGCTCAGTGGTGTCGAGTTTGGATTGTCTGTCCAGCATCGTGGAGCGGATTTCCACAGAGACCCCCGCATGTCCCGTGCTGTCGGTACCGGAGGGGCACGAGGGGAGCCCGTGTTCTCCGCAGGAGGGGTCTGTCCTGAGTGAGAGCGGGGCCCCTGCACAGTCCCCGGCCAACTGCCCTCAACAGCAGGCTCAGGATCCCATCTATCAAGTGCTTTAAAGATCCGCAACATTTCAAAGCAAATTGAAAGAGACATTCTGAATCAAGAAACATTCAGCAGAAAAAAATGCAAATCCGATCTTAACGACAAAAGAAAGACTATTTCGATCCACTGCTGGAAACTAGGAACGAATGATCTTTCTTTCTTTCTTTCTTTCTTTCTTTCTTTCTTTCTTTCTTTCTTTCTTTCTTTCTTTCTTTCTTTCTTTCTTTCTTTCTTTCTTTCTCTTTCTTTTTATGCTGTGGAAAATCTAATTCCTTTTTGAAAATGGCTCGGCAGATCAGCAAGTGAGTTTCTTAACTACGCTTATTTATATTATTGTATCCATGTGAAAATGTGACCATATTTTTTTTCTTCTCCCCCTTTGTGAATATATTTTCTGTCACCATCACCTTTTATTTCCTAATTATTCACGAGAGAATCGTAATCCAGATACGGATAGTAGGACCACTTTTGTATATGTGTAAATAAGATCTGTTTTGTTAAAGCGACGAAAACGAACAAACATATTATTGTATTTAATGATGATGCCTGTTTGAAACACTAGCTTGTTGTGTCTTGTGTTAAACTTTATATTTATACTTCTTAAATGAGTGAATGTCGGATTAATAAAAAATAGCCTATAACTATTTATACTCAAATATGTGATGGGATTTTGTGATTTATTTCCATGAAATTAAAATGGCACTATTGAAAAACAAAACGGATTTAGCGTGACAGGGGGAATTGGTACCAGTTGAGCTCTTTTTAAGTTTTTTTTTGTTTGTTTGTTTTTATCACAAAGACATAAAATAATATTTTACATTTTTAGCCTACATTTTGTCCATGCTGTTCCAGAGAACCCTGGCAACTTGAGTTGATATGAGAATGTTTTTCTCGAAGCTTCCCCAATTTTTTTTTTATCTTAATCAAAATAAGCGTAAAGCAAAACATAAAAGTTAGAGGAAATAATTTACCCTGCTTGAGGACTTTTGAGGGAATAGCCTGTTAAAAAGGGGTAAAAGGTTTTCGTTTCACATTAATCGAATTTCGATAACGCTTTCACCATCCATAAACAATTTGATTCAGTTGAAGTAGGCTACATTCAAATATGAATAGCCTATATGCAAGCTATAGGCTACAATGGCATGGCTACCGATGTAATACGAAAATGTTTGATTATGTTTATAAAAAAAACTATCAAATGTTAGCCTACTTTTTTAATAACAGGTTTGTTATATCTCAGGGATATAGGCCTATATTTCTCGCGCAAGAAATTAATAATAATAATAAAAAAAAAAAATAGGGCTAATGGTTGACAGACATGATATTATAACAACAGCACCATCTTGTGTAGCCTATTGAACGGTGTAGCCTATTTGCATAATTCACACCTCATATTTGTAGCTAACTGATCATATTGTGCATTATTATACGTGTGTCACACTGTAAATCTTCTATGAGCAAATACGTCACTTTTTTAGCCTACTTTCTCATCAAAATAATTTAACCAATTTCAAATTATTTTTATAATTTAAATGTAAAATGTTATTGACAGGATCTGTGACTGTCGATTACCACAGAATAATTTCGACACGTAGGACTCGTACCTCAGCGTGCAGCCTAAAAACAAACTAAAACTGACTATAGCCTACACTGCTAGACATTTTGAATCCTGGAAACTTGGATTTTGTTGGGACTACTGTGGAAGGCGGAGGAACATCTCACATCTGGATACGCGTGACAGGTTACTTGTGGGTGGATAAGTCACTAAATCCTTCCGCCTGTCAAAGTTACATTTTACCGGCGTGACAGGAGATGAACATATATTTGCACAGACAAGGTAAGAATCTCGAGTTTAATCACTTACGTGCACATACGAGACAGTGTAACATTATTTAGAAACCGTGCGTCTTAATTTTTATCCGTGTGCAATACAACTCACGAATTTCACCCGACAGAAATTTTTTTATCGAACCTTGTTTCTGCACTCGTGGAATTAGAAAGAAATGGTCTTGGGTGACAACCTCCAAAAACAACGATTTTATTGATGTTTCAATAAGAACAAGTACTAAGGCTTTAAGTCACACTTTATTTACATGACATATAAGGAATTAAACTACATTCCAAGACGATGAAGAGTGGGTTGATCAACAACTAGTCCTGTGCAGTCAGCACAGAATGAGGGTGTATCTTGTCCGTCATCATTGTGGAGGTCTTGGCCTGCAGGACGACGCACTTACTTTCTGCGACGAGCGGCAGCGCCCTTCTTGCTGCTGCAATGTCAAGTAGTCAAAACACACAATGTGAGCAAAATTATGCTTTGATTTAACACTCGACCGAATTAACACTGTAACACTCGAATTTACATTTCACACCACAGCAAGCACATACCAGCTCGTTCAACCCAGGCTTCACTTAGGCTTATTGTCACAGTATCATAGGCCTAATGATGTTTTTTTGGCAGCTTCAATCAAAAATGAATTCAACAGAACTAGTTTAAACTAGTCTGCTCATCAGTCCTGGCGTAAATCCATATTCCCTACTGTCCTTTTTTCTTAGTTAGAGTTTCCATTTATTTCCATGTATTATTAATATTTAAATGATCAAAATATAGGCCTATTATTATTATTCTTTGTATTTTTATTATTATAATTTATATTATATCTTTATTTATTTTTTCTCATAAACCTCCTCTGTCTTGTTACTTAGACCTGTAAATTAATGATGATAATAATAATTAATGTTCCCCTGTAGTTAATGTTATCCCTTTAACTCATCTTTGATCACCAAAATTACATATGTAACCGTTTTTTTTTACCTTGAATAATGTAATGTATTCATGCCTTAAAATAGCTTGAATGTAACTCTACACCCTTGAATATGAATATGCAAATTAGCCACGCCTCCACTCACACCAGCTCAGAGATCCACTAGTTGATGATCACATGTTGATCTGATTGGTTAAAGGGTAGTTTGTGACGTCAGAAACACCAGCGATTTCAAACCGCGTTTTTGAGACTGTCTTTGGTTCACTGCAGTTTTAAGGAGAAAATACTCAACAATGGTGTTGTCTTTTGAATTTGTACATGGTTTGTCTTAAAGCATATTAAAAACCCCTCATAGACATAAACAACATAAAAATTTTTTTTTATAAAAAGATAAAAATAATTATGAAACTTATGAAATAAATTATGTAGTTTTTACAATAAGAAGTAATAATGTTGTCTGTGACATTAAGCATGTTATGACATCTCATAGCTTATGTTATGTAGCCTATTTTATGGATAGCTTTACATGCAAAGGCAGCTTGGTGGAAAATAGAGAAACATAACGAACGAATGCTGATTTTCAATTTCTGCATATTGATAATAATTTAAGTAATTCCTAAAATGTATTACAAATGTCTCCTTGTGTCTATAAATCTGCAGATTAGCATGTTGCTGTTCTCAGAAAGCGAGTGCAGTGTTCTTGCATGTTAAGGGGCCGTTTACACAACATTTTCAGAAAAAACAACAACACAAAAAACGTAACTTTTGGGGTGTTCATGGTATTTTTTCTTTACAAAGTGACATTGCCAATTACTGGCCTGGCATGAATAATACAGAGTTTTTAATCATTTCCGCGGATCTGTGTGAATGGGGATTGTTTTGACAACGTTGTCGTCTCTCGTCTGTACACGAAAAACGCAAAGGAAAACTCTTCCATTTGTCGTGAAAACGTACCCTAGGTTCACTTTGTTTCCACCATCACAGAAGATCTGTCAATGCACTGAAGCAGTCACACACAGGCCATGCACAGCAGGGGGCGCCATAACATTCAAGAAACATGCCACTTACAATTTGCCGAGCTCCTCCACTCTCTTGCGGAGTGTAGTAATCTGTAGAAGATCAGAGATTTATCAGCGATATCAAAATTTACCTCAAGGGAAAACTGATGACAATTGGATATACAGGTTCATTAATGTTTCCTGTCCTCTTGTCTCTTTCGCTATTTGTTTTCTCACCTCATACTTCTGTCTCTTCAACTTCTCTGTGTGCTCAAATTTCTCAGATTCCAGGGTCTTTATCCAATCAAACAGCTCCTGTGCTTTATCTCTGAAGCCCAGGACACAAGACATAAGTAAGTAAGTTTGCATGGCCTCCCTTTAACAGTTTATAACAGAGTATAACTCACTTCAGTTTGTCCTCGCTGAGATGGTCGATGTTGAGTGGCTTGCGTCTATCAGCCAGGATCTTTTTCTTCTTCTCTCTCTCTGTCTGCTTTTTGCCACCTTTCTTGGTGTCAGCCTGAAGGACAACAGAGCCTTGGGTTTCAGTCATTGTTGTTTCAGTTCATTCTCCTCAGTTCATTTGAACTGTTTAAATAGAGTTACCTTCTGCAGGTAGCTGCTGTAGTTGGAGCCCATGTTGGAAAGAGCTGACTTCTTCTTGGCATCTTCCTCTGCTTTCTTCTTAGCATCTGCCTCCTCTCTCTTCAGCCTCTCCTCCTGTGGGAAACATCAGGACACTCTGTCAGTTAGTGGTCGACCCATTATTGTTGTTTTTTAAGGCCTGTGCCGATATCTTAGGGCGTTTTCAGAGCTGTAGATCATTTGCTTTGTTTCCGAAACAGGGTTCAGATCACTTTCACAAGGCAACATTTCAATTCGTACAAAAATGTGTTTATGCAAGTCACATGTGAGTAAAGCTGTCCTCTTATTGGTCACAGTTTCCACTGCATCATCCATAGCTGTCGTGAAACGCGCAAACACTTATACGTCAGTACGGAATCAAGGCTTCGTCGGGACAGCATTGTTGCAATGCACAGAGAAAAGCTTCACCTTCACAACATTTTAAGTTGAAGAGTCACTCTTTGGTTTTCGACTGTGATAACTAATGTGCTCACTCACAGAATCAGACACTACTGCTATTTATATAGCACATTTCCAGTTATGAATTATGATAGCGCTTGGTTCGTTGGTCTATTGGGTCGGATTACTTTCTCACCTCAAGCGAACCGCCCCAGAGTTCGGTTTCAATCGGGCTGAGACCTCCTCATTCAGGTGATTTTGGAGCGATTGTTTTGGTGCGGATCCGAGCGATTGCCGTGTTCATATATGCCTAAACAAACCGAACTGGACAAAACACACCAGTTTCGGAAACAAACGCTCCAAACGAGCCAGGTGTGAAAACGCCTTCAGGTTGGCCTATAGATCGAGGCCTATTGCTCTCGATAGGTAGATCTATTGCTGAAATTAATTGCTGAAATAATTTTTTTATTTTACATAATATTTACTAAATTAGGAATAAATAATTTGAAAATGTATATAAAAAATGTAATTAGATTTTTTTTAAATCTGTAAAATAATTAGATTTATACTTTAGATTGCAACATCTTGATTCTTTAATGCTTTTAGAGTGATTTTCTTTCTTTAACACTTCTGTCAAATAATTTATTAGACAGAGCCGTTAAACAGAAACAGAGATGAAGATGGAGAATGGGAGCTTGTGTGCTCATGCCTGGCATTATCAGCTCTATCAAAATAAAAGTCCCACTTCCAAAACCTTTCTGAGTTTTGCTGATAATTTAAAAATGCCAAATATCAGCCGATATATTAGCCTTGGAGATATCGGTCGACCACTAATGTTGATGCTTTTGCTAGAAGATGGACACTTTCTAGCCTTGCAAGGTCAGGATGTTTCCATCCACCTATTTTTATGCGCATTTTGGGATATCGCATAAAAAACGCTGGATGGAAACATCGTCAAGATGCACGTAAAATTCATTAAAAACTTGTGCGCTTAATTGAGTCGGATACATTTTTTATTCGATAAGAAAACATGCGCATAAACTGCGATGGAAAAACTTTTACCGAATTAATTCTAAGATGCGCATCAAAAAAGACATGTGACTTGTGATGGGATGGCATAACTGGACCAACCAGCGGACAGATCTCATTTTGGTCGTTCTGAAATGCCTGTCTGTTGTCAAAGTGGTTTGGTATAATTACCTCCCGGAAACGTCTTACACGACTGCGTTCCCAAACACCAGTCGTCGGCCTCCGAAAGCAAGATAACATGACCTCGTTTATTGCATTTCATCTGAGTGCTCTGAGGCACAAGTCAGTTATTATATACGATAATTATTATATTATGTGGCTTGTCCTACTGCAGCAACTTCCATTTTTCTTATATCTTTCTGATATTTAGCGTCAGTTTATCAGGAATTGACGATTTTGTTCTCATCAGCTCACTGGATGGAAACGCTGCTTTATTCGCGAATGTTTTATGTGATATTCCAATTTTGCGCATAAATTAAATTCGCAACTTTGGATGGAAACCGCTAGTGCTACACACCTCGCGTCTCGCCTGGCGCTCCTTATCCTTTTCAGCTCGAATCCTCTGCTGCTCTGCTCTCTCAGCTCTGCGCTTCTCCTGTTTGAAGACAGAAAACATTCACATGTTCATTTACAACTTTCTGAAGAAGATCAAGCTATGCCAACGATTTCGTGACTGTTTTACTTCTCGGTTTATGTTCACTCACAATTCTCGCCTTGAGGGCGAGGAGTTCCTCCTCCTCCTTTTTCCTGTGCTCGAAGTGAGCATCGATGAGGCCCTGCAGCTCAAGTGTATCCTTGTTCTGACGTTTCTTCTGAATGTCCTGCGTTCAGACACATACGAAACAAGTTGTTTAACCCACTAACAAATACATGGCCATTTTAAAGAGCATCAAATAGGAACAAACTCTTACATCAAAGTCCACTTTATCACCATCTGGGATCTTGGGTGCTGATGGCCTGGAGTCAAAGAAATAAAATGAGCATTATGTCGTAGATTAAATTATTTCGATTAATGTGCAGTAATGTGAAAATATAGGCTAGTTTCTAATACTTACTTGAACTTTGGCTTCTCATCTGTATTAAGAGTGAAGAGGAGACAAGTACATGTGTTATTGTGAAATCCACTCAGGGCAATACAGTTAACGGTACACAGCAAACGTTGGAAAATTAAATTATTATTAATTTAAAATGATTAGTTATTAAAATATTAAAGTTATTAAATATCTACATTGATTTTAGATCAAACATCCAAGCATAGCCATGATGCTCAGAAACACCCTTATTTTATAAAAAATTGTGACTTGTTTTAATCCCAATTGAAGAAATTTAAATATGATTATAGATTTAAATATTTTTTAAATATATATATAAAAATATAAAATAAAATAAAAATATAAAATTATTAAAATATTTAGAGCTACATGTGTCCAATTCAAAAGTTTTCCTGAAACAGCAGATCTGCTCCTTAAAATGAGTTGGTCAGTTTTCAGTACATGCCATGCAGAACTCAAACAGTGTGTCACTGCACGGTTGTTATCATTTAATATTATTTCACCCTTTTCATTACATAGCCTAATCTGTGAATAGGTTATTGCCCACAGCATCATAAATGTTGTCCACTGGGAGTGAATAGGTTATTGCCCACAGCATTATAGAGGTTGTCCACTAGGAGTGAATAGGTTATTGCCCACAGCATTATAGAGGTTGTCCACTAGGAGTGAATAGGTTATTGCCCACAGCATTATAGAGGTTGTCCACTAGGTGGAGACTGCAGACAACTGAAACAAGTCCCTTCAACACTGATAAAGTGGGATACATCTGTAATCAACATACCTTCCCCTTCAGTGACCGCAAGCATTAAACAAGAACAAAAAACAAAAACAGAATAGATATTATTATTAACTGTAATACTGTGGGGTACCGAATCCGCCAACATTAAAAATAAATATATTTATTACATTTTTTAAAAGTTTAAGTCCTTATTTATGAATTATTTTATTTCTTTTTACATTTATTTCTACATTTATGTATATATTTTACATTAATCTATTTCCACATTTAGTTATTAATACATTTTTATGTCTGTATGGTAATGAGGGGGCATGTTTACACTCCACATTGTACAATGTATACACTACAGATTCAGTGCAAAGATAAATAGCATATGATTTGCCTTTTTGTGTAATAAAATCAATCAATAAAATCAATCAATAAAATCAATCAATAAAATCAATGTAAAAATAAAAACTCAAAGATGGAGGACGTAGACCAGGATGTTCTAGATAAATGTATTTCAAATTTCATATTAATTTCATAATAATTATTCATTCTTTTCCTTTTATTAATTATTTTATGACCAGTTATTACATATGTCCCATTGTGATTGCCTACTTTCACCACGTTCTAACAAGAAGAATGATTATTGGGAGAAATGGTGAACGGATACATTACACCGTTTATAATTGTTTTTAAAAATGCTCTGGCAACAAGATTTTACAAGAAAACGTTGAAAAATTTTACTCACCCTCGAAATGCTCACTGTAAAAATAAAATAAAAAAACAGAAGCCTGATTATGCCCCCTTAGTGCACTTCATAGAAATCCAGTTCAATATGTATAGACACTTTATGATACTTACACCTCCTCTGTGTCTGACATGGTGATAGTGGACTTTGAGACTAAAAGAAAATGAAATAATGTTGCACAAATCAGAACCTCAAGTGAAGACTGCAATGAGTTTAATGAATACTTTAAAAATCTAAGTCTCTCTCTCTCTCTCTCTCTCTCTCTCTCTCTCTCTCTCTCTCTCTCTCTCTCTCTCTCTCTATATATATATATATATATATATAACTACTGGGGCTTTTTGCCAAATGTAATAATCATCAATAATGTCAGTGAGGACTAGGAATGTATGATGCAAATACTCCCTCCAAATTTTGTGCAGTGTGCAAAATCATTTAGCTAAGTATTGACCAAATTGTATTATTAGCTGACCTGTGAACTGGCTGGCACTTGATCAATCATAAATGCCCTTATCCATACTTGTACATGTAAAAGTTTGTTTCCACTTTGCCTGATAGATCCTTGGCCTTGTCAGGACGGTAAAAGTCATTGAAAAGCTCAATAGTAAGGCACTTTCCTTCAGAACATATTCTTGTGTAGACAAACAAGTAGTAGAAAAACACATATCTTTGAAAATATATTTGCATATTTGTAGATGATTTGTGTTGTTTCCCAATTTCAGAACTGATATTTTTATATATAGTGCAGGACACGTATTTTGGAACAAATCAATACAAAATACTACAAAATCTTAAATAATAATTACAGGGTTTGATTAATTTAAAAATACAAATAAATCAGTTGTTAACTTCTGAATAATAATCAGGAAATGGATGTGAGCAATACCTAAAAGCATCTCGGCCGAATATGACTAGACAGCTGCACTTAATAGGCCCAAACATTGTTCAGGATCTAGTTTCCAAGTTCCATCTCAAGTTTTTTTTTTTTTTTTGTTTTTTTTTCATCTATATTTGGACATGGCATGTTACGATCATATATAGATTGAATAGAATATGTTATTCAGACAATTCAAAATAAATTGAATGTAAATTTAAACGTAATTTTAAAGCTACCCATTTTAGAATTAAGAGTCCATAAATTATATTTTAACTTAATTCATTAGGTTATATGATTTCCGCAAGTTTGTGTAAAACCTGATGAGTTCACACGCTACTTATCACAAATTGTTTTAGTCTAAACTGACGCACAACTACACACAAACTTTCCTGATTTCACAATTTCCTCACACTCTGCACTCATCCCCTCCTTCACCCTTACCTCAGAAAAGCTGAAAGAAGTGAGCTCCCTGCTGACGAAGACTGGCTGTAAAGTTCAGCAAACATGCATTTCTGTTATAGTGACACCTGATCTGTTTAAATCTCCCATTGGTGGAGATTCTCTAGTGGGAAGGGTTAAAAAGGGAAGGTCCAGAACTTGGCCCAGGCACTGAATAAGGAGATGAATAAGGGTTTGAGGAAATGTAACAGAGGCGTAAGTTTGGAGGAGTGAGTCCAGACACTGTTGCTATATTTGCTGTGGTACTACGTAAGCACAATTAATACATTTTCTGAAAGGGACGAACGTGAGTGGGTTGAACTTAGCTTTTGGTGTTATTTTCAACATAATAGATAGATGCGTCGGATGAGGTTTTGGGGTGTGCCCCAGAGCTCGCTCCCAAGTCCACATAAGTGTTACAAACACCTTACCTTTTTTCATAATAAATGTCTAGAGGTCACTAATATGCCAATACATTTTTTGTAAATTATTTTAAATAGAATTTGGTGAAACTTAGTAACTCTAAGCTCTGTTGGTAAAAGACATTCAATGTGGTTACAATCGTAGCCATTCCAGCCTGTCAACATTAATTAATTTGTGGAAAGATAAATATAAGAACAGGAAATGCTATAGTAAATAGTTAGCAAATTAATAAATAATCATTTATTATAATAAAGAAATAGTATATTTAAATTAGGGCTGTCAAAATGTACATGTTAATTTAGCAAATTATTATTTTATTTTTTATATTTAAATTTGATAAAAGCACACACACACACAAACTACCTGCAAATCTTAAAGCACCGTTTACAAGGTCACATGGGTCAAAAACAATGAAAACAGAAACTTTTTTATGCATATTAGCAGGGCAGGTAAAAATCTGAACCGGCCCGACTGGACCAGTAGAAAAAACCTTAGCGTTGAGCCCTGATATATTAAAGGCACTGCTAAATGTGAGATTTATTACAATGGGTTAATGTGAATATTGTTTTAAGTTCACTTAAATTAAAAGTTGTTATATATTTTAAAGCCTATTGAATGTTAAAATTGCACATTAAAAATCCATTTAATAGAGACATCAGTGTCAGTGCTGCTATCAGTGATACTACCCTTTATTTATAGTGTATAGTAAAAAGATACCATTAAACAAATATTTAGAATACTGTATGTTGTTTCTGTGTTATTTTGGAGATTTAATGTGAAAGTATTACAATATAAAATATATTAAAAACGTATAAAAAATAATATTTGTGCGCGATTAATCACAATTAATTACAGAAAATTGTGCGATTAAGTCGTTTTTTAAATTTATTTTTTATTGATTGACAGCACTAATTTAAATATGAAACCGCTCACACCACTCTGCATACAGAGGATTTGTAAATTTCACCAGTTAGTTACATTCTGAAATGCACTGTTTAGAGTTTCATGTTGGAGAGACGCTAACTAGTCCGTCACAGTGTTCTCTTATATTATAAACAAGTGTAAATTTCAACTTCATTATTTATGTCAGAAAGATTGACGTCTGTCATGTAACACATGAGCTTACTGGTGTAATCAAATCAGTCTGGCTTTTTATTCCACTCTTTGCCGGAGGCTTCCGTAAATATTTGGTGTGTTCACGGGATTAAGTTTCAACTTAAATTGAAGAAAAGTTCAACTTAAAAAGTTTAATCACAATTGGTGCTTGTTTGCACTACAACCTTTGCCAATCAATATGAAATCTGAAAAATTCTGTTTCAAATATCTTGAGAAAGTGAAATGTCTTGCAAACGACAGTTCGCAGGGGTCTACTTTAAAGTCGTCATCAACGGAATTTGCTATAGATTTTTCTTCCCTATTGTGACGTATATCCGAGTGAAACTGCTTCTTGAACAAGAAAAAAATAAATATAGGGCAGGACTTGATTTTGTTCATCAGGAATTGATTGGATGGTTGAATCGTTGTTTGCTATTTCTCCAGTTTCATGGTGACTTTACAGAGTTGACCTGTAATAGCCCTTTAAAGGAAACTGCTTCTTCTTCTTAACTGTAGGGGGTGCTGTGCTTATAGATGAGTAAATGAGGGTGTGCATCTGGTGTCATGGGGGAGGGGGGCACTTGGTAATATCTAAGGTGACCTGGATCCCCCCTGCTTCGCTGACGGTTCCCTCTACACCGTCACCAGTCAGTGTGCATTCTGAGTAACGGGCTCAGGGTTTTATTTTTGGACTGCTATGGAGCCTGTGCCTTCCATTTGAAGGAAGGGGGAATAGTTGAACTCAACATGAGTCTCCCGTTCTGACAGTCCAAGCTGGGACAAGCAGGCAGCCGCCGGACACCCCTGAACAGCAGACACGCAGGTATAAAACCACTGCAAAACCGCTTGAAATTTGATTTCTGTCTTCTGGTTATTATTATATGAATACCTAGTGTGGAAGAGCATGCCATGTCTGTCCTTTGGGAAAAGGCATTAATAGCAGGCTAACTTTCTGTATCAGGGAGTGTAATATAACACTGTTAAAATGAAATTAGTACTACCAATGTTTGTTTCAATGCAACCATATTTTATGTCTAATTTATATATGACCTTTTCATTAAAATACAGTTGCATAATTCAAGTATGTTTATGTTTACAGGGGACCTTGTCTGAAGTGTTTTCAACTGTCTTACAGTCATCTCTTGGTAAGTTTTTTAAGCACACACATACAAGTGTGCATATTGCCTTAGACCATATGTCTTTACATGTACAATTCCTTTCTTTTTTTTTTTTTTCTTTTTTTTTTAAGAAGCAATTAGGCAGTGCATGATTTTACTGCTTTGCTATTCTCGCCCTTTCCTCTTTTGAACTTGCATCTTGGAAATTCTCCAAACTGCCCAGCCTACCAGGCCCTTAAAAGGATGACCTCCTCTCATATGTGTCTCTCTGGGCTGGAGACTTCTTTTACAAGCTCTTGCAGGTGGCTTACATTTGAACTGTTGCAAAAGATTGTGTTATATGGACACGAAATAAGTTTTAAAAAAAAGTTACAAAAAAAATTATATTTTTAAAGAATATTAGTAAAGAATATTTGCTCAGTTTTTGTATTTTGTAGTCAAATATCTAAACATTCTTTAAATAAGATAAATTTACTTATGCAGCAGAAAATATATATTGAATTAAGATAAATATTTTTTAGAATATATAAAAGATAAAAGTTTTTTCCATAAATGCTAATAAACTCATGGATTCATATATGGACCCATGGATTCATAAATGAATGTATTTTTTTAATAGTCCAGTAATAATCAATAATGTATGAAAGAGCATAAAAGCAGCTCTTTGATATAGGATCTTAGGTTGTGCGTCTACAGACACCACTGAATCTGATTGGTAGTAAATTGTCAGTGATTTATTATGTAATTTAATGTAGCTGTCCTACCTATGGCTAAAGCAGTGGCTGCCCCCCTTGGCATTGGTTTACAGTGAGGGTGGAGAGTGGCACCACACTCTGTGACATAGAGCAGATTACTTGCTCATTTGCTTTCACCCTAAAATTAGGCCAAGGAGCCACCCTAGATTTGGGGTGGAAGTTTACTGCATGTGAATGTGTCATAAACTTGATTCCTACAAAATCAAAATTAAGAATCATACAAAATATCAAGTTTATTGAAAATAAAATAAAAACGTTAATGGGCTATAAATCACATAATTTTTTAACCATGATACCAATGGGTAGAAAAAAGTTCATAACTAAACAAACAGGATTATATTAATATTATAAATATGATAAATGGACTAATTCCAGTGTTTTCTTGAAAACCAAAAAGTGTAGTCAATTATGTGTTATGCAAAACGATGAACAATAGCAGAGAGGTAAGAAAATCAATGTCATATTTGTAATAAAATATAACACACCAAGGTGTAAAACAAAGATAGGTAATGACTTAAAAGGCATACAAATCAGATGCAGGAATTTGGAATATGTTTTTGGATTATTCTACTATTAATCTATTATTTTTTAAAAGTCTATATAAATGTAACAATGTGTCAGAGTATAAAAATAGCATAGAAAATCAATATAAAAACGTAGTTGACAAAAATCTTAACTATCTATTTGACGTTCACATTCAGTTCACACTCATACATTGTTAAAAGTGGACATAATATCAGCACAAATACTGCTGAAAAATACTGAGGGAAAAAAAAGAATTCAGAGAATACGTTTTTTTTTTTTTTTGCTTTTTAAATTGTATATATGACAAATAGATTTTAAGAAAACATTAGAACATCAGAACATTAAAAAATGAAGCAATCATCAAAAATCAAAGACAGATAAGCATATACATTGTAATACATTGTATACATACATTGCAATTGTTTCTTCCTTATGTTGTTTTTTAGGTATGTATATAAATATTAGGGGTGGGAGGAAAAATTTGATTCACATATGAATCGCAATTCTATCTTCTGCCGATTCGCATCGATTCACAAATTTCGAAAATCCATATTCTAGAGTGTTACATTACTTCAACTTCGCTGTACTACTTAAAGCTATTGACACATTAGAGTGTTATTAATTACAATAAGCCGCGAAAAAGGACTCAATGCGGTGCTCAGATGCTGCCTCTCAGATGCCTGCAATCTCGAAATCAGTTCTCTTTCACAGCTTATTGCGTTTGAATGGTAAAATACACAATTATGTCAAGATGCACATCGTGTGGAGTATTCACATAAACACAATCTGTTATGTCCTACATGAACATAGACAGTTGAAAGGAAATCGGATTTGTAACAGTATATTAGATCCGTGCATTTGTTCTTTGAGGGACAGCAACCTAATACGTTGCCATACGTTTATTAATCAAAACACAAAAACCCAATTTTGACTGAATCTCTTTTTCTTCTAGACCTATTAAACTGTCTTAAACTGTCTACTGCAGTCAAATAAGAAAAGTAATACAAAACCGTAAACTACAATCAAATCTTCATCGAATCGAAATTTGATTTAAAATCGAGAATCGATTTGAATGTAATCGTTTGTAACCAAAAGATTCCCACCCCTGATATATATATATATACAGTACAGGCCAAAAGTTTGGAAACATTACTATTTTTAATGTTTTTGAAAGAAGTCTCTAATGCTTATTAAGGCTGCGTTTATTTGATCAAAAATACAGAAAAAAATTACCCAGTAATATTGTGAAATATTATTACAACTTAAAATAATAGTTTTCTATTTGAATATACTTAAAAAAATAATTGATTCCTGTGATGCAAAGCTGAATTTTCAGCATCATTACTCCAGTCTTCAGTGTCACATGTGACATCCAGTCTATCACATGATCCCTTAGAAATCATTATAATGTTCTGATTTATTATGAGTGTTGGAAACAGTTCTGCTGTCTAATATATTTGATGAATAAAAGGTTAAAAAGAACTGCATTTATTCAAAAAAATATATATATATTTTCTAATAATATAAATCGTCTTTACTATCACTTTTTATCAATTCAACACACCCTTGCTGAATAAAAGTATTGATTTATTTCAAAAAAAGAAAGAAAAAGACCCCAAATTACTGACCAGTAGTGTATATTGTTGTTACAAAAGATTTCTTTTTTTTTTTAAATGCTGCCTTTTATTTTATTTAAATTTTTTTAATTTGTATTCATCAAAGTGTCCTAAAAAAGTATCACAGGTTATGAAAAAATATTAAGCAGCAGAACTGTTTCCAACTTTGATAATGAATCATCATATTAGAATGATTTCTAAAGGATCATGTGATAGACTGGAGTAATGATCCTGAAAATTCAGCTTCGCATCACAGAAATAAATGATAATATAAAGTATAATAAATTGAAAACCAATTATTTTAAATTGTAATAATATATCACAATATATTAAAAAAAATTAATCAAAAAAAACCTGTATTTTTGATCAAATAAATGCAGGCTTGATGAGCAGAAGAAACTTCTTTCAAAAACATTAAAAATAGTAATGTTTCCAAACTTTTGGCCTGTACTATATATATATATATATATATATATATATATATATATTAGGTGTGTGTGTGTGTGTGTGTTAATGTATATATGTTCTTGGTGAATCTGGAAAGATGCTATTGCTGAATTAAATTCCTCACAAGTCATCGCTGGATAATTCATCTGAAAGAAAAAGAAAACAACAGTATTAGTGAACAACGAAGGTTTTTTGCTGATTTATTTTAAAATGGTCTATTTTTGGAATGTTTTGCACTTTGTTACCATTATTAGCTAAAACAATCATTATTTTCATGTTCAAAGTACACAATATCTATTATTTGTTTCAGGGGGTTGACATATTTATGGCTGGCAATATCGCCAATGCTGCCCAGGCTGGCCTGCTATCCCAGCAGTACCCACCACCTTTGCATCCCAAACCTGGGAAAGAAAATGTCCGGCTCCAGAAACTACTCAAGAAGGCAGCCAAGAAAAAAGCTGCTGCCCAGGCCTCACAACCATCGGTCCCCTTCCGCTCAAGCCTCTCTCCAGTAAATGAAGCAAGCCCTGACCTGGAGCACAGTGATCACTCAACTCCTCCTAAAACTCCAGAGGCACCTTTCTATATTGGCACGGTACATCCACGCTTTAACGTCCGACCACTGTATCAGCATGTTGCGTCCCCTTATCCTCATCACAGAGGATTCACATATGGCAAGACAACAAGGTTTTCACCACAACCAAATGTGTCTCTGGGCCACAACACTCCCCAACACCTAGCTCCAGCATTTCCATACACAGCCTCACCAATACCAGGACTTGACACACATGCTACGGCTCCAATCACTATTCTGCATACTGCACAAAGAGCGGAAGTCAGCTCAACTCTTACCACCCATGTAATTACCTCTAAAACTCCAAGCCCTCAGCCAACTGTTTTGAATGTTTCTAGAACAACAAAACCATTGTTTGAAGTTCCTCAGATCACCAATTATACGGCAAAGTCAGCAGGTTTGATAACACCTTATGCATCACCAACAAGGAGTAAAACACCTACTGCAGAGTTAATGAGAGGCCCAACACCAACATTTGAGGTTAGAAGGATAGTGACACCAACAGCGGAAATAAGAGACAGAACACCAACCAGAGAGATCAGAAGGGTTGTAACACCGACACTTGAAATCAAGAGGATTACCCCAACTTCAGAAATTAAGAAAACCCAAACTCCAACTTCTGAAATCAAGAAAGAGACAATTCCATCTTCTGAAATGAAGAGGGTCAGTACTCCTGCTTCAGAGATTAAACAAAATGCAACACCGACAAAACAAGGTACAACACTTGAGATAAAAGGGGTTGCAACACCAACTAGAGTAAAAACACCAACATATGACTTAACCTCAACAAAAACATTTTCAGGGCGACCCAAGACACCCTCGGGTACTGTGTCACGTGTTAGAGTATCTGTGATTGAGATTTCAAGACCAAATCCACTTTTATTTGCTGTCTCTCCTGTGCACATGGAGGGCAGAAGATCCAAAACGCCAACTTCAAGCTTGGTTGGTCCACATGATGAAATTCAAAAAATTTCAAATCAGGTGAATCACACCAATCATTCAGGAATATTTCAAAATGGGGACATAGATGTCAAATCAACTGAACTCTTAAAAGAAAAACTAGATATTGCCACTTCAGAAAACCTATCAAAAGTCGAGTCATCAAAGCCAAAGACTCAAATACAGGAAAGCCCAAACCTTAATGCAAATCAACATCCAAAGCCTGAAACCCCAACGGCACCCAATGTTGAACTCGCACAGCCTGGTTTGTCTTCAGTTGGCAATCAAAGACCGTTATTTAGAGTCCCTCCATTTGCAGGTCAAAGACCCAAAACACCAACAGCACCTAAATCCCAACCAACATATTATGGTTTGACTCCCGCTGAATATGTTGCCCATGGAGGAATAAAGAGTTACTCGCCCAGTTTTAGCATTTCTACACCAGCTGTACTACCAAGTGTAGAGGCAACTCATCTTCCAAAACAAGAACCAGTAGTACCTCAATCTGATGAAAATGTGACCATGACAAATGACAAGTCTAAGGTAAAGCCTAAAGAGCAAGGTAAAGACCAGCCACCTCAGTCTGTTGTTGTTAAAGATGAAACCGCTATGGTAGCTCCACCTCCAGAAGTTCCAAAGGCAGCATCTAAAGCAGAAGCTAACTCTGTAGAGGATGTCCCCAAGCAACCTGTGCCAAAAATTCCTGATGTTAAAATTCCAACCATTGTGGTATCTGTAGCTGACACACCACCATCAGAAGCAAAACCAAAGGCTATAAGTACTGTGACGCCAAGAGTCAGAACTCCAACCTATGGGTCTCCCAGACTTTCCCAAATGAAACCAACCCCTCCAACTGCGCAGGAAACTCCGAAACCTGAAAGTAAGGCTGTGCCATTGCCGGACCTAGACATTGGAAAGCCAGCACTTCCAAAGCTGTCAAAAAGTAAAGTTAATGCTGAAACAACCAAAGTGCAAGAGAAGCCAACCGAGGCAAAAATATCTCTGTTAGAGAGGATTAAGAAGCAGAATCTTGCATCTGCTTCTTCTGAAAAACCTTATGAAAATGGAGAAGTTAAAGATGTGGTTAAGCCTCTGGCTAAACCAAAAGAAGACCAAAAGCACCTTGAAACAAAGGACACTGAACATATAAAGGTTGAAAGAGGGGAGAAAAAAGCTGGTCCCCAACAAGTGATCAAGCCTACAGGTGAAAAGGAGGAGGAGGGTGAAGGCTCTTCCCTATCTGCAGAACCTCTCTTGAAGGTGATGCAGAAACCAAAAGGCATGAAGTCAAAACTCAGTGGCTGGTCTCGCCTTAAAAAACACATGGTGGTCGAAGCAGAGGAACCCAAGTTTCCAGAGGCGGAGCCTGGGTCAAAGAAAGATGTCCATGCCAGTGCTGATCAAAATACAAGTGAAATGCAAAAAAAGTCTGAAGACGAAGATAAGCTTAGTGAGAGCCAGGACAGTAAAGACTCCCCTAGGGCAGCAAAGATGTGGGATGCTGTCCTCTTCCAAATGTTCTCCACCAAAGAGAACATAATACAACAAATTGAATCCAATAAAACTGAGGAGCAAAAGAAGATGGAGGCAGGACAGAAGACAGCAAAAGAGATTCCCTCATTTGCGCAGCGTTTGCCAGTTCTCCTGTACAGCCCGCGGTTTGATGCCAGAAGACTAAGAGAGGCAGCTTCTCGACCAGCAACAAAGATTGCAACAGTTTTTGAAATGGGACTCATAGGCCGCAAAAATAAAGACGAAGAACCAAAAGACTTTAATAGAACAGCCAAAGGCTTCAGTACTTATTAAACCAGTGAAATCTAACTGGATAACATAAAAATAATAGGCAAGGATGTTGTTAGCTGTCATTGCAATTGTAGAGTTCTGTTTATTATCTCACACAATTCTTTCCCTAAAACTTTTAATTTTATAACTTTATAACAGGTCAGTTTGTAATTAAACTAAATGACTCTGTCAAATGCACAATAACCAGTTTGCAGTACTAAAGTAATTGCCCACTTGTCAGTTGGCACTAGCCATTTAAGTTAATAAGAATAATGAATAAAGAAAATTTAAAAAATCTTATCTTTTTGAAAGTTTTAAATTAGTTTTTTCCTTAAGACTTTCAAAACTTATCTTGACATTTTTTATAAGCATGTCAAATATGGTCATATTTTAATAATACGTGCATCCCTGAACATCTTTGTAAAAAAACAACAACAAAAAAACGAACAAAAAAAAACATTTCGAATTGAAAAAAAAGAAAAATAATGACTCCAGCCTGCAACAAGACACAAAATCGAAGAAAATCAAGAAACTGTATTGGGTATACAAATATGAAATCTAAAAATATTAAGTTATCTTACGGCATTCTTTTTTTAACATTACAATAAAAAGCACCACACCTTTTTCATAGCAAAATTTGTTTACAGCCAAATGTAGCTTAATGAAGGATAACATTTATGGAAAACAGCATAAAAAGTATTGTGAATATAAGCCATATATATATATACATACATTTTTTAATTCTTCTTGTCAATCTTTAAAGATAACATGGTGTCAAGGCCAAGGGACAAATTGCTATTGTATGTTTTTTTTTTTTTTTTTTAAGGCGTATGAACAATTGAGTGTAAGTTTTAGGTGGATGGGCAAAGTGGAACTGGTTAACAGTGGAAGAAAGAATTAAGAGATAGTATAAGAGAGATGTAAACAGTAAGTATGCTAAGTTTTGGAATTTGTTCTAAGCCTTATTAGTACTGAAAGCAAGGCATGGTGCACTCTGCCGATTGCATACTTGGTGCTCAGTGTTGACAAATAGCTTTCACTGATGGAGCCCTAAAATGGGCTTTACAAACCTTAAATATAAATGCTCTGGTTTTTCCATGTGATTAGATGAATAACAGTGAATTCTGATTGTCAACTCATGCATGTTCTCATTTCAGGCTTAAGTAATGTTAAGTTGTAGGCTTGACCTTTTTTGCATGTTTGTCTTTTGTTGCAGAAACCGTCAGACTGAGAATATTTTCTCTTTACTGACAGTGATGTGTATAATGCTTTGCATTCTTAGCTGCACTGTACTAGATGTAATGTTATTTTATATTTTTTTCTAATAAAATACCTGTTTTAAGAGATTATATTATTATTATTATTTTGTATTACATCACTTTTATGGCACTAGCCATTGAATGAAAACATTTGCATTGTGTTAGCAGCTTACTGTGATTTGTTTGAGATGCAAGTGTCAAATATATGATCAAACAGTCATATGAAAACCCTGCATATTGCAAGGTTAACATAAAGTTTGAAATAATTTTCAGGTATAGCCTATTTTTAACAGGCATTATATTAGCTCTCCATAGTTTAGTTTAGATATCATACATTAGTCTTCTTAAGTGCTTATTTTATATATGCAGGCTTCGCAAACTTTTACTGTAAGATATGAACCCGACTGTAATGCCATGAAAATAAGTAATAAGTAACCGTATTAATTCTAATGCCTGATCTGTGGTCAGTGATTTCTGATATGTAAGGATTCATGTACAGGCAGACGTTCTTTGTCTCATAAATTATTTTATTTTTTTTGCTGTTTATGCATCTGTAAATCAAGCTAGTGACTAAACGGTCAACTTCACATTATTTCTCTTAATAGCATTAAAATAATCTGTTATTTAAATTGTTATTAATTTACATACAGAAAGTGATCAAAGAACCCTCCCTTTATAATCGCTGGAGCTGTCAATAACACAACACGAGTTTATAAGTTTATCAGAGTTCTGGACTCTCACCAAAACTCCCATTATAATCAATGATGCTGTCTACACTGCACAATGAATCTCTTATTTGCATCATGTTTGCACTGTTGGTTATGATGAAAGCATTCATTACGAGTGCAGAAATTGAGTTGTAATGACGAGATCACTGCATGCATGCGCTCAAAAGACATGTCTGTCATCGGCTACAATGCTCATTGCTTCAACCTTTCATGCGACGGCAGTAGATCGTCTATATATAACACTATAATTAACACTTTTCATAATTAATTAATCTCGACATCTGTAACAGTAAAAATGTAAACGTTTTTTCGAGAGAGTTCCAGATGTACAACACCGATTCTAAAAAAGTTGGGGCGTTGTGTAAAATGTAGATAAAAACAGAATGCAAAGATTTGCAAATATCATAAACCCATATGTTATTCACAATAGAACATAGAAAACATCAAGTGTTTAAACTGAGGAAATTTACCATTTTAAGAAAAGAAAAAAAAGGTCATTTTGAATTTGATGGCCATAACACGTTTCAAAAAAGTTGGGACAGGGGCAACAAAAGGCTGGAAAAGTAAGTGTTACTAAAAAGAAACAGCTGGGGGGAACATTTAGCAACTAATAAGGCTCATTGCAACAGGTCAGTAACATGATTGGGTATAAAAAGAGTATCTAGAAGTAAACAACATTTATCTCCCAAAACTCCATGCAACTGGGGCCTATACCATGAAGCCGGTTTAGGTGGCTAGCCAGCTATGTTTCAGTTTAGTTTCCGCCAACCCTGGGTTTTAGGTACTATGAAAGTAGCTTGGCTTGAATCGGTGTTCGTTGCCATGGTATCTTACGCTGCACGGCTAACCTGCTCCGGGGCAGGTTATGTTCTGGATTCAAGATCTCAGACTGAAGTTTGACCAATCAGCTGAGAGCAAAAAAACATATAGGTGACGTAACTTATTCCCAGTGTCTGTTGCAATGACTTCACCTTTTCTTCCAAATCCGGTGGACATCTCAGCGCAAATTGTTAGACGAGCACTTCGTAGAGAAAGAGTTTTTAGCCAGACAAAATCCCCTTGCCTTTCCTGATAGTTACTTGTATGAAAGATACAGATTTTCCGCGGAAGGAATGTCTTATCTTTGCGAACTTCTTGAGCCGCACATAAAGAATTTAACACGTCGAATTCATGCACTCACTGTACCGCAAATATTGCGTTGCGTTTTTTTTGTTGCAAGTGGTACATTCCTGCACGGTGGGTGACGCACAGAAGCTCGGGGAAAACACGGTTTGTTGAACCATTCGTAAGGTGGTCCTCGCTCTGCAGGAGTACATGAATAGTTTCATTAATAGTGTTCCCCGGACATTTATCGGCCATGTCCATAAAAGAGGGCTTTTATAAAATTGCCGGTAAGATATATTGATAGGGTGACATCACATGAACACATTTTTTTTTTTTTTTTTTTTTCAAAAAGCAAATTGCACAAATGTACTATACAATATAATACATGTTAAGAATTATTTTAAATCTTTATTATTATTCTGTTAATCTTATGATAGGATTCCCTAGCTTTCTTAGTAGTACAAATACGTTCTATATTTATGTAAAATTATGTATGTGTAGCCTATGTGTAATATAGCCTATAGCCTATTTTTATAATATATAAAAAATGTGCCTGTATCATTTTTTATATATTATAAAAATAGGCTATAGGCTATATTACACATATAGGCTACACATATACACCATTTTACATAAATATAGAACGTATTTGTTTAACTTACACATTAACAATCAGCAATCTTTCTCCAACAGTCTTCTCTTGCTTTGGCAGCAGAGACCGTATTGTTTCGAGCTTGAAATACATATTTAAATTCATCGTAATTATGAATGATTATCTCTTGCTCCTCCGTGGGAAAATATATCGCTCTCGCTCTACCCGCGATTGGTTGTTCAGTGTCGACGTCACTCTTTTATGTGCACGCGCGCGTGGAGTAATCATAGCTTGAGGATCAAAGCCTGAGTTGACAGAGAAAGTTGATGAGCTGCATCATGGTACCAATAAAGCCTGATTGCATCGGTTTGGTTTTGTCAACTCAAAACTAATCCTGTAACCTCGAGTTTGTTCAGCTACCTTCATGGTACAGGCCCCTGGTCTCCTCAGTTCCCAGACGTATACGGATTGTTGTAAAAAGAAGAGTGGTTGGTACACAGTGGTAAACATGGCCCTGTCCCAACTTGTTATGGTCAACAAATTCAAAATTACCTTATTTTATCCTTAAAATCCTTACATTCCTCAGTTTAAACATTTTGTTTATGTTCTTTTGTGAATAAAATATGGGTTTATGCAATTTTCAAATTGCATTCTGTTTTTATTTACATTTTACACAACTTTTTTGGGATTGTACTTATTTAATATGCAAAATGCTAGCCAATCATAGCAGTGGGCATTTACATTGATGTCTCACAGCAGAGTCGCTCCTTCCAACAGAGTGTTCAAATTAAAGGACTAAAGTCAGGGTAGAAAAATCATACTAACATTATTAGCGCACCTCGGGAAACATGAAATAAAAAAAAAATTCATGACCCATTTAAACGTTCTCACAAGGAGTAATTTTCAACAGAGTTGTTCTTTTAATTTAAAAAGCTTTCATATTTGAGATTTATTATGTAAAATAGTAGAATGTGTCTCACTTGGTTTTCCACTTGGGTAGACACTGTAATGATCACCTTCAGTGGGAATCTTGTTGTATTTGCCATGGCCTGTCACAACAAACTTGTACCGTTTACCTGAGGAGGAGACCTAAAAATATAAAAGGTGAGTAAAAGAAATATCAGAGAAGGGCATTAAGCAAGTGGCTCATTCTCAACCTATTTGTATGATTTTGAGGTTTATTAGTACAAGATTCTTTGAATATTTACCTTTCCTCCCAGTCCTGGCTTCTCTGCCGCCGAACCTTCTCCAATAATTTCCCACATGTTCTTTTTTTGCAGAACATCTCCAGGTTTAAGATCCTGTGAATGAACATTAGAAGGAACAATAAACATTGCTGAGAATGACTTTATTCTCCTAAATCTGCTGTTTTATTCCTGGCTATAGCACCCTTTTATTGCATAGTTCACCTGAAATTTAAGACGTTGTTCACTAAATGAATGACTAGATCATTTAGTGAGTTGAACTCAAGAACGTCTCTGTTACGACAGTAACCCTGGCTCCCTGAGAAGGAGGGAAAAAGAGGGGATGCTACACAGTGATAAATATGACCCTGTCCCAACTTTTTTGAGACATATTACTGCCATCGAATTCAAAATGACCTTATTTTTTCTTTAAACGGTACATATCTACAGTTTAAACATTTGATATGTTTTCTATGTTCTTTTGTGAATAAAATATGGGTAACGTTCACTTTCGAGGGAACTCTACGCATGCGTCAGAATGTTGGCCCTGTCCCAACAGAATGTTGATGCTATGAGAACAATAATACCCTCTGTGCCATACTGACAAATGCATGTCATAGTGTGAATCATGACGACCACAGCCTAGGACATAAACACCTGAGACCCTGGTGTAGAGTCTTGATCCAGGCTGTAAAATCTGATGAATGTGTGTGGAGAGGCCTAGCCCGCTGCATCATACACTTGGAGAGAAACTCCTGACAGCAAAGCCTAAGATGCTGCCGTACTCCTAATAGAATGGGCCCTCACAACTAGAGGCAACGGAAGGTCATGTGCCTTATAAACCACAGAGATAGCCTCAACAGCCAATTTGCTTATTCTCTGCTTGGACATCGAGGAACCTCACCTGGGTAAAGCGGCAGATAACAGCTCTTCAGTCTTAAGCCACTGAGCTGACCGGTGGATGTAACACTCAAGAGCCCTAACACGGCAAAGCACATTAAGCTTCTCTTGGTCTGAAATGGAGGATGATGAAAGGCCTGCAAGACTACTGAGTGTGCTACATTAGTTGGAACTTTAGGGACGTAGCCTGGTCTAGGGTGAGGGATTGCTTTAACCCTACCAGGAGCAAACTGTAGGAAGGGGGAGGCAACAGAGATGTAAAAGCATGCAAAAAAGCCATTTTAAGAGTAAGGAACTTCTCTGAAATAGTTCCAATAGGTTCAAAGGGTGCCTGGGACAGCCCCTTTAGAAACACGACCAAATCCCTGACCGGGACTCTTGCATATACAGCAGGCCTTAACCTCAATGTGCCACGAAGGGAACGAGATACCAGATTGTGTCACCCCAAAGATCCATCTCCCAAAGGTGCGTGGTAAGCAGCTATGGTGGAGGGGTAAACTAAAGGTAAACCTTCAGCCTGGAGGGGGAAAGACCAGCAGAAAAACGATTCTGAAGGAACTCCAGCACTGAACCAACCGAGCAGTAAACTGGGTCCAACTGACGTTCTCTGCACCATAAATATATAGTGTAATATAGCTAATACTTTTCACTTTAAAAGCGTATAGTTTCGCCGTGGAGGGAGCTTTTAGAATTTAAGATGGTCTCAACAACCTCAGTTGAGAAACCAGAGTTCAGGAGTTGAACCTTCTCAGAGGTCAGAGCCACAACTTCCACATATCCATCCGGGGATGATAGATTGTGCCCCCAGCCTGTGACAAAAGGTCACTCCTGAGGGGAAATCTCCCAAGGAGAACCATACAGGAGAGACAACAGGTCTGTGAACCATGCTTGGGCCGTCCAGAATGGGGCTACTAGCAGTAGACGAACTCTGTCCTGGCGAACTCCCTCTAGAACTCCCGGGAGCAGAGCGATCGGTGGAGATACGTATAGGAGCAGCCTCTGCCCTGTCTGCAGCATGTCATCTAACCCCAGTGGAGCTGGATGCATGAGGGAAAACCAGAGCAGACAGTGCGTCATCTCTTCGGATGTGAATAAGTCCACTTCCGCCTGGCCTAACTTCCTCCAAATCAACTCCAACGTCCATAGCTGTGGGAACGTTTTTTGAGCACGGGGTCAAATAACTTGCCCACCTCCCCCACAGTTGTTTTGCAAAATAGTTCAAAATAGACACAGAAGCAGTGCAGAGATGCAGGAGTCACGTGACGAGAGTTTGTCTGTTTTACAGTTGTTGTTTTCATTAAAAAATATATTAATGAACCACGAAAGTAAGGGGAAGATCTTTTGTGTGTGTTACTATGTGGGTATATATCATCTGTCTTATTCATTTTGTTAATAAAAGATTGATGTTAAATATAAGTAAATTTGTCATTGTACTATTTTATTGGTGATGTTTTCATTAATAATTATGAACCGCAAAATAAGCACTAGTTTTAAAGTAAGGAAAAAATCAAAGACCTTTCATTTATTTGTGTTACAACGCGGGTATACCATTTCTTTAGTCTTATTTGTTAATAAAAGTTCTCTGTTATATAACCGAGTTTGTCATTGCAATTTTTTTATTGTTGTGTTTTTTCATTAAAAGTAACATTGAATCAACCTTTAGCATTTGTTTTGTTCCAAGAAAAGGAAAGATCTAACATTAAAGATTAAAATAAGCGCTACAGATCTGGAGCGTCGTTAACATATATTTTCTTGTATAATATGCAGTGTAATCGGTAACATCAGCGTTGTTACAAGTTTATTAATCAATAGGGAAATTTCCTCATTGGCATATCCCTATGTGTACAGCCTAGAGATGCTTAAGTAAAGTGTTCATAAATTACCAGAATACGAGATTAGTTGCTGCTGAGGGACAATAGACTCTTGCTCTTTGCATGGTTGTTAATTCATAATGTTGGCTACAGAAATGTTAAAGGGTTTACTGTTGACCACATATTGTAACGTTATAGGCTTCTTAAGGCCAGCTAAACAAAAATTTTTTTTTTTTTTTTACTTTTACTTTTAAATTGCATTTGATTGGTTCTTTTTCCATCTCAAACCATTTTTTTTTATTATTATTGAGAGGTTTGCACAAGAGTTAGCTGTAAACTTTGCAAACATTAAACTACAATTACTAAAACCGAAACTAAATATATAAAGACTAAATAGAACGGTGTTAACACAATAAAAACAAAATAAACCTAACAAAACAATTAATGAAACTAAACTAAACTGAAATGTATTGCAAATTTGAAAATTATATTTAATTTAATTAATTTAAAAATGCAAAACTATAATAACCTTGGTATGGATTACTTTAATAATATTTTTATGGTGGTTTTGTGTCCTTTCAGAAAATGGAAATCTCCCCATTCATTGTAATTGCATGGAAGAGAGACCAGCACAGGCTTCAGAATTGCTCGTTTTGTCTTCCACAGAAGAAAGTAAATCAAACGGGTTTGGAACAACGCGTTGGTGAGTAAACGATTGTTGGGTGAACTATTTGTTTGATATAAACCAGGGGCTGTCATGTTAAACTTAAAGAGACATAATCCTTATGTACTTAAGCATCACTTGATTAATGATTCATAGATATGGCTATGATGCTTTTGTGTAGCCTACAACAACCTTTTTTTTTTTTTTTTTTTAAAGAAAGTAACAAGCAAGCAACGTTCTGTCTTCAAAAGTCCTTACATTTGATAGAAACAATGTTCATTACATCTGGATGTAATGATCTGAATGATTTTTCTTTAGACCTTAACCACTAACATTATAAACCACATAATCCACATCAGAGAATATTGCAGTTTATTTGACATGATGATTGATGAACTGGATTTGTGGAAAACAAGGGAAAATAAGTGAAGTTTCTGTAGATCATTTTGCCACAAGGGGGCACTATAAATGCATTATTTTGTGATTTTACTTGATTACAATTGATATTTTTACTTTATTACGATCAGAATTTGTATTCCACCATGGGTCAAATACATTTAACTCCACAGCCCAGTGGTTAATATTACCCAGGTTCATTAATAGACTCACAGATGGTGTGGAAGGGGAGTGTCTGTTCCCGCCTTCTGGACTTCCTTTCACCCAATGGTTGATCAGATTTGCTACTCCGACTTTCACAATGTCTGTATCCTAAAAATGTAAAACCGTACATAAATTAGGACACTTGCAAAAACGTATAAATAGCAAAAATGAATTCATAAAGTTATGATTGATTTGGCTAATGTTACCCAAGACTTCCTACACAACAGCTCCCCACTGATGGATCTTTATGCGTGTCAGACTCTGGGAAACTGATAGTGTGTGTTTGAGTGTGAAAGTGTAAAGAACAGATGTTGTTCCACACTACATGACTACATGACCTATCTCACGCTGCTACACTCATGCCTCATGACCTCCATACTTACACAATCTTATTGTAATAATAGAAGTGCCCTGACATCTTTGTTTTCCCACATAATGTTTAAAGGTATGATATGAAATAGCTGATTTTATATTAATTTGACTTTTTCTTTAATTTTTTCATTCACACAGACCTCCCATACAGATTTGAAATATATCATAAGTTGTGTTGGAACACTTTAATGATTTTATTGCGCTTGCATCTTGAAAGCTTCCCTTTCATTTTACTATAAGAACACCCAGTACTATATTCAGAATATCTGGGGTTTTTTTTCAAACTACATAAAGGTAAGTGAAGTGAAGAGTTCCCTTTCAGTTCGGTCACGTTCGACGTAGTCGGATGTACCGTACTGATTGGGATCGCTTTGAGAGACCAATCTACTTTGAGTGTAATAAAACAAGCCAATGCACATTGGCATGCGATAATTGCATCAGCTGCTCTGCCTAGAAGCGCGAGTATATAATGATCAGCAGTTGCGTTGCATCTTTGCTTTTCACTTCGAAGCCGAGCAGTTGTAGGCTACTGTTCCTGCTCTGCAATCTTATCTTATCCCACTATAATAGTGTGTGTGCTCATGCTGAATTGGATTCAGACTTGACAGCCATGCTTTCCCAGGCTACTCTGGGGGTGCAGTGCGACACATAATCGCCTTGCCCCGCCCCCATGCCTTCCCGGATGTGTGTGAAAAACTTTGGCAGTATGGAAGCATATTGGCGCCAATATGGCAAGCCAAACATGCCTTAATCTGCAGAAAAAGTTTTTCCTCTCTCACTCACCCTCAATGATGGGGCGGCTGTGCTACTGCAGACCGCCTCTTCCCTGCATGTGATGGCCACCCTGCAAGTACAGTGGAAGGCCAAAACACTCATAATGCACAAGGGTAGTTCTGAGTCGGGGTTGAGCTGCGCATGGTGACTAACCATAATTAAAGTCACAGCCCTGGCCCTTGGCCAGATGATGTCCACCCTGGTGGTCCATGAGCGCCCCCCTGGCTAAACCTTGCAGAGGTGCGAGACATCGCCAAAGTTCGCTTTCTCGATGCTCCCATCTCAGGAGGTGGCCTTTTTCGGTGACACTGTTGGAGACTACCCAGCGGTTCTCCACAGTTCAGAAGTAGGCTGAGGTAACCAAGAACTTTCCCTGATGTGCTACCTGAGCCTCGGGGGCTGCCCCTCAGTCTATACGTCGCCAAAGGTGTCAGTCCCCTGCAAGAAAAAAAAACTCCACCACAGCCAGCTCTACTGTGATGTTGAGGCTTTCGCAGGAAGACGGCACCACCCGTTTCAGCAGTCCTGAGACGGGCGACCCAGAGTCAGCTGCTCTTCCCCAGAGGAGGGCCGGGGCGGAGAAACCTTTGTTGAATCAATTCTGTTCCGCCACTGGCGTCACAGCCAGCATTACCCAAATTCTCAATAAGAGCATTCTCTATCTCTGGGTCCCAAGAGGGCCAGACTGTGTGCGACCCTGCAAAGCTTTGCCACCCTCAGCCCCCTCTTGTATCGCCAGGCGGCAGCCAGGTGTGGTTCAAGGACCTGACTACTTCTCACGCACCCCCTGCCGACCTGTGGAGACAGGTAAGTGTTGCACCACATACTCAGACCCTACTTCGGGCCGCCCCCGGGCCTTCAGAATCGGGTCCCTGTCTTCCACCCTGGGTACGTCTGTGGTGCCCCTGGTCCCCCTTGCTCAGTTTCTGGAAGCCTGGAAAGCGCTTCCCAGTCTGTCCAACTGGCTCCTCTGTACCATCAGACTCGGCTATTCGATTCAGTTCCTCCGGCACCCGCCCAGGTACAGGGGCATTCACTTCACTTCGGTGCTGAGTGAACGTGCCCCTGTCATGCACGCAGAGATTGCGGTCCTACTGGTGAAGGGCGCGGTAGAGCCGGTCCCTCCAGCCGATATGAAGACTGGCTTCTACAGCCCGTACTTCATTGTACCCGAGAAAAGAGGTGGGTTACGGCCAATCTTGCATCTGCGTGTCTTGAGTCGGGCCCTTTACAAGCCTCCGTTCAAGATGCTAACGCAGAAACGCATTTTCAAATGCATCTGTCCCAGAGATTGGTTTGGAGCGATCGACCTGAAGGACGCGTGCTTTCATGTCTCTATCCTCCCGTGACACAGGTCATTCCTATGCTTTGCATTGGAGGGTTGAGCATATTAGTTCAAAATGCTACCCTTCGGGCTGGCCCTGTCACCCCGCATCTTTTCCTCAACTATCTCGACGACTGGCTGATACTAGCTCAGTCTCGGGAGCAGTTGTGCGAGCACAGGGACCTGGTGCTCCGACATCTCAGTCAGTTGGGTCTTCGGATCAACTGGGAAAAGAGCAAACTCACCTCTGTGCAGAGGATCTCTTTTTTTGGTATGGAGCTGGACCACCAGACGGCATGCCTCACAGAGGAACGGGTCCGGTCAGTGCTGAACTAAAAGAACACTGAAACGTTTTCAGAGTCTCCTGGGGCATATAGCATCCGCAATAACGCAGCTGGGTTTGCTTCATATGAGACCGCTTCAGAACTGGCTTCACGGGCCGAGTCCCGAGATGGGCGTGGCAGAGCGGCAAACCCTCAGCCCGTGGTCAGACCCTTCGTTTCCCCGGGCCGGAGTGCCCCTAGAACAAGTGTCCAGGTATGCTGTGGTCTCCACAGATGCCTCCAACACTGTCTGGGGGGCCACTTACAATGGGCATGCAGTAGCGAAGATCTGGATGGACCCCCAACTGCATTGGCACATCAACTGCCTCGAGTTGCTAGTAGTACACTTGTGTAGTACACCGCCATCTCCTCCTATGGAGTCAGAAGCATCTGAGGTAACTTCGTGCCACTTATATCCCCGGCCTGCTCAATCGTGCCGCCGACGAGCTCTCACGATAGCCTGTGGCCCAGGGAGAGTGGACACTCCATCCCCAGGCGGTCCAGCTGATTTGGGACCACTTCGGGGCTGCACAGATAGATCTGTTTGCCTCTCCGGACTCGTCCCATTGCCAGTTGTTTTTACTCCCTGACCGAGAGGACCCTTGGCACGGATGCACTGGCACACAACTGGCCCCGGGGCATACACAAGTATGCGTTTCCCCCAGTGAGCCTTCTTGCAGGCAGCAGAGTTAAAAGTCCTGTCTATAAAAACATTTATCCTGCTTGCTTTGGCCTCCATCAAGAGAGTAGGAGACCTGCACACATTTTCGGTCGACTATTTTCAGACCCAGCCCTGGCTTTTCTCTGTCCCGTCAACGCTCTGCGCCTGTACGTGGACAGAATGCAAAGCCTCAGGATCTCAGACCAGCTCTTCGTCTGTTACGGAGGCCAGCAGAAGGGAGAAGCTGTCTCCAAGCAGAGGTTGGCCCACTGGATAGTGGATGCCATCGTCTTGGCGTATCAATCCCAAGATGCACCATGTCCCCCCGGGTTGCAAGCCCACTCCACTCGGTGTGTAGCTTCTTCCTGGGCACTGGCACAGGGTGCCTCGCTGACAGATAGAGCTGCGGGCTGGGTGACACCAAACACTTCACTTGATTCTATAGCCAGTAGCTTCCCATGTGCTCTCTTTGCATAGAAGCCAGTCAACACCGTAAGCCCCACTCGAAGTGTCGGCTTGCTGCGCCATTCCCCTCCTATGGACTGGATACGTGCGCCATTCTTGCTCCAGTAGAGTTCCTCATTAGCCGAACCCTGTTGAGTTCCTCCACACCCCTCGGTAGTCGGACATGGCGGAGCCTGTATTGGTGGAACCTGTGCTAGACTGTGTTTCATATGTTGTGACCCCTACGGCGATCCCATATGTGTATTCTTCCACGGTACGGCTCCCTGCGGCGAGCCTGTGTTTTTCCCTTGGCAGAGCCCACTCTGCCGCCCCTGACTGGTGTTGTCTCCACCCTCTATAGGCCGGAGCCACCTCAGTGACATTACATATGTTGTACTGCCCGGAAATGCCCAGTCCATATGTGTAACCTCCACATGATACTTCTCTACAGGCAGGATGTGGCTTTCACAGTATCTCCCTTTCCACTGAAAGGGCACGCTTTGCCAGTGTTATCCAAGTCTGTCTGAGGGGGTCATGCGGAACAGCAGTGGACTTCCCTGGCCTAAGCCCTGTCCCATCTCCGCCTCAATAAATGCAGGGGGATCAGGAGGCTTTGGCTAAGCACTGGAAGGTGGCATCACTAGGTGGCGTGTTAATTGGGATCCCAGTCAGTACGGTACATCCGACTACGTTGAACGTGACTGAACTGAAAGAGAACGTCTCGGTTACGTATGTAACCCTCGTTCCCTGAATTGCTGGACCACCGCTGACTCCGGGCTCCGCTCGGCTCCTCAGCGGTAAAACAAAGATGCAATGCACCTTCTGCTCATTATATGCTTGCGCTGCGAGATAGAGCAGCTGATGCAATTATCGCATGCCAATGTGCATTGGCTCGTTTTATTTCACTCGAAGTAGATCGGTCTCTCAAAGCGATCCCAATCAGTACGCTACGTCCGACTCCATCAGGGAACGAGGGTTACATACGTAACTGACACGTTTGCTACGTTTAGTAGGAAATGCCTTTTTTATTTTTTTATTTGTGGGAGTAAATGAATGACCGTCTGATTTCTGACCTTTGAGGGCATTCCTTTTAGGCTGGTTTGACTCCAGGCCTCTCCTGCTTCAAACAGATTTTTTTTGGAGGCCACCGGAGCAGAGACACATGGCATATCCACTACTACTGGCTTAGTCATCTTTGCTTCTTTAGACGAGATCTGAAACACATTAGGGCAGTCAGACTCAGTGAGTCAAGAGTGATATATTGTTTCTAAGAAAATTCAAATTTAACAATAGACTGTCTCAGGAGGTAGAGATACTCTAAATGTAAACATCTAATCCATTAGTTTAAATGCTGCCAGAGACAGGCCTGGTAGCCCTAAATAATGCTTTTACTAAGAGACTGTTCTTAAACCAGGCATTAGATACTAAAATAAAAAATTGCTGTGCACACTTTGACTAGAAACTAATATATACCAATACATGAAAGCATAACATATAGTAGAATGAGACTGTAAATTGAACCTCGATTGCATTTGTGTATTGTTCCAGTTTGCCATCAATCTTGGGCAGGAGTACGGGTCTCTGGGACTTCTTGAAACTGTTACTGTTTTCAATACAAGAATTCTTGATTGGTACATATGAAACAGTGTTGTTATTGTTAACTAATATATATATATTTTTAAATCATTGAATTGAAATAAAATTGAAATTAAATAAAATATACATATATATATATATATATAAACTTGAAAATTACAAATGTTGCATTGGCAGCTAACTACTAACTCTGATATAAAAATAAATTAAAGCTATATAGAAATATAAATAAAAAAATTGGCAAATGCACATTACAAGCTTAAACTAAAATTAAAATGAAAACTGAAAAAATAAAAGCTAATACAAAATACGTATAAAAATATAACAATATGTAAGTAATACTAAAATAACACTGAAATGCAGGCAAAATACATAAAAACATATTCAGTCTTATATAATGTGTATAAGGCTACTATGTATTGTACATATATAATATTTGCATTTAAAAGTTACAAAATTGCAACAAAAAAAGGTGTAACATTTTTTACAATTATTATTTACATAGTGTCCTGAACTTTTTTGTGTATATTGGTGATAAGTCTTGTTTTAATCCACCACAATATCTTACTAGACATCAGGAAAAGCATACAGTCTGGTTAAAGTTAGCCGACCCATAAATCATTGCTGACAAGGCGATGGACAAACAAAGTATTATAGTGACCTATTCCACCCATGCCAATATTTACATTTAGACAACAGCCATTTTGCCAACATACTTGTAAAAATCTGCCATTTATAGCAGTCACTGAGGCCAAAAAGGTCAAGTGCATGCTTGTTTGCTGTGTATTATTACAATGTTATGTTGTTGAATGAACTCACCTTTTCTTTAAAGATCGATTCAGTGATTCTGTTCTCTCTGTGATCTAGAATAAAAAAATAAAATAAAAAGTTTAATATTAAAAAAAAGTTGCAAGCAGAGTTGGAAAAACAGTTCTGCAGTGATGAAGCAACAAAAGGTAGTCATTTCCCTTCCAGTGAACTGTTACCTCGAGAATTGCTGTGACTGGATCATTTAGTCAGTGAATTGAACTCACTGGAGGGAAAAATATCAGTGAATAGACTTTAAGTTTAATGATTCATTAAAGATTGCTGGCGTGTCTTGAAACTGTTGAAACTGGCTTGTCTTGAAACTGTGGTGGTATGAATATTGGTTTTAATATAGTGCTGTTATTAATAATTGTTTGTGTGACCACTCTGCTTATAGAAGGTTGTGAAAGTCCCAAATCATCACTGCTGCATAGCTGCATTTTCCCAGTTGCCAAATATCTTAATGTAGTGATTACTTTAATTTCTGACGCTATGGCATTTCTGCGCTGTGTCAGAGATGTTAGCGTGTCTCGGTCACAAACATCATCCCTGCACAATCTAATCCATAATGCCTATGCTGTCATCCATTGTCTGCAGCATTGTCTTTTTCCTCTCAGTCTTTCTGCCATTTTCTCCTCTGCTAAAGAAACTCTTAATCCTCTTAAAAGTCCTCCCTTCTCCTAACACTTTTTGACCTTAAGAGCTCTTTTAACGGTTAAGATGCTTTGTGAATAACTTCTATCTTTACTAGGATCTTCTCGTTAATTTTAAGGGGAAACGGCCACATTTGTAAGGATTTTTTTAGAATTTTGTCACTAGGAACAACTATTTGCACTAAGAATTTTCATGAATACGGGCCCAGATCATTTAGAGGGTTTTACAAACAAAGACAAAAAGTCTTGTAAGGTCAAAATGTCATTTTAATGTCAATTAAAATGACTGTGGTAGAAAGAAGAATGAGGCCAAACAGATGGGTGCAGGTGTAAATATGAATTTGCCCAGTTTTGTCCCAGTCATTTCTCATTTCCTCAGACTAACAGTGTCCCTTGTGTTGCTGTTGAGCCCGCTGGCTTTTTAACCTCTGTTCACTGAGAATGTACTTTCAACTGTCAATCACTACATTTTAAGAATTTCAGGGTCCCCAAAACACAGAGTACAAAACTGTTATATCATTTAATTCAGATAGCCTCTCCCCTAAATGGCACATAATACAAAACAGATAGCCTCTTTCTGAATAATTGGTGCATTTCACTTAGTGTGAGTGAAGACCCAACAATATACTTTATGACAATTTTTTTATAGAAATTATTAAGCCTGATGCCTTTACACGATCGGTCAAAACAAAGTTTAGAATAATTCCGATTTTATGCTTTTGAAAGAAATCTCTAATGTTCTCAAAGGCTGTATTTATTTTATAAAAAAAAAAAATAAAAAAAATGTAAAAACAGTAATATTGTGTAATATTATTACAATTTAAAAGAACTGTTTTCTATTTGAATATACTTTAAAATGTAATTTATTCCTGTGATGGCAAAGCTGAATTTTCTGAAGAACTCCAGTCTTCAGTGCCACATACAGTAATCCTTCAGAAATCATTCTATGCTGATGTGGTGCACACTTTGACCGATAGTGTAGTGTTTCCCTAATATATTGTGGTATTAAGCCATTAATATTTATCACGTTTGATTTAACATCTTGGGTAGATAGAATACTATACCACAGCATAAATGAATGAGGAATGGACAACATAACAAGCACCTAACCTGATTCTCGTACAATAAACCTAACAGCAGGGACTATGGCTTTTTTGCAGCCTTTAGAATGCCATAATGCACTCTTGAATTCCTGAGAGATATTGCACAATTCAAGAAACGCCTTCAGTTGTATGTGAGATTAGGATGTGTACATCTGCTTTGTTCTCAAGAACTTCACATAAAAGTTCAAGATGTTCAGATACAGTATGGTCACTTGTCCACACTAATACATTTTCATTTGAAACTTATCTTTTTCTCTCCATTTTGGCCTTCCGTCCACATGAGACAGTGTTTTCTTTTTGTTTGTTTTTTGACAGAGCTTTTTGAAAATGCTCTCTCAGATGGATAAATTTGAGAACTTTATTATGTCTATTATGTCATATTGTGAACTATTTAGTATTTATGCATGCGCAGTAAGATGATTTAAATATTTTCAGATATTTCAGTGTGGATTAGCAACTTTTGGAAAACGCTTGAAAACGTTTTTGTGTGGACAGGGAGCGCGTTGAAATGAAAACGCTGTTTTAAAATGTATCAGGAGAATGTAGATGTAGCATTAAAGGCCAATTCACACTGCACTGACAGAAGGCAATAGTAACTTTGCTCAGTGTGTTACCCCTGTCAGAGTATGTTGGCTTCTGTCAAAGCTTGTTTTCTCCGACTGAACATGCTAAATCGGAATTAGAATGTCTGAGAAGTGATGTGCTGTTCCTTGGTGACTGACGGCGTTGGTCTGCGTCTGTCGGTGCAGTGTGAATTGGCCTTAAGGCCTTAAGATCTTGCAATGTAGGAAAATGACTCATAAGGTTACTTGTTTTCCATTGCTGAGGGGTCCAGGTTTTGTGCCCCTCACACTATGTTCTGCATCTTTGTGGGTTGACCTCGATTACCAGTGGATAAAAGCCAACCAAGCTATAAATTCCAGCTTTGCTAGGCTCATGACCTACAGTTTGTGTTTAGACTGAACCACTAAGTGTCTGAGTAATCTTACTTTATTTAGATTGGTAAGATTTGACTAGAGATCCCATAGGCATTAAAGAGTCTGCAGACCTATTGCCTGTGCAACCTCATCGCCATAATTCTGGGTAGTTGCCAGGGCGTTGCTATGTGGTTTTTAAGATGGTTTGTTTGGTTTCTTGGTGGTTATCCATGCCACAAGTCTCTATGATACTCTGGTCTCTAATTAGGGTTATGAGTTTGTTTGTTGTGCAAGCACCAGTGGTTATGAAATCTACCATTATGCTGTTTTCATTTTATTCCAACTTCTGGATGTATGATCCTGTTTTTAGAAAATCTAGGACAGTTCATTAATGAATATGTCTATGCAAATGCTTAATCATCACAAAATGTCATGTTGAATTTTTTCTGGAGCCTCTAAACATGTGTTTTTCCATTTATTGATGAAATTCAACTCATCGGTTGTGTCCGAACTGATGAAACGTTTTCAAGAAATGGACAAATGAGTCAGAATAAATTTGACAAGATGTACAACAATGAAAGTCCCATAAGTGCATGTGTAAAAACACAGCTGTTTTATAATTCACTGTAAAGCAAATGCAGCAAAGAAACAAATAACACTTTTCAAACAGTTTTGGTAGTTTGGTAGTTCAAGCAAAGAAACAAAAACTTGGCCTAAAAATGAACTAAACCAATTTAAAGGAATATCCCAAGTTCAGTAATGAGTCACTAATGACATGTTGACAGTTACAAAATAAAATGATGTACAAAGTACAGGTAATAATTATTTTCTGTGATACTTAAAAACATGTAAAACTATTTTTGAACCTGGAATATTCCTGTAATTCTTATCTGGAGATCAACATATGAATATGCATGCACGTCACTTGACTCAAAAGATGTGTTCAACCACTTATAATATATGTACACTGCAAACAGGTGGTTATGATCACAGCACAACAAGCACAAGCAACTTACAAAATAAAATGGGGCTTGCATTCTGAAAAAAATAACAGGATTATTTATCATAATGTTCATAATGTTCACTGTCTGAGAATTGCTTATTTGTTGTGGTTGTAAAAGCATTTCTAGATTTTCGTAGAGATGCAATTGAAGAAATATTTTCAAAGATTATTTACCCAAAAATGAAAATTTGCTGTTAATTTACCTACCCTCAGGCCATCCAAAATACAATGTAGGTGACGTTTTTCTTCTTCAATTGAACAGTAAAGAAGAAAACTGTGGTCCTTGGTGATTTGTATAATGCAAGTCAATGGCTCCTGTCACTTTGAGGGTAAAAAATAAACATATACAGGCAAAACACAATGAATACCCATGGCTCCTGACGATACATCGAGGTCTTGTGAAGCGAAATGATCGGTCTGTGCAAGAAACTGAACATTATTTACAACATCATTATTACCTGTAATCCACAGCCTTGGCAAACGGTCCTGAGCGCGTTCACGACAGTCTGAAGCACGAGCTTCCTGTTGCATAATGACGAATGTGCGTGAGCAAACTCACACATGTGCTGACACTGTGTTTGTTTACAACAGAGAGGGGGGACGTGTGTGTTGTATTGTTCATCAAAATCATATTTTGTGCTTATCCTGGATACAACAACCTATCGGGAACCTCAATCGGGAAGATTGGCTTGTCACAGATTCTCAACGCTTTGAGCTCCAGTGCATACGTCACAATGCGTTACAATGCGACCGATCGTTTCACTTCATAAGACCTCAATAAATCATCAAGAGCCACGGGCATTCATTTTGTTTTGCCTGCAGTATGTTTTTTTGACTCTCAAAGTGACGATACAGCCATTGACTTACATTATACAAATCACCAAGGACCACAGTTTCATCTAAAAATCTTCTTTACTGTTCTACTGAATGGTGAGTAAATTAACTGCAAATTTACCTTTTTGGGTGAACTATCCCTTTACGAATGTTTATGAAGATATTTACTGTTACCTTGAAAGTTGGACTGATGGGGTTTAGAGGGTTAAATGGGTCATCACCATCTGTGGAAGTGATGTTTATATTCTTCATTCTCTTCTCTGCCGCTTCCATCCTCCTCCTCTCAATGTCCTCCTTCATCTGTCTCTTGTCCTCCTGTAGTTATTAATACAAAATGAAGTAGAATCTTTAAATAATGTTCTGCTTCTGGAAGAAACCTGGACAGTTTAACATTCCCACAGAGTGTTTGAAAAGCATTTAAAGACATATATTTGTTAACTGGGCTAATATTTGTGTTTTTAAATCAGCTCAGCCACCTCTTGTTTGGCTATTTTCTGCTGTTCCTCTTCATCTCTCCTCCGCTCCTCCTCTTCACGAGCTTTGCGGCGTTCCTCTCTCTTCTTTTTCAGTTCCTCTAGCTCCAGTTCAGCCTCAGACTGACGCTGCCGTAGGTGCTCCATTTCCTGGCTCTCCTTTTCCTGGTGGCTACGTCTAATCTTCTCGAGCTTTAGCTCTGTCTCCAAACCGGCATGCATGTCTTTCTTAGTTTCAAAGGCCTGATCTACATCTACAGTCCTGCTGGAGAAGAGTGGAGAACAGGAAAATGGGGTTAGTCTCAAGATGGCATATTTGTTATTTCTGAGAAACAATCAGTACATACTTTTGAACAGGCATATATTCTGATCATCCAGTCATACATTTTCGACATTTTTGGTGCTTGTTCACAGAGATTATTATATTTCCACACATTCAAATATGAATATATCTCAGATAACCTAAAACAGCTCATAAATATGGAACAGGTTGGTCAAGTCAGGCTGTCTCTTTCTGTCAAAGTGGATCGTTTTTGGCCAGAATAGGCAGTTGAATGGGCCAGACCCTACGGTTAAAGGTCTGGCTATACAAGAGTAGATATTAACCAGCTCCCTTAACAGCCCTTTTAGAAGCTTCCTGGCAAGACTTTTTGGCAGCTACAATATTAGGTCACGTCTATAACATATATGACGTAAGCCTCTAAATTTAACAGGACCAAATTCTACATTAATTTTCCCCCTAAAGTCAACTTTAATGTTAGTCAAATTGTCTTTTAGACAGTTATTATTTATCAAATACAGTGACTATTTATCAAAAACATAAATAATGACTCCTCAAAAACATTTAGTCAATACATAATTTTCCTTTTCTTTGACTCACAGTTAAACAGTAGCCTTGCTCGTTTCATTGAGACGTGGTCTGGGAACCACATGTTTATTTTCTCATATTTGAGGCGTGGTTTACGAATGCCCAGAGCCGTTTATTGGGCGCTACGAATGTCTATCAAATGCGCCTGTACATAGCTCAGAGCCAATCGTTTCAATTATACCAGATGACGTATGTAGAGCGACAGAAATTCGATGAGGAAGAAGACGAAATAAACTTGCGTTCTAAACTACTTAGAACACTATCTAAGGCTGCATCGAAAGGTAACAACGTCGTCACTGCTTGCTGCTCCCTCCCCGTTCTGTGATTGGTTCCCTTTTTGAGGGGAAAATCTGGTCCATGGTGTCCAGGCTGCCTAGCAGCGTGAATAAAATCGCGCTGCGCACAAGGCAGCATGGGGAAACCCAGGCTAGTTAAACAGGCTGTATTTTTAAAATAAAGATTTTTTTTTTTTAGCTTTCTCATTAGTGTAATGCAATATATACAGTACCGTTTAAACAGGGGTTTTTATGAAGTTCAGCAAGGACATTGACCAAAAGTGACAATAAAGACTTCCCTTTCAAGGGAACTTGAGCCGTGTCAAAACGCTGTGGGAATGCCCCTGTGTTATCGCGTCATGAAGCACGTATGGAATCAGTCCAATGGCGCGACGGAACGTAATATGTGGGTGACGTCATCAACCAGGAAACTATAAAGCACACCTGAATCAAACAGCGGCAGCTTCTGTGTCTTCAGCAAGTGCTCTGTGTGAATCATTGTCTCTGGTGTTTTTGTCTGTCCTTAGAAGTTGCTAGGCAGGAGTTTGCCGAGGCAGAGCGGTGGCTTCAGACGTGGGGTTCGCAAATGGATCTGACAGAGGGGTTTGACACGGGCCCAGCCCTTTCTCTGCCTTCACCTGTGCACGCACTGCGGTTTCTTCCGCCCAGAGTGAGGCACCGGTATTGCAACTATCCAGTTCGGAGGAGCTGGATGTTGTTAGTTTCGGGACAGGAGATACCGAAGACTCGTCACTTCAGTCTCCTGCATGTGAGGAGCTTGTGGAGGTCCTCACTCGTGCTGTAGCTAAATTAAGCATTGAGTGGCCAGCAGATGAACAGGAGACCAGGCAGAAAAGCAAGCTTGATATACGCTTTCTGCCCTCCTGTGTGCTGCCTCCACAGGTGCTTGCCGTTTTTTCCCGACCTCCAAACTGAGGTGTCGAAGTCATGGAAAAGACCGGTTTCATACCGTGTGTTTAGTCCACAAACATCCACATATTTAAATATTCATGGTTCTAGACAACACGGTTATGGGGTGATGCCAAGGGCCAAACAGATGCTTGCGAGCCATCTCTCCCCTGAGTCTGCATTGTCCTTTAAAGCACCGGCATTACCCACCAAACCACTCAGAAACACATCAGCTTTCGTGGATAAAGCTTATTCGGCGGCAGGTCAGGCCGCAGCATGCCTGCACACTATGTCAATCATGCAGGCAAACCAGGCCGACCTATTAAAAGAGTGAGGAGGTCAGCACTGACGTGATTCGAGAATTACGTCAGGCAGCAGATTTATCTCTATGTGACACCATGGAGACGGCCAAGTCAGTGGGCCGTTCTGTGGCAGCCCTGGTGGCCACGTTGAGGGATTTATGGCTGAACCTCTCAGGAATGAAGGAGAGAGAAAAGACCTTCCTTCTGGACGCCCCACTTTCCCCTGCTTTCCTGTTTGGTGACTCAGTAAACACGGTCATCGTAAGGTTTCAGGAAGAAAAAAGCAGGCGGCGGCATTCCAGAAATTCCTGTCTCTCCGCACTCATGTCTCAGGGGCTGCTGGGCGGGAGCAGCCCCGGCCGTCGACTTGCTCCTCACACCGGGCGCAACAAATGCAGAGCATCAAAAAGATGGGGATGTGGCACGACGCTCTCAGGCGAAGTCAAGGCGAGGGCAAAACGGATACGAGGACCGTTATTGTTTCGAAGACGGCTTGTCTAAAAAGAAGTCCTGACGCCACCAGCGTAGTCTGAGGGTAGTCCCTGCCGAGGTAAAACGCTGTTCACCTAATTATACTGTGCCCGTCTCCCCTCGGTGCCCTCAGGGTGCCATTCTGCCAACCCCGCCTTTATGCCAGGGCACAGAGGGTCCCAGCGAGCATTTTCCAGAGGGGCGCTTGCTCCCTCCGAGGAGGGTCCTAGAGCAGTCAGACCAGTTGTTTCCTGCCGGTGTGCCGTTTCAGGGCACTGTGTCTGCTGTTTGAAGTACTTGAGAGGCCATTCTCGAGAGACTGGTACCCTTAGTAGATTTTCTGGCAGAGTGGAAATGTCTTCCAAATATATCTCGTTGGGTCCTGCAAACGATCGAAAAAGGCTATACTATCCAGTTCAGGTCTCGCCCACCACGGTTCAGAGGGGTCCTGCCCACAGTGGTTGGCCCTGAGCAGGCTCTGGTAATGGAACAAGAAGTAAAAGCTCATCTGCAAAAGGAGGCTATAGAACGGGTTCCTCCTCCCAGCAGGGAGTCCGGGTACTACAGCCGGTACTTCAGATATGTGCCTGTTAAATTGCTCAGTAGGGAAGCCCATATTCAAAATGCTCACCCTCAATCAGATCGTGTCACAGATCAGGTCCGAGGACTGGTTTGTCACGATAGATCTAAAGGATGCGTGTACTTCTATTTAGAGTTTTAAAGTCATGTGGAAAGTCATGTGGAAAGAACCTTGGTACCTGTCCCAAGGGCCCATGCTGGGAGCTCCTCGTGTCACGCTAACGACGGATGCATCTCTCACGAGTTGGGGGGCGATCATGAGTGGGGAATGGAGCTCCTATGCTGTGGGGGACATACAGTAGCTTTGTGTTTTATATTGCGTGTCTCCGGTCTTGCTGAAATACTTCTGCTAATCAGCTGTGGGCCACTATTACCGAAAAATTTGTCTATTAATGCAGATTGTCTGTTGTTTTTACTACTTTGAGTAAAGATGAAGGATGGAGCAAGATTTGTTTGACAAACTTTAATGTTACATCAGTCATTCACGTCAGTGCTCACTAACGTATGCACCGTTGTTGATACAGATATGATGCAGTTCCCACATGTACACTGCAATAAATTAGAAATATACACATCTGTTTGTTGATGGACAAACACTTGTTAATGCTGATGGACATTTGTTACATCTCATAATGTACCTCAAACTGAGTAGTGTATCACTGAGAAACATCCTGCTCATGTCGTCCTTGTGATGGAGGTTCGGGTTGAATAACTAGTTCTTCCAATGTTTCATAACTCATGCTCGGATTGATATGGTAAAATCAACGATATTGTTACTGTCTTTACATTGTGTACAATTGCTGAGTTTTAGACCAATCACAACTGACTTACTGGGCCATCTGACCAATCAGAGCAGAGCGGGCTTTTGGAAAGGAGGGATTTAGAGAGATTGAATCGTCGGACGAGTTGTTTGAGAATCAATGAAAAATGTGGTGATGTGCAATTTATATTATGAGAAAACGGAAGTGTTTTTTGACCTTTGATGCATGTAAATCTGTTGTAGGAGACCTCCAAAACAAAATTAGGAGACTTTAAAATAGCATAATATATAGGGGCAATTGTAATTACGAAATTACAACTTAAAAAATGTAAACGGTGTTCATACAGTATCTTTGTAGAACTCGTAATTAGAACTTGTAAACTGGGAATTTCGTGAGCACTCCGACTTGTACCACATGACCGCTGTGCCACCTGACTGCTGCAGTTTCATATTGCCATTGATAGTGTTGCCATAGAAACGCATACTTCCGAGTCAAAGGATGTGAACAGCTCTTGTGTGAACAGTAGAATGTCATGGGTTGGTAATTACGTTAATTACGAAATGCCGTGAATGCAGCATAAAACCTATGGGTAAGAAAGTGTGTAGAATCAAGTTACCTTGGTGATCTTTTGGTTTTGATAAGATGTGATGTAATTTCCTCTGCAGATACCTCTCCATTGCCATTAGGCGTTCTGTCTTTCTGTAGGAAGACTTTAGACGTGTATGACACTTTTACCTCCTTCCTCTCCTCTTTTATCTGTGAGTGATGATTATGATTTAGACTTAGTAACATACATGGTAAGATGTACTGTACTTCTAATATTGCAACAATTCTCCTGGCACCTTGTTCTCCATTGGTGGTTTTATTTCCTGTTGTCTTTTGCTGTCGGTCGTGTCATCATGCCATTCCTCTGGTCTTTGACTGCTAACCCTTTCACTGATCTCCATTCGTCTCTCAGCGCTCCTCGTCTCTGGTCTTTTCTCCTCTTCCTCCCTGGCCTGAATTTGCTGATACTGTTTGGAGGTGGTTAAGCTGGTCTTCTCTCTTTGTCTAGATCTTGCATTCACATTTTTATCCTTCTCTTGCAACTCTTCTCCACTGCCATTCTCTTCCATTTTGGGCCGCATTCTCCGTTCCAGCTTCTGGGTCCAATCGCTGAAACCTTCATCCTCATCCACAGCAATAGTACTGCTGGGTTTGAGTTCACTTTCGTAGCTGAAAAACAACAACAACAACAACAACACACCTATGAGTATAAAATCTTCTTAGAGCCATTGCTTGGCAGATATAGCATGTGCATTCAGCTGTGGTGCTCACGTGGGAAACGAAGATTTGAATCTTGCTTTTAAACTTAAACTAAAAAAATAAAGTTTAAATTAAAACTTAAACTTAAATTAAAAACTCATTTTTAATCACTATTTATTTTCTACACTTTAAAATAATGTGAAATTTATGATTAAAAAACGGACAGCAAACTGATAGCAACATTTTACGTTTTACAGATTGAACTTAAATTTACTGTTCAATTATTTTTATTTTTTGTATTTTTAATTGAAATAATGCTAATATACCAAATCCCACACACCAAGTCCTGCTCTACATTTTTTCTTGTTCAAGAAGCTGTTTAACTTGGATATATGTCACATTGGATTATTCGGTTGTTAAGTCGTGACGTAACCACTCTCCGATAATACTCTTTCCGGGTCCAAAGTCCAGGTCCTCTCTACCTACCTACCGCTTTCGCTAGTGTTTTGGTTATTATTGAGTGTTTTTACAATGCCGCAGTGCTGTGTCCCGTGTCCCGAGCTAACTCACTTCAACCTCGTAAATCTTCTTTTTCATTGATGCCTGGACTCTACCCTTAATTATGCCACCTGAGTGATGAGCTACACTAACCACTCTGTTGGTGTTAAAGGAATTTAAACCCTTTTTGACCGCCAAGGGTGCCTCACTAAGAAGGACGTGATCGTAAATAAATTTACAGCTTCCACCATTGTTATTTCTGGACGAGAGGAGCGCTAGGACCCGGAAAAGGCTAAACGTGACGTGTGACGTCAGACTTAACAATCGGATTGCAACTTCCGTTTCTTGCCGACTTTAAAAACAGTTGGTAAAGAGAAAGTCATGATAAATCAAAGTTCATCAGAAGTTGATTTTCCACAAACTGAGGGAAAAACTATCATACACACAAATATTAAACACCATCATGATAACAAATATGAAACTAAAATATTGCGATAAACATCAATTAAACAACATAAGATGTAACATAAAACTCTAATGTACATAACTGATAAAAACAACAACTAGGAACAGTTATTTAAATAGATAAAAAACATCAAGTGACCAAGTGTCACCAAATACTTTATATACAAAGACTGCACTCATGTTACTGCACATTAGCTGGTCTATCCTGAAAAAAATATGTTTTTTTAACGCTTTTTGAGCATAAGAAACAACATTTATGAAATAGTTGTTTGTCAGATTTCATTGTTGATTTCAAACATAAAATTTAATCCTAAATTTGGTGAACAGCTTTGGAGAATTTGATGTTTCCACATTCAAAGAGATAGAAGCTGTGCTTGTATGACTGAAATAGCTGCCCGAGAGGCGTTTCAAAGATGGCGCTGAGTGAAATGACTTGCCTGAAAGAGGTGACTGAGAATGTCAACTTACACTTTTTCACATGTGATTTTTACTTCCAAAAACCATGTAATAGTATTTTACTGTAAAAAAGTTTGATGACAAACCTTGTTGTTGGCTTGACAAAGCCTTATCTTAAAGTTTGAAATAACTTTGAAACGCTTGTAGTAAGAAGATTTTACTCAGTCAATAAAATGTGATTAACGTTCTTGCACGTTGCTAACATGTTTTAGCACGTTGCAGGCATGATTTAACATGTTCCTAACATCATTTAGCACATTGTTAACATGTTTCTAGAATGATTTTCCACAATGCTAACATGTTTTAGCATGTTGCTGTCACGATTCCTCAGGTTTTGTTCATGAACTCTTATTTTAATATTCTTTTGTCTTGTATTGCCTGTGTTCAGTTTTTACATTAAATTAATATATGTTTCAATTCAATTTACAAAATAGGTATTTAATATAAGTATACTCGATCATGCTCTCCCAAAACGAACAAAAACCTGGCCTTTTCTTTTAGTTGATTTAGACTCCATTACTTTGGGGTAAGACACTGATACTTGAACGAGAGGCAGACCTATATAATCACATTCAAAGGGAATCTGGGCAAGTTAACAGTCAGTCAGGCATGAACGGCTCCAGTCAGTGAAAACACCGCTTGAGCCCACGCACCTGTGATGGTGTTACTTTGATGAAAGAAACTATGCGCTGAGGTCACTGTGCCAGCCTATTAACACGAGAGGCCGACTTCAAACACGTTCCTCAGAAAACAGATGTTTGAGGTGCGTGTGAGGATCTGACAGGTGGTTGGTTGTTTGTTGTTGTTTTCTTTCATTTGCCATGGGCAACCAGAGGATTTTGATGACATGCATAATGTTCCATAATGCGAACTGTTTCACGTAACTTTGAAACAAAAAAACAGGCAGTAAGCCGTATGCTAGGTTAAAAAGTAGTGTAGATTGAATTCAAAAATGCATCCCAGGATTGTGGATTGTCGCTTTACTGCATAGAAACTGTTAGAAAAGGGAGACAGTCTTCAGTGGGGTTCTATATAGAACCCTAGGGTTCTTGACTCAATCTTAAAGAACGCTTTATGCCAAAAAGGTTCTATGTAAGGCAGTGGTCTCAAACTCAGTTCCTGGAGGGCCACTGTCATGATCCAGCTAATCAAGGTCTTCAGGGTTACTATACACTTCCAGGCAGGTGAGTTAAAGCTGGTTGGAGCTGAACTCTACGTACAGTGGCCCTTCAAGAGCTGAGTTTGAGACCAATGATATAAAGAGAAATGTCTTAAATAATTGAATAATACTTGTTTAATGGATTATTTGTTTATGTATTTTAAGTGATAAAGCATGTTTACGATCTGTTTAATTCATAACATTTAATAAAAACATTAAAACATAATTAATTCATTAAAACTAAATCCGTGAATCTCATGACGGGAAACATAGGTTCTATATCCGCTTGACAAATCCCTTTAAGATCCTATAGGGAACTCTTTCTTCTAACACCATGTACAATTCAGACGCATTGCGATAAGATTCCAGCGACAAACAATTAAAAAAAAATAAAAAAAAATAAATAAAAAACAAAAACGACTTTATTCCACTATTTATTCCACATCCTCTGGTTCACGTAGTGTTTTTGCGCAGCTTTGTACGTCACAGGCATTAAACACATGACCAGCGTCGGCCAATAGTGAAGCCTACGTGGTGACGTGTAACACAGACGCGCTGCGCAAAAACACTACGTGAACTAACTCGAGGCCCAGAGAGAGAATGAAATGAATAGTGGAATAAAGTCGTTATTTTGGGGATTTTTTGCGCACAAAAAGTATTCTCGTCGCTTGATATACTTAAGATTGAGCCACTGTAGTCACTTGGACTATATTAACGATCTCTTTAATAACTTTTCTGGGCCAGCAAGTTTCAGTCCCTTAGAAGCCTATGGAGAAGTGATCCAGCTGTCAGATTTCATCAAAAATATCTTAATTTGTGTTCCGAAGATGAACGAATGTCTTACGGGGTTGGAACAACATGACGGTGAGTAATTACTGACAGAATTTTAAATTTTTGGGTGAACTAACCCTTTAATCAAAAATCACAGCCAATCAGAAGAGCATTTGGGTGGAGTCTATCTACAAGTGCACTCCACTCGCAACAAAATGGATAAGCACATAAATAATTTGATAAATACAACACCATTAACATTAAAAATACATACTGAGTGGCTGAAGCAGTCTGTGTCATAGAATACACTTTGTTCACATTGAGTTGACAGTTTGGACGTTCTTGTTTCCTTTAATTTATTTTCAAGATCTGAGATGAATTATCCATTGTCACTTTCAGTATGCCAATTAAGGACTCACATTAGAAACTTCTAACATTCAATAAAGCACATAAACAGCACCTGAGATTATTATTGTCATACTACTCTGTATGATGTTTTTCCAGCTGTGTTCCCTGAGAACCTCGGCCACACTTCCTGCACTCCTGAGAACGACTTGCTTCGACCAATCAGAAGCTGACGCCTTTTGTGATCCAGCGTCCTTTTATAGCTTCCACATCACCATCACATGCGACGTCAGGAGTGACGTACTGTAATGACGCAACACCAATCGAGATTGGACTAGTTCCCTACAGGCTTCAGATGCGTCACGCTGAAGGCTTTCCCCAATGTGTCGATTTTCGACGCAGCGCGAGTTCCCTCGAAAGGGAACTATTCTTACCATGGTAAATTTGTCTAAAGGGACTGTTCAAAAGGTTCGCAAAAAGTTAAAACACACACACCTGCACTTAAAAAACTCAAAATAGAGATAAAAAAAAAGCTATTTTCATAGACACCATCTGCACCTCTTACTATTTTCTGTTCATTGCGACGCCTTGAATTAAAATCTATGTAATCTGCCCAGGAGCTGCCGGAAAGGAATGCCAAGCACATTCCACAAGATTATTAAGCAGAATTTCAGCAAAGCATAACGACTGAACATCAACAATCAGTCAATACAATTCAATACAGAATAGCCATGCTTATTTACAATAAAGCTTATTGTATGAGTCTAGTTCAAAAACTCTTGCACATGCATTACTGAAAAACACTTTTCATGTTGAACCGATCTAAAAAAGTCTTAAAAATGATTCATGTGTATCTAAGCCAAGAGTGAGCTTCTAATCTCTGATCAGGGATAATTACAAAGTGGCCCTAGACGACCTATTTGTGCTTTAAACAGGTTGACTCAGACAGCTGTGTTTAACTTTACACATATAAAATATGTGGTATGTGTGTGAGGTCCATAATGTTTCTTTGATTAAAAGCAAAGCATTATGGTGTGGGATATGACATAAACCCTGTTCCAAAGGCATGCCCTGCTGAAAATTCTTCAGAGATTAGGTAATGATGAGAGACCAGCTGTGCCGCCCACTATACATGTGCACATGTCTTTGGTTGAAAGAAAAGAAGAGAGAAAGAAAACGTCTCGGGTTATGACTATAACCCTTGTTCCCTGAGAAGGGAACGAGACACTGCGTCGTTGAAAACGACTCTTTGGGGACGCTCCCTTAGCGTGCGCCTCTGAAGTATGAATGAAACTAATCCAATCCTGATTGGTGTTGCGTCATGACGTAACATGTGACGGCATAACCGGATGCATAAAAGTGACGCTGGCACACACACACATTAGCCTCGCGATGAAGCAAGCCGCTCTCCGGCATTGAGGGGCGTGGCAGGACGACGCAGTGTCTCGTTCCCTTCTCAGGGAACAAGGGTTATAGTCATAACCCGAGACGTTCCCTTTCGAGGGAACTCGCACTGCGTCGTTGAAAACGACTCTTTGGGGAACGAATGCCCACTAGGCCACGCACCGAGAAAAGGCCTGCCCTAGAGTGAAACTGAACTCAGGCACCCATCTAGGACGAGAGCACATGTGCGCCAGGCGTACTAGGGAGGTGCAGACTATAAAACCTGATAAAAGTGTGTGGGGTAGCCCAACCGGCTTGCCTCACAGATCTCCTGGAGGGGCACTCCCAAGAGGAGGGCTCTAGAGGACACCATGCCTCTAGTAGAATGAGCCCTTACAGCCAAAGGTGAAGGCAAATTGCGCACCTTGTAGGCCTACTTATGGTTTGTTTAGCCGGGAGCCCCTCATTAGGTGACCCGAAACACACTACAGTAAGTCCGACCTCCTCCAAGAAGAGGACCTCTCAAGGTAATACTCGGAACTCTGACTGGCAGAGCAAGGAACCTCTTCTCTTCTGCCGACACATGTGGTGGAGGATGAAATGCTTGCAGGACCATGGACCTAGCCATGTTAAATTGCACTTAAGGCACATAGCTGGGTCTCGGATGCAGGATGGCCTTAACTCCGCCGGGGCAAACCCCAAGCAAGCTGGCGTTAATGCCAGGGCTTGGAGGTCCCCCAGTCTCTTTATAAGAAGTAGCTAAGAGAAAGGCTATCTAGCACGTGAGGTCCTAGGCAAAGCCGACTGAAGGGATTCGAAGGGAGCCAGGGATAGCCCTTCGAGAACCACCGCCAGGTACCAGGAAGGAACCCTGGACCTGACTGTCAGTCTCATCCTCTATGTACCAAGGAGAAATAGTATGACCAGATGGTGCCTCCCCAAAGGCCCAATATTCAGTGGTGCATGGAACGCCGCAATGGCATCCATGTGCACCATCCATGTGGACGGGGAGAGATTCGCAGAGAACGATCTTGAAGAAAATCCAGAACTGAAGCCACTGGGCAGTTAACTGGGCCTAACTCATGTTCTCTATACCAAGTGGAAGAACATTCCACTTAAGGCCATATAATCTCCTAGTAGACGGAACCCCAGAGATAAGTATGGTTCCGTGCACCCCAAATGATAGAACAGCATTTAGGTACTGAGCCCCCTCAGAGGCCAGACCCACAATTTCCACAGCTCTGGGCGAGGATGGAATATACTGCCCTCCGCCTGAGACAACAGATCCCCCCTCAGAGGAATCTGCCATGGCGGAGCTATCAGGAGTGAAATTAAGTCCGAAAACCATACTTGGGCCAGCCAAAACGGGGCTACCAGAAGAAGACTGATGCCCGCCTGACGGACCCTCTCCAGGACTCCCGGGAGCAGAGCGATCGGGGGGGGGAAAGCGTACAGGCGAAGCCTCGGCCAGGCCTGTACCATGGCATCCAACCCCAGCGGGGCTGGATGAGTGAGGGAGAACCAAAGTGGACAGTGGGACGTCCCTCAAGACGCAAACAGCTCCACTTCCATTGGTCCAAACCTCTGCCATATCAGCTCCACCACCTCTGGATGGAGTCTCTATTCCCCGGGCCTCAGCCCCTGCCTTGACAGGATGTCTGCTCCCTGATTCTGAACCCCCGGGACATATATTGCTCTTATAGATAATATTTTCCCTTGGGACCATAAAATAATCTGATGCACCAATCTGGATAGAGGGCGCGATCTGAGTCCCCCTTGTCGGTTCAGATACGCTACCACTGATGTATTGTCCGAACGTATCAAGACGTGGTAACCTTTGATGTCTGGGAGGAAACTCCTCAGAGCCCTGAACACAGCCAACATTTCTAGGCAATTTATATGCCAAGAATGATGAAGGTCCTGCCACAGACCCCTGGCAAAGCGCCGATAACCGCGCCCCAGCCAGTGAGGGAAGCGTCTGTTGAAATGGTTTTCCGGCGACATGACGCCCCTAATACTGGCCCTTGGGACAAGAACCAAGATTTCTTCCATATTAATAAGGAACGAAGGCATCTGCGCGTAACCTTTATTATACGGAACGGATTCCCCTTGGGGGAAAAACCCCTTGGCTTTGAGCCACCACTGAAGGGGCCTCATGTGAAGAAGGCCCAAAGGAATTATGTTGGATGCCGCTGCCATGAGGCCCAGCAGTCTTTGAAATTGCTTTACAGTGATGGCCTGGCCTAGCTTTATCCCTGATACCATGGTCAGGATGGATTTCGATACGTGCGGGAGACATACGTGCCTGCATCGTAACCGAATTCCATACTATGCCCAGAAAAGTAGTATTCTGAGCTGGTTCTAACACACTTTTCCTAGTGTTGAGTCTCAACCCCAATTTCTGAATGTGACCAAGAACGGCATCTCGATGCCGAATTGCCATTTCTCGAGACTGGGCCAATATGAGCCAGTCATCGATATAATTCAGAATACGGATGCACTGAAGCCTCAGTGGAGCCAGAGCTGCATCCATACACTTAGTGAACGTGCGGGGAGAGAGTGCTAGGCCGCACGGAAGAACCCGATATTGGTACGCTTTGCCCCCGAAAGCAAACCTCAGGAACCTCCTGTGACATGGAAGGATGGAGACATAAAAATAGGCGTCTTTTAGATCTATCGTGACAAACCAATCCTCGGATCTGATTTGATTCACGATGATGGGAACAGTGAGCATCTTGAACCTGAATCTCCTCAGAGAAAACTATTCAACTGCCTCAAATCTAAAATCGGCCTCAGCCCGCCATCCTCCTTTGGAACTATAAAGTACCGGCTGTAAAACCCGGACTCTTTCTCTGGTAGGGGAACAATTTATATGGCCCCTTTGACCAGTAGAGTTCTGTACCTCTTGTTCCATAACCCGAGCCTGTTCTGGAACCACTGCAGTCAGTACCACCCCAGCAAACTTGGGAGGTCGGTGACCGAACTGCAGTCTTTACCCATATTTTATAATATTCAGGACCCATATAGATATATTCGGAAGGCGTTGCCATTCTTCTACAAAATCTACTAAGGGAACCAGCCCCTCGAGACTGACCTCGGGTGTTTTTCGAGCACTATTCTCGACCTCCTGAAGCGGAGGACCGGCAGGAAAAAGTCGAGAAAGATTTTGTGACCATAGACGGTGCCCTATTGCAAGCTTTTGGGGTGAACGCCACGGTGTGCGTTCGCTGGAAATCATTGTGGCCCGAAGCGCACTTTACGGCGGGATACAGATATCGATTTCCTGAGGGCTCCCCCAGAGGGGAGACTCTTTGGGTTTCGTTCTCGACACCCTGAAGCGGAGGACCAGCAGGGAATAAATCGAAAACAGTTCCGATTGGCGAACGCGAACACTGGTCGCAAGCCTTTTGGGCGCCTTTTACAGCGTGCATTCGCTGAAAACCGATGTGTCCCAAAGCGCACTTGAAGCTGGATACAAACATCGATTTCCTGAGGGCTCCGCGGAGGAGCGATTCTCGCTCATACCTCCACGGGGGGGGACAGCCATCTTCGTCTCGTTTTCGATACCCTGAAACGGAGGACCGGCAGGGAAAAATCTTAAACGATTTTTGATGTTCGCTGCTCATCATTTTAATTCTTCAGAATTAAATGCAGCCAAAAACACTCGATAAGTGAAACACGGTCTGGATGGTAGGTTGAATTAAAATATCGAACTTCCTAAAGTCAGATAATATATTCCATCATTTCAATTCCATCATATTAATTCATAGAATTGAATGCAGCCATAATCACCAGACAATACTGTTTTAATATTTATTTATACGGTCTCGTAATCTACACGCTGCCTCGGCAAACGCGAAATTCGAGCCGTTACAATATATTTGGCTTTCATCCCTCGAGAAGAAAGTCATCAGGTGCGAGGTTGAAACATCCGACAGCGCACGGATTGCACTCGCGCCGATATATTTCTCAATGAAGTGAACACTGCCAGCACCCTCAGGAGCTGATTGTGAATGCCTCGCACCCAACAGTATTATTTCACAGATCGCGTGTGTCCCTTTTATTGCAGACTCGTAATCTAAGCGCTGCCTCAACAAACGCGAGATTCGAGTCGTTCACAATATATTTGGCTTTCATCTCTTCGAAAAGAAAGTCAACGGGCTCGAGGCTGAAACACCCGAAACGCACGGCTGTGTGCGTCGAGATATTTCTTAAAAACCACAGCCAGCACCCTCAGGAGCTGACAGTGCATGCCTCGCACCCACACAGAATCTTTATTGCAGAGTAGCCGTCATCTACGCGCTGCCTCGACAAACGCGAGATCCGAGCTATAGATTCTGTATTGCAATGTAGTGGGACAACTTTTTATTTTTATTTTGGGTTACAACAACACCGGCGAGTGTGACTCATGTTCCTCGTCCCCGATGCTGAGCACATCCACTTCCTCAGAAGCAGATAGCTCGAGCATCGGGCACTCGTCACGGGCAGAAGAAGCCACATCGCGGGCTTCTGCGTCGTGAGCGAGCGTTATAGAATCTGCGGATGATGAACATGAAAGTGCCTCGGCAGTCTCGTTCTCATCCGCGAGATCCTTCTGCGATCCCCACGATCCAAGCCACCGCGCCGCCTCAACGGACGCGGGACCCGAACCGCGGGGATCGCGAGCCAAGTGGGAGCGCAGCACTCTACAGTACTTTCACAGTGTTCACAGGCAGCCCCCTCGAGAACTGCCTGTGCGTGCTGCGCTCCTAACAGTGTACACACAACTGATGCGTGTCTCCACCCGTGAGAAATATAGGGCAGGGGTGCACACACTTAGTGTATCTTTCACTCGCCATAATATAGAGGATTCCACTGACAAACAACATCAAATAAGACAGACAGTTTCACAGAGAGCGCTTGCTGAAGAGCGAAAGCTAATGTGTGTGTGTGCCAGCGTCACTTTTATGCATCCGGTTATGCCGTCACATGTTACGTCATGACGCAACACCAATCAGGATTGGATTAGTTTCATTCATACTTCAGAGGCGCACGCTAAGGGAGCGTCCCCAAAGAGTCGTTTTCAACGACGCAGTGCGAGTTCCCTCGAAAGGGAACTAAACTGACATTTTGCTAAGTCCAACCTTACTATCAATGACATGACGCTCCTTTTTTCAGATATGTAAATCTATTAAAAAATACATTATGTAATCAGATTACTTTTTTCACGTAACTAGTAAAGTAATGCATTCCTATATATATATATATACACTCACCTAAAGGATTATTAGGAACACCTGTTCAATTTCTCATTAATGCAATTATCTAATCAACCAATCACATGGCAGTTGCTTCAATGCATTTAGGGGTGTGGTCCTGGTCAAGACAATCTCCTGAACTCCAAACTGAATGTAAATGATTCGAAAAAAGAAAGGTGATTTAAGCAATTTTGAGCGTGGCATGGTTGTTGGTGCCAGACGGGCCGGTCTGAAGAATTCACAATCTGCTCAGTTACTGGGATTTTCACGCACAACCATTTCTAGGGTTTACAAAGAATGGTGTGAAAAGGGAAAAACATCCAGTATGCGGCAGTCCTGTGGGCGAAAATGCCTTGTTGATGCTAGAGGTCAGAGGAGAATGGGCCGACTGATTCAAGCTGATAGAAGAGCAACTTTGACTGAAATAACCACTCGTTACAACCGAGGTATGCAGCAAAGCATTTGTGAAGCCACAACACGCACAACCTTGAGGCGGATGGGCTACAACAGCAGAAGACCCCACCGGGTACCACTCATCTCCACTACAAATAGGAAAAAGAGGCTACAATTTGCACGAGCTCACCAAAATTGGACAGTTGAAGACTGGAAAAGTGTTGCCTGGTCTGATGAGTCTCGATTTCTGTTGAGACATTCAGATGGTAGAGTCAGAATTTGGCGTAAACAGAATGAGAACATGGATCCATCATGCCTTGTTACCACTGTGCAGGCTGGTGGTGGTGGTGTAATATTGTGGGGGATGTTCTCTTGGCACACTTTAGGCCCCTTAGTGCCAATTGGGCATCGTTTAAATGCCACGGCCTACCTGAGCATTGTTTCTGACCATGTCCATCCCTTTATGACCACCATGTACCCATCCTCTGATGGCTACTTCCAGCAGGATAATGCACCATGTCACAAAGCTCGAATCATTTTAAATTGGTTTCTTGAACATGACAATGAGTTCACTGTACTAAAATGGCCCCCACAGTCACCAGATCTCAACCCAATAGAGCATCTTTGGGATGTGGTGGAACGGGAGCTTCGTGCCCTGGATGTGCATCCCACAAATCTCCATCAACTGCAAGATGCTATCCTATCAATATGGGCCAACATTTCTAAAGAATGCTTTCAGCACCTTGTTGAATCAATGCCACGTAGAATTAAGGCAGTTCGGAAGGCGAAAGGGGGTCAAACACAGTATTAGTATGGTGTTCCTAATAATCCTTTAGGTGAGTGTGTATATATATATATATATATATATATATATATATATATATATATCCCATGATAAGGATTATTTTCAAGAATGCGGGTGATACGCAACAAACTTCCATAATTGGTATATATATAAAAAATATTTTATTTTTATATAAAAAGAAATTATATATATATAACGTATATATATAAACTTTTTACCATAAATAATATATTTAAAACGTTTTTTTTCTTTTTACTTGATGGTTACACATGTTTTTCAAAACCATATGAAAACAACATGAATACAAAGATTGCATTTCAAAGAACATGACACTTCTGTTTTAAACTAAATGTTTCCTTTTATTTATTATGGACATTCTTTTTTGACCCAAAAACTAAACAAAAACGGCAGTTGTTTACATGTCGGTCAGACGTCTCCTTCTGTCTATGTGGACAACCTCTTGGCCAGAATAAGCTGCAATGAGAACCAGACATGTTGCAAGTCCACATTTCCATATTACATATGGAAATCTGCCACGCAACAAAACAAGCTTAACAAATACCAGGTGAAGCGCGAAGTATAGAATGACGTTGATACTTACAGGCTGGCCTCAGGTGGGTTCACACTGTCCTGAGGGGACCCGGCAGATCTAGACAGGCTGTGTTGATTGCGGAAAGCCTCCCGGGCCCGACGTCGCCTTTCTCTCTCGATCTCCTCAGCATCTTCGACACTTCGCTGGGCCGTCACTCTGCAGGAAAAGAAGTGAGAATGAGCCCCTTGTTATACAAGATACATTTTTCTTTCTTGACCCAGATGAGAATCGTGGTCGAATGATAAATGACCCCCTAGCCTAGAGTGCTGTTGACTATGATCCATGGACCTCTTCAAGAAATCTCCAACAATTGTTTGTTTAGTCCCTTGTTTGAGATTTAGAGCCAGTGGAACATCTGCTCTGGCATTCGACACCGCCAATGCTTGAGTGACAGATGGGATGCCTATGCAAACTCGCACTCAAGATACTGAGGCATCTCTGTGTTTATCTAGCCTGTAAACATACACAAACATGCTCTTCATGTCGCCAACACTTGGAAAAGTAGGCCAAACAAACTACTTTAATTTGCCACTTGAAGCTTTATTTTCTAATGTATTAACTTTGCTCTTCCTAAATCATAAGGGGGTCGATGTTTTTGCAAAAATTAAAACTCTATAATCCTTTACTCACATTCCAAACCTGGATGACTTTTTCTTCTGTGGAACACAAAGGAGATATTTTGAAGTTTGTGTTTTTTTTTGTTTTTTTTTTTGTCATCCATACAATGGAAGTCATTGGGCTCCAATGTTGTGTAGATGCCAACTTTCGCCAAAATATCTTTTTTGTGTGTTCTGTAGAAGCAAGAATATCATACAGGTCTTGAAGGACACGAGAGTTAGTAAATGATTTTTGGGTGAACTATCCCTTTAGGCACTCAGTCTGGATTGTGGATCAATGAAGGGTGAACACAGGTCACCAATGACCCTCAAAAGAATTTCAGGCCAGATTACATCTGAGGTCACAGGTTGCTCAAATGGCTTTACAAATTGCCGTAAAAGCATGTCGACTGATCAATATTGTCTTATCGACATTCAAAAGAGGTTTCAGCTTGATGCCATTTGTGAACGTTTTTATTTTCCACAACTTCTTATTTCGAGTTTTTTATTGAATGATCTACAGTATAGTGGTGCTTCAAAGAACCAGAAAACAACATGTTGAAATGAAGAACTTATGTAACACTGTGATATTTTTAATTGCCAAAGAACCACACAGCAACACAAGAATCCTACAAAAGTTCTTCAATGAACTCCTTGATCAAAGGACCCTATTTAAAGAGTCATTGTTGTCACTGAAGAAGTTCATTGTTCTCAGAAGGTTCTGCTGACTAGCAGATACGCTTTGCTCCAGCAGAAATCTTACTTTAATGTAGGAATTTGACTTTTTGGAACTGATTTCACTAGCAAATAAAAATATACAATCTAACTGGCTGAATTTAGTTTTAAATACAAGTTACAGAATAATAGTTTCTTATTTATTGAACTGTTAGAGAAAAGCACTTGCAGCTGGGTCATTCCCTGTCAACTCAACAAGAGGTCACTGATCGGCTAAAAATGTGTTTTTGATTTTTTTTTCTGGTGAAAGAAATGCATAAATGAAGAAGAAAGGCAAAATATTAAAGGACAAGTTCGGTATTTTACACTTAAAGCCCTGTTTTCAGATCGTTTCTGATGAAATACAATGGTTAAGATTGAACTTTGGACAAATGCTGCTGTCCCGAGAATTTTAGGTTTTTGTGTTAGCACCCCCCCACCTTAACAATGGCTGCATAGGTGCACTGGAATAATCCTTCCTAAAACGCATTAAACTTTCGTTTACAAAGACGTGAAACTCACAGAGTGGTCAGGGGTGTTCACTGATATGCTCACACAAAAATCGCTGCAAAAGATGCTTTCCAACAGGTTTTATCGTAGTTTTTGTCCAACTCCATTGACTTGTATAGGACGTGCTGTGAGACCGCAGCACCTTTACGGTATTACTCCGCCGCTTCTTCTTCTGCTTCTTCTGTGTATTCAATGAAATGCCAGTGGTTTGCTTGCAATTGGCAAAGGTGCATTATCACCACCAACTGGGCTGGAGAGTCTATTATTCAAGCTCTCAACGGAAGAATGTACGGGTGTGAGGCGTTTGGAAAAATAGGTCCACAGTTTTACAACGAATGGTAAAACACCTGTTTGAAAGCATCTTTTGCAGCGATTTTTGTGTGAGCATATCAGTGAACACCCCTGACCACTCGGTGAGTTTCACGTCTTTGTAAACGAACGATTTTTCCAGTGCACCTATGCAACCGTTGTATAGGTGGGGGGTGCTACCACAAAAACCTAAAATTCTCGGGACAGCAGCATTTGTCCAAATTTCAATCTTAACCATTGTATTTCATCAGAAACTATCTGAAAACAGGGCTTTAAGTGTAAAATACCGAACTTGTCCTTTAAATGTCATAGTTGTATATCTACTGAGTAATCCACTCTTTTGTAGGGGGAGGGGGTGGTCAAAATGACAAATATCTCTGATACACCATTTCAGTGTATCCTTGGCACTGAGATACTGTATATGTTCTATGCAATTGTTTTGATAGAGAGAAAAATAATACATTTCAAGTTTCAACATTATATAATCTTCTGATATTCCCCTTTAATTACAATAAGTATCAGCTGTGTGCCAAGTGACTTTAGTGAATTTAACAATTTACTCTAAGAGCCATATATTGAGATCCCAATATCTCTGAAATTGAACCATATTGTGCCTTAAAAATATAGATTCCAAAAGAAAAGCTTGTTAAAACCCAAAATGTTAAAGCATATTAAGAAATATTTTACACATCTTGAGTTACAGGCATGCAAATTACAGGCAAAAACACAAGAAGTGCTTTTTCCCATACACCGCTGGCATATAATGCAACAAAGACTGCAAAGATTACAAAGTCAACAGATTTTACTAATAGACATGTCAATCTCTGTGTACAAATAAAATAATGATGCATCCATCTTTCTAAAGTCATTTATACCCCCTTGTAATTTGGCCCCAAATCTCAGGTGAAAATTGTCTTCTTTTTTTTTTGTCTTTCCTCAGAAAAAAATATTAACAAAATCAAACTGGGGAAGTTTCTGAAATTTGGTTGATTTGACACAGAAGCACTCAATTAGACTTGCAATCGAGATGTACCGAATATATCAGTATGGCTGCAGTTACCTGTGGCACTCTGCCTTCAGCAATACTGGTACAAACCAGTTTACTCATAACCCAACTACATCTTGAAAACAACCATACAATTTCACAAAGGGCTTATGGCAGGATCTGATCTGTCACACACAGTTCCCGTGCCTCTGATTATAGGCTGTTAATCACTCAGACTGGATTACTTCATTTTTTGGCAGAAGCCATTTGAATGATGTCAATCCTGCCAATGATGTCATTCAATATCAGATTTATTTACCACTATCAGTCTGATTATGTAGCCTTTTTCCTTTATGTCTGGAAATACCATCTTTCAATAGTTATGGAAGTGAAAACAGTTTTTCAGTCATGGTGAGCGTATTGTCAAACACAGACTGACAAAATGTTTCTCAGACCCATTTCTGAATTAAATGGAAACAATAAAGTGAGAGAGAAAGAAAGGGAAAAGCAAACAAGAGCCTGGCTTATATTCAGTATCACCTCCCCTGACAATGTGTTGACTCAACTTCCACAGCCTGGTGCCCTGGGGCAGAAAGGATTTGGAAAGCTTGATGGATTGGGAAATGTTTTTCGCCATTGTTGCCTGCTCTAATTTACCACAGCCAAGTCTGGTCTTGCAGAGCACAAGATGAGCTACATGGGTCAGTCACAAATGGGTCACATGGAAGTTGACCTCCGACCTGAGTTTCCCTTTTCCCTTTTAATTATTAATGTGAAATCAGTGATCAGTAAATACCAATTGTCTGATACATGCTCTCCAGACTGGGTGCCATTATCATTGATTGAAGGCATGTATGACTTCCATTGTTCTGTGGAACACAAAAGAAGATATTTAAACTGTTTTTGACCATATAATGAAAGTCAAAAGGGTCCAAGACAACCTATTTTTCATATGTTTTAAGTAATTTTTCCTATGTTCCACAGAAGAAAGAAAAACATAAAGGTTTGAAATAACATGAGGGTGAGAAAATAATTTTTTGGGTAAACTACCCCTTTTAAAGCCCTGTTTACACCAGCAACTAAGCAACTGGAAGTCGATTTCTGGCAGCGTCAGTGTGAGTATGCTCTCCCGAGGCTTCATGGGATAGTGTAGTGTGCACTGGATTTGCACTGCAGAATCTTGCCAGAAGTGAAATCTGGGTACTTTTTGCCTTTTATAAATTTATTTAGACAGACTACTTTTTCATATACTGGTTTTCACCAGAAGTATGCACATTTGAATGCAGCCAGAGCTTAAATTTTTGGGTTAAATAAGCCCTGTTTACACTGACAGAAACTGGAAGTCGTTCATTGTTCAATAGAAGACAAGACAATATAGCGATCAGGTTAATGTTACTGGGATTTACAGGGATTTCACTGTTCTAAATTATATGTCTCTGCCCAGTGTCCACATAAAAATTGTGCATAGAATTAGATTATTGTGAAATTCAAACAATAAATGTTATCGTGATATCGCTACGTGAACACTGATGTAGAAACACCTAGCCCTGGTTGTAAGACTAAACCTGACATAAACTGTAAACTTGTCCCTCAAATCTGATTGGTTGATTGGAATGTTGTTCCAGGATCAACAAAGTTGGTGATCCAGGAACATGTACTCTGTGAAATCAAGTTCACCTAAAAGGTCCTAAAAAAGTGTGTGAACAACACGTTATGTTACATTTACCTCAGCAAAGTTATTCAATCCTGTTAGCAAGAAAAATAAATAAAAAACTGTTAGAGAAGCATATCCTTATTTTGTGTTTGTTTACAGGGTTGCAAATCCTTCTGTTTGAGATTTAAATGATGGATGCTGTTATTTTCTTCCTCTCTCATTTTATATCTGAATTGAAGGGCAGCTGTGAGGTTTATTGCCTCTGTGACTGTAAGTCAGATGATGTCATCCTAAGGACAGATTTAAAGAGCAAAGGAGAGTTATTTCCCCAGGCATGTTAGTATCTTCCTGCTGTCAGCGTGTGGTCACATCACTGCAAACCTCACATACGTTTTCCAGTGTTCCCTAAACGGCTGAAGACATTTCAAAGCACTGATCTAAGCTTCAATGATGAATCATGAATCATGAGGATTGTAACATCTGTAATTATGTCATTTTATCGGAGAGCTCTAAAAATTATTTATTTTTTTAGCACACTATAAAATGAGAGGATAGATTCCTAAATTACTTATACTTAAAAATTAAGGTTCCACACACTTTTTATTTCCCCAAAGTTTTTAAAAATATATATTTTTTCTTAGTGTGAAGGACATTTAAAAAATATAAAGAACCATTTTTAAGAATAAAGAACCTATTATTTTAATGGTGACGTTCAATGGATGTTAAAGGTTCTTTATGGAACAAGAACCTTTAGTTTTAAGAGTGTAGTTGGTATTTGAAAATGTGCATAACATTCAACAAAAAAGGCTCTGGAATGGGATTATGATTGATTTGCAAATATATATATTTATTTTTCTCATGTATGTTTAGATTTTATATTTGAAATGTATAGTTTACTTTTAAAGTGAGCTTTTTTATATATATATAATGTAGTTTATGTTTCTCTGCATTTCTGTGGCCTAGGAGTAGACACATTCTTCTAATTTCAAATGATTGACATTTTAAAATATACAGTACTAACCTGAATTTTACCTCTTATCTCTATTCTCACTGCCTAGAGCCTATCTTTAGTGGCTCATCTTACCCCACTCCCCCTATATATACGCCTTTAATGCTTAACTAAACATAACACAGTGCCCTCAGTGTTTATTCTACTCTGTTGCCTAAAACCTTCGGAAAAGCATCCTGCCACAGGGATGGTAAAGTTTATTCCCCCTTTCAGTCAAATGGCTAAGCCTTCTGCATTCCAGCAGCTCTTATCAGAGAATCGTAAATAGAAGAGCTGCTCACCTAAAGTCCACAGATCGGGGGGTCACGGCTTTGACCACAATGAGAAAGATGTTTCGTGCAAGATACAAACATTAGTGTAAAATTTGTACATTACAGAATCAACAGCACAAAACCAAAAATCTAAAACGATTTTGCGGTAAGAGTCAGTGTGACGTGCTGTGTGTACTGTACAATCTGTAGAGGTTGTAATGGGGTTTGACAAGTGTATACAAAATACTGCATGCACAGTGTTGCAATTGACATATCCGGAACGTGTCGCAGCAGTTCTGATGAATGTAGGCCGTTAATAGATAAAGCAGCTTGTTGAGTGTGAGAAAAAGCTGATTTTTGGCAGCTTTGAAAAGCCTTGGGGGAATAAATCCTGTCTGCCATTAATGCAACCTGTTTGTGTTTGACAAAGCACACCTGATCCACCTCAAATCCTTTTTGTACAGAAGTGAAAAATTGTTTTCCTGATTTGTTATCACAAAATGTTTTCTTTTGTCAAATCAGCTTAGATAATTTATGTGGGTCAGATAACATACTATTTTGAGTTTCTGTTGATTAAAATAATCTCCTTCATTGCATTAACTCAATTATTTTAACTTCAATTAACTTAAATTTGTAAGGCAACCAGCTTATTTACTTTTATTAGTTAAACCAATAATATTTGTTTACAGTGTACACATCCTGAGAGGTTATGCTATTTTTGTCCTTATACAAATTGTGTGTCTTATCTTTAAACCACTCCTTTTGTGTTCCATGGGAGAAAGACAGTCATGCAGGTTTTGAAAGACATGAGGGGTAAACAATGACTATCATGTTTAGGTGAACTAAGCTTTTTGTGACCAATTTTCGGGGGAATTCTGAAAAGACCGGTTTATGTTTGTACACTAAAAAAAAAAAAGTCCCTTTTTTGACACATTTCAATTTTGGTTACTTTACTTCAACATATCTAACTAGGAGGAATACGTATTTAATGAGTCTAACATAAAATATTTAAATAGTGTCATTTATACAATTTATTTAAGTTTGATCAACTCAGTTTAATTAGATTAAGGAAAGAGGATCGCCTTCTGTGCATGCAAAACAGCTGGGTAGTTCACCACTGAAGTTTTTTATGTTTAAATTAGTACATTGTGAAATGCCGGTTTCATTGTTTACAGTAAATAAACCTACAGTTTACTACCTAAATTATAGTTGGCTTGTAACACCTTTAGAGATAACCGGTCATATTGATGTGTGTCATTGCCAATGAATGTCAACAGGTCACATCTTTAATTAAGTGCCCTCAACCCTCTCCTTCCTCCCTTCTCCTGTCCCGTCATCTATCCACAATCCCACAGCACAAACAATAAACTCTCCTCTGGAACCATGACAAAATTCCAGCTCATAAAAGCCACAGTAAACGACACATCATGCATTTCTCTATAAAGACAACAAGGCATATAGGTGTGACAAATTGCTAGAATGTAGTAAAATGTGCTGAGAGTTAATTATTGTATTTTATATACTATATGTAAATCAATCTTAGTACGTGTTCAGGTCTTGTTTAGGTGTAAACATCTGTTTTTGCCTATTTGTTAAGCAATCATAATCACAATGTTGGCATTTACATACATGTCGTTTTAGCTCATTTTATCAGCTCATATTAATTGAGAAACATTTGTGAATTGAGGGATTATCCATATTTAAAAATTCTGTTGCACCAAAACTCATTTTTATCTGTTAAAGACAAATGATTTAATGCTTATTTTGATTTTTTAAATAAAAATAAAATTAAAAAATTAAAAAACTAAGAAATAACGACCAGTTAAAGGACCTAAGAAATACAGCTTCCGTTATATGTACAATTTAACCTAACATCTTAACTAACCAAATACAGACATTTCCATTACCCAAATGTAAAAAGTTAATATCTTCCCATAACAAAGGATGACAGGTTCTTAAAGAACACAACATGGCATTTAATATATGTGCATTAAATATTTACATGAATTAAAAAACTTCAATTCAAACAATAACCCCATCATTACCCACAAAACTGACATTAGCAATTGCAAAAGAACAATGAAAACAAACTATCTGTCCATCATCACACCTGAGATCCCTGTAAACGTTAAATTTGATGCGAAAGTCTGGTATACAAATTCCTCACCTCAAGAGGTTCTGCAAACCTTGCTTGCTGGAGTTTCGTCTCATGAATGCACTTGACATTGTTCTTTCTTCTCCGAGCTTCTTTTTTTTTTCTGAGATGTTTTGAATTCCGTGGAATCTGATTCACAAAGACTCCCTCACGCTCTTTCCTTGGACGCTCAGCTTTTGAGGAGAGATCCACGCGGCACTCGGTCTCGTCTCAGAGACTGGCTTTAGTCACACATTGTCCCCTCCTCCTCTCCTCCTCTTTTTTTCCCTTTCCTGCATGTGGTTCTCATTGAGAGAGCTCAGACCATAACCTAACATCTTTTCCCCCTCCTTTTCCCTCTTTTTCAGGGTCATGTGGCCGTCCCAGGGGAAAATGTAAGTTGATACCCCACACCCCATGCTATGAATCCAGCCCCCCCACATGACCCCCGTCCCAAACCCAGAATTCAGCCTTTCTTTTACTCTGTTTACATTGGTAGCAAAGCTCCCAGACATGCTTACAAACAAACTTCAGAAAGCATTTTGATTCTCCCCATTGCTTTTCTCATATACTTATGATGACATAATTACACTACCGTTCAAAAGTTTGGGGTCAGTATTTAATTTTATTTTTTTGAAAGAAATTAATACTTTTATTCAGCAAGGACACATTCAATTGATCAATTGTGTCCGCAAAGGCGATTATAATGTTACAAAAGATTCTATTTCAAATAAATGCTGTTCTTTTGAACTTTCTGTTCATCAAAGAATCCTGAAAAATAAATAAATCTGCAAGAATATAAAGGAGGGCAACTGCTGAAAATTCAGCTTTTTCATCACAGGAATAAATTTAATTTTAAAATATATTAATATTGAAAACAGTTATTTTATATTGTAACAATATCTCTCAATTACATTTTTTTCCTGCATTTTTATCAAATCAATGCAGCCTTGGTGAGCTTAAGAGACTCCAAACTTTTGAAAGGTATGTTTCTTCAACTTTTTTGCCCCAGGTGTTGATTTTTACTAAAATAGATTTCACCTTTTATCTTTTTGTTATATGAAGGTCACCATTAAAACTGTCTTGTAAACTTTTCAGTATGCATTTACATTACATTTCCATTATGCATTTAGTATTTTATCCACAGAGGAACAAAATAAATTTGTCACAGAGGCACATCATTGCTTCATTTATGTTTGCTATTTTTAAAATGAATTTAAATAATTAAAAATAATTTAATTGTTCTACTCTTGTCCCAGACCCAAACTTTCAAATAAAACAAAGAGAAATATTATTTTGTGTGTGTGTCCTTACCAATCAAGCTGCACGTTTGTCAAATTATGCACAAATGTGTGAAAATATTATTTAGTTGTGTGTATTTAGGATAAATACTTATTTAGGATATGGAATGCTAGATATGATAATACCTTTCAGCAAGAGTCAGCCATTTTATTCCTAAAAATTTAATTTCTATCACTGTCATTTCCACGACAGAATACTATTAAACACAAATAAAGAATTTGAGATGTGGTAGAAGTGACAATGTGGCGGAAATATTCATTATTAAAAAGAAAAAGAAAAAATATATATTTCCTAAAAGTCGAGAGGGCCAAAATGCCCACATTTTAAGAAACGCAAATACAGGGTTTTCAGATGAAAAGTTTCAAAATATTCTTTTTTTAATGAGTGACCTATGAGTGATAATGTGTTTTTATATTTGACAATGATCTAGAAATGGTGAAATGGTGACCAGTCACAGCACATAAATATACCATTTCCTAAAACATTCATTCATCTTATTATACTATTATATTGTACTATTATCACCTTCTAGAAGATTGCTTGATACATTCTTTAAAGGTGAATTGTGTAATTTTCTCATTGGTCGGAGAAGCCGGTTTCCCTGCCCCAAACTCATGCCATTGGTTCAGCCATTGTTATGTTAGGTAGCTCAAACAAACAGAGCAATGTTTTGTAACCACCACAGTCACACAGTGTTTACACTTTTCTTTGCATATTAAACTGACATTTTAAGCAGATTATTCTTTTATTTTTTTTACTAAATTCACTTTTAATTGTCAAACTAATCAGCATGTTTCTAGCAGATTTCAAAATCAATATGTTTACACCCTCTCTGGTCTCATTCTCTGGTTCACAACACACAGACACATTCACACACATAAACACATCTACTGAAGCAACAGCCTTGTTAACCCGGTAACTATGGTAAACTCTACACCATTCAGGCCTGTATGACTGTTTAGGTCTCTCTTCAGACAATAACGGCACTCAGCATTTGCAGTCCTCAACACTTTACTGAGCCTTGTTTAACAAGTCCGGCCCTCACTTAAACACTGACCCACAAGCCCACACAGAGAAAGGGGAATTTGTGGATATCAGGAAGAAATAAAGTCCTTCAGTTAAGTTATCTGAAGTTTCTATTTGAGTTTCTATTATACATGTAGTTGCCATATAGGATTGTGATGATGTTTTGAATTTAAGGAATAGTTTACAAACCCCCAAAAGGAAAATTATATTGCTTAAGCCTGAGAAACACCACTTACAAAATTAAGTATACTTCATGTTAATTTTATTAAGTATATTTTTAATTATACTTTATGTAGTAAATATCAATGTACTAGAAGTATACTTGTAAGTGTACTATTTCAATACTACAATAAATTGGCCCCCTTTTTAGTGTATAAAATTATACTTTTAAATATACTTTAAATGTAACAATGGTAAACTTTCAATACACAACAAGTTTACAACTAAGTTTTTCGTTTGTACTGCAACTTTATTGTGAACTTATAGGTATACTGATAGTTTACTAATCAAATACCTGTAGCACATTTTTTAGTTTATGAAAGTACACTTTGAAGTATACACATACCAATACATAACATACTGTACTTATTGTTTTCTTTACAAATCAGTATTTTCAAACAATGTAAGAATAATTAATTATACTTTTAAGTATATCTCGATTGAGTATAGGCCAAATATACTTGGGGCCCTATCATACATCTGACATCCGTTTATACATCCGTTTATTGCTAGTTTCAGCCCAACGCAGTTGTAATTTTCACGTCCTGCGCCACATTGTTTAAATAGCAAAATTTTGCACCCATTTGTGCGCCCATGGGCATGCTGGTCTGAAAACTAGGTGTGCCATTGAGCAACAAAACCATTGACTGCACAACTCTCGTACATTCTCCTTATTACACAAACAGGGATGCGCAGCAGCACACAATCTAGCCAAATATTAAAAATGAAAGGATTACAATGTAAAATATTATTATTGTGAACATAAAGATTTGGTGGAATCTGGCTTGTCCCGTAGATGGTCTGCTTGCGCTTTAACCTTGCACACGAGCAGATCCGTTACCTGCGTTCAGTCTTTCCGCTTGCAAATTCCGTCATGTAAACAGCAATCCGCCATGGCGCGAGCACAACTGGCTTTTAAAGGGAATGGGAGATGAGACTCTGGTTGGTTTATTTCACGTTACGCCCAAAACACACCCATTACTCATTAAGAGAATAGGGACAACCCTTTTAGACCATGCGCTGGGTGGGCCGACCATTTTTCCTGTCGTTAAACTAGCAAAAGTGGATTTGGACACGTCCTAACTGACCATGCGCTTAGATCGTTAAAATAGGGCCCTTAGACTTTTGTCAAGTATACTTAAGTGCAATTTTAAGTATATTTCTGAGAAGTAAATAAAAAGTGGACAGAAAATTTTATATGAAATTCTTTTTCGTAAGGGTCACTTGATTTTTTTCTGTAATTGTTGGTTTTCATGTCAGTATAAAAACTGTATTTACACCATAGACTGTAAAAAATATGGACAAAGCGTCTGTGACGTCACCCATAGACTTTCTGAAGAATGGTTTTGAAGCCGTTTATGGGGGGTATGGGCGGCGCCATCTTGGAAAATCTTGGGAAATCCTAACCCCGCCCACCTTCTGCCCAATCCATGGGTAAAGGACGCGAGTCCGGTTATTCCAAGTACAGAACAGCGCGCGTCACTCAGCTTGCTCTGCTACTCCGGTTATTTCTGTATGTATATTTTAGGCAACGAAATATGTTATAAAACACCATACTAACTCTTTTCGTTTTCATTTAAAGAAATCTTAAACATTATAGCCACACAAATGTGGTTCAGGCAACGCGTATTGATTATATTCACTGCATATAACGTTTGCCTATTTATAACAAAACGAAATATAAAACACAACCCTGCCTCTTTTCGTTTAAATATAATATAAAAATATTAAACATTTTAATATGGTCCAGGCAATATGTTCATTTGTACTAAACAACAGATGTTGCAGTAAACAACATTACAGATCATCTTCATTGTATTAAAATTTAAAATGACAAAACTCAACCCAGTCTCTTTTTGTTAAATTTCAGTTTTATCAATATTAGCCATTATAAAAGTATAAGTAAATAGTACAAGAAGCTATACAAATAAAGCAAACAATTCAGTCAAACATACAAAGTCAGCGCTCTAGTCTAACCATACAACGGTAAAGTTAAATAGCTTATAAAGTTATGAAACTTCCCCTTAGCCAAAACGATTGGCCAGGGAACAAATTATAGATTCACGAGACCAAAAATTGCCCGTTAGATATACACAAGACGAATTATATCTCATGTTTAACCACTACAGAGACGCCAGAGTCAGCGGCAAACGTCAGAACGACTAGCCGAGGAAAGGCTGTTCCAGGCGGGGTACATGAACGCCGAGCGCCCGGTGATCGTCTGGATCTCAAAACCTGGATTAAATTTTCATAAATCTTTATAAATAAACCACAGATTTGAGCTTTAAACAACTACATTCTCGCCTGAAAAACTCTTAAAACTACATTTCATGATACAGAAACAGTAGTATTATATTTCAACTGTATATTAAAAAATGGCGCTTCTTATGTTGTCATTCTCCTTGGCGCAGCCTATGCTCGTTATCAGCTGTCAATCAAGCTGTCAATCAAACTTAACCACGCCCTTATTTGTCATACATTTTATATCTAAATACGATCTAAACTAACGAGTTAGAAAAAAATTCACCCCCCTCACAGTTGTCAGGCACTCGGAACCTATCGAAAAATACAATAAAAGTCCATGGGACCAACCTGTAAAAACATGAATTTATGCTGTGAAAACGGACATTTTAACATGGGGTCTATGGACATTTGCTCCCTTTTGGGACCTCCCTCTAGCGGATTTTCAATGTATTGCAGTTTTTCGCACTTCCGGGTAGGCTTCATTTTTCAGATTGGAATGTTGCCCCTTGATTTACACATGTATGTAGACATCCAAAAACCCGTGGACAGACTGACACAAAAGTTATGATAGGTTCCAGGATGACAGCCCAGGTCTTGTCAAACATGTCAATACTGTCTCGCACCAGCACAGCTGTCTTTATATTAATATTATTTATAGTATTACAGTTTAACTCGTAACCTTGTAAATATGAGTCTTGTTATGTGAAACAGAAAATCACTCTTTGACGAAAGAAGTTCAGAGGCCAATTAGTAGGCGGTAAATCTTTTGCAGACCTCAAGTGAACACTGCATCCGAAATTGCATTCAGGCAAGTATGTACTGCATTTGATGAAAAACTTAATTTTCAACCATTAAAAAAGTGTTCTACATACTATGAATGTGTGTAGTATGAAAGTAATCCGGACGTACAACATTCGTCATGCGACTTACAGTACAGCATCAGTTGCTATTCACAACTCTCGTGGCCTCATGGGATAGTAAAGTATCCACTGGATGCACACTTCAGAATCTTGCATAAGTAGTAGGTTTTATGAATACTATGAATTTGGACATACTACTTTTCTCACATAGTTTTATCGCCTACTGTATAATAGTTCTCAAATTGGATTGTCTTTTGTGGGGGGGATTTTCTGCTGGACTTTCTGCAGGTTACATTGTTACGCAAGGTGGCAACAAGTGACTGTCTTATGAGTGAGACATTAGAACCCAATGATTAATTCAAAAAATGTTACTGTCTAAATGAGTGAGTCATTGAATCAATTCAAGATGGAGCTCCACAGAGAGGACTATTCAGCAAACTCAGTCTAGAGTCTAGAAAACAAACCATCCCTGGAAGAACATGCAGTCCACTAAAATTTCCCTGGACACCTATTTCAGTGATGTCTGTCAGTTAGTGGGAACATTGTATGTGTGATATTAGCTAATAGCACATTTGAAGAATAGTTATGGAGCATTTTAAGCTAGTGGTGCTGGAGTTTTAGTAAGTGTTAGGGCAGAAGCTGACCGTGTATTTCTCAATTGACCTTTCTCTTTTTTGCTTGTCTTCACTAACAGAAAAAAAAAGAAAATGCTAATAATCACAGGAAATTGGCTCTGTCATCTTACAGGACTATGGGCTGACCTATGACTCACCATGGGAATGCAGAGTTCTGCACTCCCTCACACACACAAACACAGAAAGTTTCAAGCCATTAACCACATTCCTGTTGTCTCCCACTTACGCAGTCCTGCCCTCTCAAATACACATGAACACACATAAGCCATTTTTTTTTCTTTTTTTTTTTACAGTTTTCTTTGGCAAATAAGTAACTACCTAACAACCACCCATATCCTCCTATTGACCACTTAGCAATAACCTTGAAACCACCTCATGTTTTACATGGCCATGTGAAAAACAATGCAATCAAAATGCAATTTTGATTTGGAGCCAGCCATTTTTACATATGCAGAGAATAGAATAGGGCCCAGAACATAACCCTGTGGGACTCCCATGAAGATATGGACTGGCTGGTTATGTACGCCATTTTGGTTGTGACTGTCCAGATTTTATGCTCCACTTACATAGTATGGATACATTCAGGTAAAGGTTGTTGAGTACTGAGATAGGATGTCCTGCAAAAAGATATACCATCTCAATAGGATGCTATCAATCAGCTCTATGGGAGAGTGGCTGGATGTAAGTTACTTTGAGAGAGGCTAATGACAAGCCCCCTGGAGTTTGACAAATGGCCTTTATAGGATCCTTAGACCAAGAAGAAAACATTCTCTTCCCTGGTGAGACAATAATTGAGGTCTTCAGGGTAAGAGATGACTCAGAAGACTATATAACTTTTTCCAGTGCTCTCAGGTCATGCCATAAATTCTAAGGTCAGACAGATTTGTGGGACTGCCCAGTGAAGTGTTCATTCCTGTCCAAAAGTTCTTTGACTAGCAACAATTGTTCATTTTTGCCAACAGAGTTTTGTCTATGTTTGAGAACTACATTTTGTCATTATAATGTTTGATACATGAAATAACTACTTGTTGTGACAAATTCATGTACAATTCATACCTTAATTATTTAGCTTTTTTCAATTTCAGTAATAGATTGAGATAACCAATTTTGCTTATTAAATAAACTAGTCATGACATTGATCAAGATTATAGTTTGTAGTTGATGAAAAAGAATAAAGAAAGAAATTGTAAAATGTGGCAATTATTTAAGTCATGCAAACAACATATAATGATTCTTAATACAATTATTTGTTAATATTTTAATTCAAAATAAACTATACAATATTAATGAGTTTGGACAATGGAGGACCAAGTTACCAAAAATAGTTCTACTTTAAATCTACATATTAATTAATTACAATTTAACATTTAAAATAAAGATTAAATTGTCATGATACATGTTCCCCTTTGTCAGTCACTCTTTACGTACGTCAGAGATGAACTGACGGATGGGGATCTCACTGAGAGACCAATCCACTTTGAGTGTAAACTAAACGAGCCAATGCACATTGGCATGCGATAATTGCACCAGCTGCTGTGCAGGTGCGTCGCATCTTTGTCTTTCGCTTCGGAGCCAGACAGTGAATTCTGTTCCTGCTCAACAAGGATCGATTTCTGAGTGTTTGCTGGAAGAGTTTCTCTTTGGGAAGCAGTGCAAGCAGTGCTGGTCGCGATCTCTCCGAGAGTGTGCGCCTTCAATGAGATTGCTCTTTATTCAGCTGTTGGTTTCGGATGTTGCGTTCTAAGAGAGTGAGTGCTCACACAGTCTCGCACTATCGCCCTGTTGTGTAGCCACGGCCATCTCCCGGAGCGCTTCAGCACCAGAGAGAGCAACTTCCTAAAAGAGCTAACACGATCTTTTTCAAGATGTCATTCAGAACGTGTGTTTCTGGATGCGTTCAATGTTTGACTCCGGCTGACGGCCATGATCGCTGTATCACGTGCTTGGGCTATAGGCACAGGGCTCCTCAGGCTCCTCGGGCCCCTCACTCCTCTCTAACACCCCAAACCGCGGAGCCTCCAAGAGAGTGCGCTGGCCCGTCCATGGCGGTGCCAGTCGTTTCTTTTGGAGCTCCACCGGTTGATCAAATGTCGGTCGCTGCTTCGCAGGGTGAGCTAATGTCTCTGGGGATGAAGATTCGGCTGCGCTGCCCCCTTCGGGTGTGGAAGCATTGCCCAAGTCAGACCCAGAGCTCACGGCTATGCTTTCCCAGGCCGCCGCAAGTGTTGGGTTCGAACCTTCGCGTCTGGAAGATTGGTATCTTGGCGCGGCCCGTACTGGTTCTCAGCGCCCCGCCCCAGTGCCTTTCTTTCCGGAAGTGCATGATAAGGTTACCAGAGCATGGACAGCACCTTTTTCACTACCCTCGATGGCAGAGCAGCTAAGGGGTACTTGGAGATCCCCTCGGTGGAGCGGTTTGTGGCGATGCAGCTGTGTCCCAAGACCGCTACCTCCTGGCGGGGTAATCCGCCCTCTCCCCTCCTGGGCGTGTAAGTTCTCGTCCGCTCTCGCGGACAAGGCTTTCTCAGCCTGTGGGGAAGCTGCCTCCGCCCTGCATGCTATGGTGCTCCTGCAGGTCTACCAGGCATAAGTGCTGGCTTCCACCAGGAAGACCCACGAAGATGTCCGATCAGTCGTGCTTTCTTTCCTGTAAGATGGGTCTCCCTCCACCCTCAAAATGTATGTTGACACTATTGCCGCACATCACAATGCAGTTGAAGGTAAGTCGTTGGGAAAGCATGACCTGATCGTCAGGTTCCTGAGGGGAGCGAGGAGACTGAATACCCTCTTGGGACCTGTCTCTGGTGCTCAGCGCACTGCAGAGACCTCCCTTTGAACTACTGCAGTCAGCTGAGCTAAAGATCTTGTCACTGAAGACTGCTCCTGACTGCTCTGGCTTCCATCAAGAGGGTAGGGGACCTGCAAGCATTTTCGGTCAACAAATCGTGCCTAGAATTCGGGCCGGCCAACTCTCATGTTGTCCTGATACCCTGGCCTGGATACGTGCCCAAGGTTCCTACCACTCCCTTCAGGGATCATGTAGTGAACCTGCAAGCGCTGCCTTCAGAGGAGGCAGACCCAGCCCTGGCTTTTCTCTGTCCCGTCCGCTCCTTGCGGTTATTCGTGGACAAAAGACAAAGCTTTAGGACCGCACACCAGCTGTCTGTTTGTCTGTCTCTGTCTTTTACGGAGGCCAGCAGAAAGGAAAGGCTGTCTCCAAGCAGAGGATTGGGGGTTGCGGGTTGCGAGCACACTCAACTAGAAGTGTCGACCCCACATGTGTATTCTTCCACGATCAGCTCCTCTGCGGACGAGCCCCTGTCTTTCCCTCGACAGAGTCTGATCTATCGTCTCTGCTGGTTTTCTTTCTCCCCTATAACTAGGCTGGAACCACCCCAGAGACTGCCATATGTTGCACTAACCTAATTGGCTACATATGTGTAACCGCCACAGTACCTCCCTCCGGGATAGGATGTGGCTTCCGCAGCGTCCCCTTCTCCAAGGGCACGCTTTCCCAGCGTTATCCAGTAAGTCACACTAGTGGGTCTTGCGGAACAGCAGTGACAGACCTTCTCTGCTTAGAGCTCCAACTTTCTGCCCAACACTGCGGTTAGGCCAGGAGACTCAAGGGGAGCACTGGAAGGGCTATATCCCCATGCGTCAGTTCATCTGACGTACGTAGAGAGTGACTGACGAAGGGGAATGTCTCGGTTGCATTTGATAACCCTCGTTCCCCGAGGAGGGAACGGAGATGTACGTCCCGTCGCCACAGTTGCTGAGCTTCCGCTGTACGGCCGAGTCACAAGTCCGGCTCCTCAGCGGAAAAACAAAGATGCGACACATTTTATGCTCGCGCCACGATGCATAGCAGCTGGTGCAATTATCGCATGCCAATGTGCATTGGCTCGTTTAGTTTACACTCAAAGTGGATTGGTCTCTCATCGAGATCCCCATCCGTCAGTTCATCTCTGACGTACGCCTCCGTTCCCTCCTTGGGGAACGAGGGTTACCATACGCAACCGAGACGTTTCTCAGCAGAAATAAAAATAAACAATAATTTGGAAAAGGTATCTAAACTCTTGATAATTATATTTATTATATATATTTATTGGTTTAAATATTGCCTTATTTAATGGACAAATTTGGGGATTCTGTTTTCACTAAAATCATATATTAGTGGGCTGAGAGTTGTATTGATATATTGATGTATTGGTATTGTATAGAATTATGGCAGAATTCTTCATAATTTTTTTCAGCTGTAAATTTACAATTGTAAAATGGGTTTGATACAATTACACCAGTGAGTTTTGATGCCAGCAATTTATGGATCAATGACATGCAAAAACTTCCTATCATTACTGCCATGTTTTTTTACCCCAGGAGATGAAGATTCTCTGATGTTTGAAGACCTGGCACTTAACTTCTGTATATTTTCATTTTTGGGCAATCAAACAGGAGCAACCTGGGGTTAAGCTGGGTTACTGGGGTTACTCCTTGCTTGAGGCCACACTGTGATATAGATCAAGCAGGAATTGAACCAGCACTCCACACTACCACTTCAGTATCTCTCCTTCCTAAAATGCATCATGGCCCTTATGTTCAGATTTTGTGGGCCAATATCATGACACATTCACTGCTCTCTATTTTTCCATAAATTCCAGCTTGTTTGGACAAAGCTTCTGGACAATTTTATAGCCTTTTAAAATGGAGTGAAAACCAGAGCCCATGCCATCAGCTTGAGCTACAATCTCATTAGAGTCTCCAAGAATAACACAACTATGTGTTAAAGGAATACTCTGAGTATGAAGTCAGTCCATCCCGATGTGCACTGCACTGCAACACTGTAGGTACATGTCCATAACTTGTATTAAAAGATATGTTACAAATATATGGAACCATGTTTAATATATTTGTATAAGTTTCATAATATGAAAGATTTCGAGACAGACATTATGAACAGAAGTTATCAGGGTTCTGCCACTTCGGTCAGGTTTTATTCTTGGTTTGGTGAAAGAACTCTGAAACTCCTATCGTCTGGTCTCTGTGTGAGCATGTAGTTTCGAGTTTCCCTTGGGCAGTATGCTCTTTTGTCTGTGTATTGTTGTATTTAGTGTAGCATGCAGCTCCTGTTTATCATCGGCCGTGAACTTTTATGCTGTGTTCTGTGTAGCATGCGGATTGTGTACATCAACGGCCGTTTGCTTTCATGTTGTGTTTTGTGTAGCACATGGCTCATGTTTATCTGTGACAGCATGCTTTCATGTCATGATGTGTGAATACTCAGTCAGTGAGAGCTCTCATTGGATGTGTTTCCATGTGCTCAGCTGTCTATTGTCTAATCCCCACCCTTCTTGTTCCGCAAGTTGCGAAACCCTTTGCAAATGAACCCTGTACAGGCGATGTGCAAACGCGGATGTTTTACATGTCTAAACGATAGCCTATAAAGGGAATAAACTGGTCTTCATCAATTTTATTTTATTTGTTATTAAATAAACTTACATTTCGCCGAATTCGGCCCCTCATTTAAGTCCTCGGTTCACCTGTGCTCATGTATCAGCACAGCATGCACTTGGCCGAAAGAAAGTTCGGTTTAGAGATGCTATCACGCATGCTCAGTATCTCCAGCTCATCAGTTCTACGTATCGAAGGTATCCGAAAGAAACAGTTCTCGGTTCTGTACTGGTGATCAGAGAACAGCTGTAGCGGTATACGTGCGCTGAGCTGAGAACTGCTGAAACCTGAATATAGCCTATAGTCGACAAAACTAAAAAGTCGATGCATGTCTCCAGTATGTTTAATATGTAATGTTTTGATTAACACATTATAAACATTTACTTTGCACCCTTAAAACCTTGGCAAGAGTTTACGTCAAATCAACTTAGAAATTAAATGAGCTGTCCTGAAAATAATGTTTTAATACAATAATAATTGTTTAGTTTTACAATCCATTCATTGTGTTTCCAATTTTTAAGATAATACAGTGAAAATACAGTAATTATGTGATAAACATGTTTCCAACATTTTATTTTGTTACACTTATTGATGTTCAACAAAATACTTAGAAACATGCATTTCATCCCTCTGAAAAAATCGCACGCATGTTCAGCTCATCAGCGCATCGGTTCTCAGTATGTCGAACGTGTCCGAAAGAAACAGTTCTCGGTTCTGTACTGGTGATCCAAGAACCGCTGTACCTGTACGTTTCGGGAGTACGCGCATGCTCAGTATCAGCTGCTCGTGCTCATCACTTCTCTCAGCACGACATGTCTCAGTTCAGTGAACTTTATTTACTGGAGTAAAATATACTCCGGGATATTGGTTTATTTCGAGTCAGAGGGACTGTCAGGCATGTCCGAAAGTGAGTAGTTGTGGATCATTGCTGACACAAGACGCGAACTGTTTCGAACGATTCAGTCCGATTTAGTGTACTGGTTCGACCGGTTCACTAAAAAGAACCAGTTCAAAAGAACGATTCGTTTACAAACCGGACATCACTAATCATCACCTGCACTATAAAGACACACTCTTCACCTCAGTTCCCCGTCCGGTCTCGTTTATGCGTAGAGGACTACCTTGATCTCACAAACCTTCATTATCTCCATTATCTTCAGCGTCTCCATCTCCATTGTCTCCAGCGTCTCCATCTCCATCGTCTCGTCTCTCCCGTGTGTCTCCATTCCTGTAAGAAGAACTATTCCAATCCTCACCTGCACACCGCTCTCCAAAGTATAATTGTTTCAAAAAGTCACAATTACCTTTTTAATTGAGTTTATATCACACAATTCATTCTTTTTTTTTCTCTCAAAATTTCGAGTTTGTGTCTCACATTTCTTCCAAAGTAAAGCGTTGTTACAGCGGTAGTTTTCCATGCACAACAAACTAAATCGATAATGAAAATCAGAGTCGACTATTTTCTTTTTCTTATGATTCAGTTATTAATAATTTGCCCTATTCACCTTAACATCAGGTTATATCACTCAGAATATCATTCATGATTCTACCTGTTTTGATTAGTTTCTTGTTTCTTCAGCACAAAGGCAAATCATCAGGTGCTGACAGACTAATGTCCCAATGATCTGTCCCCAGTATGAGGAATTCATTTTCCAGAGGTTGTTAACCCTGCTGTGTTTTGGGAATAGGTACAGCGTGCAGTGCATTCCAATAGACTGAGATAACAGCTCAGAGGTGATACTTTTTTTCTAATAGGGTAATCACATGCCATGTGGTTCACTTCTTACAAGTGGGCAAATAGGTGCAAATGGGGTTGTTGACGTCAGTGGATGTTTACAACAGTTTGCTTGCTGATCGAGGGCCAAGGCCAAACCTGTGCAAGAAACTTGGCAATTCAAAAAGCTAGAATTTTGGTGAGAATAAAAATGGAGTCAGTTCTAAGAGAATAAGAGAGCATGTAAGGTCAGGAGGCTGGGTATTTTCATTGTCAGATTCTGGAGGTTTGATGAGAAACATACATGTTTAAGTTCTTTACAGCAAGGTGGCAAGCATAAGTGCTCTTAATTATGTTTTGTTCTAAAACATAATTTACACATATTTGTACCTCAAACATGAATTTTGAAACAATCTAGTAAAATATGCAAGTTGCTAACAATTTGCTATCTATTTTTCACCTGTTTGCTTGTTTAGTTGGAAATATGCTAACTGAACCCAAATGCTTTAGGCAAGGAATTGTTGAATAAGGACTTGAATTCCCACCATAGGACTAAGATTAAATGATTTAAAAAATTAAAAAATCCCATGACATCTAAATCCCATAATTCTTTTCTCAGACCATCTCTAAAAGCCCTCAAATGTTTATCATTTTTTATGCCCCAGTTTAAACTGTAAAATATATTTATAGTCTGAGACTCAACTTGTTTGTTTTCTTATCCAGGAATAACATTTATTTTGAAGCTGTTTATAAATTCAGATCTCAAAAATATATAGATGCTTATAATTAATTATAATTCTTAATAATGAATTAATTGTAATTGAATTGATATTTCATAACTATAGTGTTACCTCACAGCCATGATAAAAGATTTGTTAGACATATGAGCATCTCATTCATGTTAACGTTTATCCAACAACCTAGAAATATTTTCTCAAAATGCATCAAAACTTCAGACAAGAGAAGAAAAATCTATATTTTGTTTTGTTTTGTTTTGTTTTGTTAAAAACATCTTAAAAAATAATGTGATCACACTCCCTTTTTCACGAGTATGTATACATCAGGAATGGAAAAATTTGGTTACTATTGCCTCCTTTCTGTTTTATTTTTGCTAAAATATGTCATTTGCACTAATCTTGTTTTGACTCCTATATTTGGTAACGAAAACACACAAATATATGACATGACTTAATCTGCCCTCTAATGGCCAAACACACAAACACCAGATGAGACCCAGGCACATTCCTGTTTAGCTGATGTAATCACAATCCCACTTTCCATGGGAACAGAAGATCCATTTTTTGATTCCCAGCAAGTGCAATATCCACAAGCAAGACACAAGGTGACATTCTCATGGCCTGCATGATGCCACACTCAAATAATATTTTTGTTTTGAGAAACTGCATCTGTAATAATCAGGTTGTATCTTAACATGTATTTGCCACTGACACATTGGATTTCCAGTTTCTGGTTTTATATACAAACCAATGAATGTTTGTATATACAAAGTAATCATGACAAATGTTGACATTACAGAACCTAAACTGTCTGTTCTGCACTCTTATGGCATCCTGTCTCGAAAATTGCCTGATCTGATGTCTGTGTTATGAATGACCAGATGGTGGTAGAGTTGACCAGCAGAGTGAGTCTGACAGTGGACGCTGTCACTGAAACCACACTACTGTACATTTACTATTCTGTCTGCATTCCAAAATTCCTGTTCTCTCTTTAAAAAATGAATCAAATAAAATGTAAATAACATCAAATGATATATATATATATATACATATACACTAATTGAAAAAAAAAATTTCACTTATGTAATGAAATTTAATTATAGATATGAAAGTATCAGAAAGGCTTAAAGTGTAAATATGAAATTTAAACAGTTACATTTTATATTTTCTGTTATAAATGTGAGACAACTCCTGTCAGTCATTGATTACATGTGGTTGCTAAGCTGTAAGCTGCCAGGTAACCTAACAAGATGTGTTATGATAATCAAAAATTAACAAATATAAGCCTATATGATGACTGAATCAACCTGAATACATTTTGTTACTCTAAAAAAGTAATTAATTACAGGCTACTAATTACATCTTGAACAGTGTAATTAAATGACTGTACTAATTACTCTCTCTCTCTCTCTCTCTCTCTCTCTCTCAAAAGTATTGATGACTTATTACTTTCTAAATCCCATATCAACTTAAACCAGTTGAATAATGCAAGGATTGACATGAAACTCCACTTTTAATTCTTTCAAATAAACACAATTCTGAATGTGATTCTAACAATATAGTTCCTATTATATTTATCTATATATTCCTGTTTGAAAGCCCATTTCTGCCACATAAGATGAAAAAAAAATCATTATTTGATAAATCATCATTAGAACATTAAAAGTCAGAATTATGACATACTAATAACTCTTAAGTTAGAAATGTCAAATCTGAGCTGTAACGTCGTAATTCTAATAAAGTCTGAATTATGAGGTAAAATCATAATAATGAAAAACTTTGAAATTATGAGAAGTAATGATTATAACAGTCACAAATGTGATCTACTAAGTCATAATTATGTACATTCTTGTCCTAATTATGACTTTTTATATAATAATTTCGACCTTTTGTCATAATTATGATATCTCATAATTGACGTTTTATTTCATAATTATGACTTAGTCATAATTGTGACGTTGAAATTATGACATTCTAAGTAATAATTATAAAATTAAGTCAGTTATGAAGTTAAGTTATGAAATAAAGTCAGAATTATGAGATTATTAGAAAAGTTCTACATTATTATATAAAAAGTCAGAATTATGACATAAAAAGTCAAACTTATGAAACACTGACTCATAATTCAGATATAAAGTCAAAATTCTGATCTGTAAAGTCATAATTGTAATAAGTCGTCAAAATTATGAGTTGCAAAGTCAGAATTATGAGATAAAATCATAATAATGATAAAAAGTTGAAATTATGAGATAAGTAACAATATAACAATATAACAAAACTTCTAAATGAGATAAGTCTCAATTGTGTTGCCAGTCGACATACTAAGCCATAATTATGACAATTGTGCTGTAATTAGGACATTTTATATAATAATTTTGACCTTGTCATAATTATGACATCTCATTATTGTGTCTTTTTAATTATTATTTTTTTATTCTGACATACTAAGTAGTAATTATGAAATAAAGAGTTGTGAATTATGTCAAAATGTTCATAATTATGACTTATGTCACAATTGTATCGCAAGACTTGTCATCATTTTGACTTTTTATATCATATTTCAGATTTACCAAAGTCTTATTAAACTTTACCCTTATAGTTATTGTCTGGCGTGAACTGGTCTTAAGATTCTACAGCGCTGCAAAACTTCAGTGCAGTAGCTGTGATAGTCCTGTGTAACCCTGGATTCTGCGTGTTGCCTATATGTGCCAGTTAAAGGCAGCTGTTTCTCATAAGTTCATGTGACTGTGAAGGGCCAGAGACCGCAGATGGGTCGTGACATTACTGACATAATAATGCGTCACAGCCTCAGGAGTGCCTGGAAGCAGGACCTCATTAGCCAATAAAAACTCTTTCCATTCGTACCATTTGCATTTGATTCTAATGCAGTATTCAGAGGGGTCAAATAAAATGAATAACACCAATACTAATAATATACATAAGTGGTTGTTTAAACTGAAATTCAGTCTCCTAAATGGTCGAAAAGGACACCAGGTCTCATGGTGGCATGCAGTTTTCCAAATGTTATAACCCTTGTATTCGGTTTCAGGGTGTCTTGTCTAAGTGCCCTTGGAAATTATGTGTCCTCGACATAGTTTGGCATCTTCTTGCATTTAGTGCAGCAGAGTCAGGAGATATTCTTAGCAAGTCCTTGCAGTTCAACACTTGAGCTCCTTGGAGAAACTTAAGAAGGACCCTGAGCATGCACGGACCACTCAAGCTATTAAACACAGAGCGCCCTGACCTTACATGGAGGGAGTTGAGTGCCCTGGATCCAGAAACAGAAGATGTTGGGTGAGCTGGGTGTGAAAGTGCAAGCCTGAAATGGCTCAGGGTCTTGGATAGTGAGTGTGCTGGGGGTTCCTCTGTTGTCTTTGTGAAAAATGAAATGGCAAGACCCAGTATTATTCTAAGTAAGAACAGCTGGGATGATTGAGATGGAGAGTTTATTTTTTAAATCTAAATATTTGCCGCAAGTTATACTTAAAAAGTCTCGGGTTTTACAATGGACCCCAGAAAAATTTAATTTGCAATAATAATACACCCATTAATGATACTAAAACAAAGCATACTTATAAACAGGGTATTATATTATATTATATTATATTATATTATATTATATTATATTATATTATATTATATTATATTATATTATATTATATTATATTATATTATATTATATTATATTATATTATATTATATTATATTATATTATATTAATCAGATTATATTATATTATTCAGTGGCTCTCAACCAGGGGGCCTCAAGATGACATACAATTATTTAATAGCCTGTAATTGGACACAGTCATTACCAGCCTTACCATGATCATTTAATTTCATTCCATGTTTAAAGCATGGAAATTTCATTGTATTATCATCTAATACCATCACAGTACTATGGTAGCAGATTATGTTTAACAAGAAGCATAATTCCATATTAATAACCAGAGGTTACCGCTATGGTTAGAGTTTTTTCACTAATGTTTACAAAAGCGGAATGAACTAAGAAAAAATAACAAATGTAACCACATAATTAACATGTTTTATTTTTGGGCCATGGTAGAATGGTATTACCATGGTATTCTCAAGGGACCATGGAAATAAAATGGTACATGAATACTGTAATTGATTAGTAGCATTTTATATGAAAATGTACCATTGTATTACCATACAATACCATAATAACTCTGATAATGCAGTCATTTTTCAATACATGAAAATGAGTTTAAATCTTCCTTTACGCCTTTCAGGATCTTTCATCAAATAAACACATACTGCAGACAAAAATGTAATATTAAATCTGTTTTATGTAGGCAATTGTATTAAAGTTTACATGAAGTCTACAATACCATTCAAAATTTGTATTTTGTATGTGTTTTTTTTTTCGAAAGAAATTGATACTTTTGTTCAGCAAGGATGCATTAAATTAATCAAAAGTGAAGGGGAAAAAAACTTATACATTTAATGTATACATTTCAAATAAATGCTGTTCTTTTGAACTTTCTATTAATCAAAGAAACCTGAAAAAAAAAATAATAATGGTTTTCCTACAAAATATGAAGACATTTTCAACATTGATCATAATCAGAAATGTTTTTAGAGCATCAAATCATCATATTAGAATGATTTCTGAAGTATCATGTGACACTGAAGTCTGGAGTAATGATGATGAAAATTCAGCTTTGATCACAGGAACATTTTAACATTTGTGACCCAGGGACCACAAAACTATCACATGGGTAAATGTAAAAGTTGAATAAATAAGCTTTCCATTGATGTATGGTTTGTTATATGACAATATTTGGCCAAGATACAACTATTTGAAAATCTGGAATCTGAGGGTGCAAAAAAAATCGAAAGATTGAGAAAATCGCCTTTAAAGTTATTCATTTATGTTCGCGATTCTGCTGCGTTCACTCACAAAAATAAATGTTTTATATATTTACGGTAGGAAATTTACAAAATATCTTCATGGAACATGATCTTCACTTAATATCCTAATGATTTTTGGCATAAAAGAAAAATCGATCATTTTGACCCATACAATGTATTGTTGGATTTACCAATTACAAATGTACTGTATTTACTGTATTTTTTATCATAAAATGCAGTCTTGATGAGCATAATAGTCTTCTTTCACCAAACCTTTGAACAGTAATGAACATGCGAATGCTATTGGCTGTTCAGTAGAACTGCAACTCTGAGCAAAAACACAAAGGCATATATGTATACACTAATCTTTAATGCCATGCCATTCAACACTCGGACAATGTACAATGTGCAAAATAGTTCAGGAAAAATACTTTTTATTTGAACGTGAGGTTCACAGGATAGAAAGATGTTTGGCAGAGAAAATGTAAGACATATGGGAGAATAAAAACGATACATCTTAAGCCTCGCCCTCAAACATCTTCTTCCTGCCGTCCATACCAGCCTTGTCCTCAATGTTCTTACGCCAGTCGCCAACTTGTTCTACAGACTGTGGAACGCAAAAACAGCAGACATGAATACAACGTGCTGAGATGAGGATAAAGCCCAAATACATCACACTTGGAGATGTCCCCACAAAATTAGAAACATGGCCAAACAAAGGAAAGAAACATTTCTGAATCTGCAACCCACCTCTTCTTTGACTTCCTTCTTGACTTGTTTCAGGTTGGCTCTCAGATCCATGGACACCTTGTGTTTGGAGCCCAGAAGAGCCCCAAGCATCTGATCGGCAGACATGCGCACTTTCTTCAACGCGGGTTTCTTGAACTTGCCAATCAGGTCGACCACCTTGAGCTTCAGATCCTCAATCTATAGTATTATATAATAATAAATAACAATTGGAAAAACAACTAAATGGATGAATCACTGATCAAATGATCATTGAGGTGTCATGGTCTTTACCTCCTTGTTTGCCTTGGAAACCTTTGACTCCAAGTCGTATCTCTCCTCATCAATGGTGTCGATCTGTTGGTGAAGCTTCTTGCACAGTTCCTGATACATGATATATGATATTGATTATCAAACATACAAAAATGATGTAAGCATTCTATAATCTTCCTGTAGCTCAAACAGTAGAGCATGGTGGCCATTGCTTCAGTTCACAAGTAAAGCACCTAAAAACATGAACATTGAATGCAATGTACCTTTATATAACTTTTAGGTTACACTGGTCTGCTTTAGACATTCTACTAACTATAAGTAACTTCATGTCAACTACCAGTCATTAGTAGACTGTTTGGTGTTAGGCTGATGTACATGCAAAATTATTTACATGTATAGTCAACAGAATGTCTAAAGGGGACTATATCGAAATAAAGTGTTACCAACTTTTATATATAAACAATTATATTAATATAAAATTAAGTAATTATATTTAATAAATATGAATTAATATGTGGTTACTTAATTACATATGATCTAATTATATATGAAAGTTTAATAATATGTGGTCATATATATATATATATATATATACATGAAACAACAATAAACAATACTTTTTTTAATAAACAAAACTTCATTTCTTAGTCTAGTAAATACTTGACTAATACCAATATTTGCTTAAACATTTTAATATCAAAAGTTGTGTCAACATTAGTTAATGCACTGCGAACTAACATGAGCATACATTTTAACTAACATTAACAAAGGGTTAATGAATGCTATAAAAATACAGTTTGAAAAAAAATGTTTTTGATAGTTAATATATATATATATATATATATATATTGTTTCATGTATATATATATATATACATAAAACAAAATACTAATACAGTAATATTGCAAAAACTGTTATCCCGTTGATATGATGACACAAAATAATTATTGCTTACATATTGTTTAACAATCTTCAAAAAAAAAAAAAAAAATGCTGCAGTAATTTTTTAACTACAATCAAGTTGCATGTTTAGGCCATTTCAACTTAAATTACATTAAATTGGCTTAGTTGAATCTTGAATAACTTATTTTATTGAGTTAAAGCAATTTATGTTGTCATAAATTATTGATCATATCATTTTTACAGTGTTACTGGTGAAACTAGCAATAATGCGGTCACCTGCAGGTCTTGCTGGGATCCAGGCATATCCAGAGCAGGGCAGTGTTCACTCATGTACGCCTCCTTATCAGCAATAGCCTGCTTGACTTCAGCTTCCAGCAGACCGCTGCAGATGGAGAGCACCAGGCTCTGAGGGGTTAGAGGAAGAGAAATCAACAATACGCTTTACAAAACAATTAAAAAACATGTGTTTTATGAAATTACAGTAAAATTGTCTAACCTTCAAATGATGCCTACGGCTGGAGGTCATCTTTTTTCTGTTTATGAAAACAAGTTCACCATGAGTATCAAACGGAGCTCTGTACTTACTCAGAGCGCAAGGGATTCTATTATAAACTATTCTATTCAAAACAAACATAACTTCAAATAAAATTACACATAATGTAGTCTATCAGGTTTTACACTATGTAAAACGTTATTCTAAACCAATAAAGAACCCACTGCAATCATAATTAGAATACTTACTCTGACATCTTGGTGGTTTAGTGTGTTTTCACCCTGGATTGGATAGAAATTACTCATTAGATATAGGCAGTTTAGTTAATTGGCTAAGTCAAGACAAGCACTTATGTGGTTTTAAACAGGTAAAGTTTGTTAAGAAATGAAATTCAATCAGGGACACTGAGTCTGTAAGTTTAGCTCAATAGTCTGAGATGCTCGAGTCAGTACATTTGTCACGACTTCAAAAGGTCATAAACATGATCCCAGTGATCAGCTGCTGTATTCAGAGGCTATAAGACAAATGCGATTATCATACTATGTTATACTCTGTTAAAAAAGTTACTACCTTAAATTAAGTACAATCAACTTGGATGTTTAAGTCATTTCAAATTAAATTACATTAAATTGACTTAAAATGTTGAATTAGAGTTGAATCTTGTATAACATGTAAAAAAGTTGACAATTGCTTAACTTATTTTGAAGAGTAAAGCAATGTAAAAAAAACATGTTGTCATAATTTATTGATATATCATTTTAATTATAAAAATATGATAAAGATATATTTTATCAATAACAACTACAGTCTAACTCGTGTGATTTAAACAGAATAAACTGTCATATCAATTAGAGCATATTAAAATAGAACATTTAAATGAATATTTAACTTTTTGAGAGAAACAATTATAATAAATTGTATTGCTGTTAAATATTGTTTCCTTTCAATATATACATTTCAAATTCATATAAATTCTCTCTATATAATTTAATACAGATACACAAAATGTACACTTTATCAGGTAATTCATAACTACATTTAAAAGCACACTTATCAACATATTCTATGTACACTGTAAAAAAAAAATGCTGCGATTATTTATCACAACTTAAAATCCAACATTGTTTCAACTTTAAAAAGTATGTGTTCATGCTTGACTTAAAATATTAAGTTTAGTTAACTTTAGTTAAGTTGGATATTTAAGTTATCTCAACAAATTTTAAGTTGTTATAACTAAACCGCAGCCACATTTTTTACAGTAGACTTTATCTGTCTGGACATATGGATGTAAAAATCAAGCACTTAGAGGACAGTATGTCTCTAAACAACAGGAAAGATTCATCAGTAACGTAATTGTTTTAGGAGATAAATAGTATCTAAATCTATGCATAAATGTTTGCATTCAAAGATGTGCCTTTGTCCTTTTTCGTACAGATCTACAGAGAGTTCGGGAATGACGCTCACCTAATGAGAAGAAGAGGAGGAACACTTGGAGGAAGAACTGGAAAGACTGGTGAGCCTCAGAGAGAGAAAAGTTAAATAGGATATATATGTTAGACTCTGATGGGTCAGCAGATCTTGGGAGTCCTGTTTATGGAAGTAGGTTCCAGCCTAGACCAATAAGCCGCTGAGCTCCTGAAATATCCCGAGCCCATCCTCGGCGGGACAACATTCCCCTTCCTTCAAGACGTATATGCGTGTGCTGTAAACGGCAGCAATGCGTAATACACCAAGATCCATAACATATCTGACAGAACAAATAAAGGGTTCCATAGCAAAATAATGAGAGATATTTCAGAAAAAAAGTATTTTAAGTTACTCACCATACAGCAAAAGAGGAGATCTCCATAAATGTGAGTTGAAATGACACCCATATTTATTCTGGAAGTTGTGTACCAACCAAATTAAATTAAAATGCCACCCATATTTCATCTGGAAGTTGTGTACCGACCAAATTAAATGTCATTAAATTCAAATTAAATTAAATTAAATTAAATTAAATTTAATTTAATTTAATTTAATTTAATTTAATTTAATTTAATTTAATTTAATTTAATTTAATTTAATTTAATTTAATTTAATTTAAGTAATACATATAGAGCAATGAAACTGATAAAAATAGAAGAAAAAAGCAGCATACAGTAGCACTATAGTATTTATTCATTACAGTCAAAACAAAGCACTTGTCAAAGAGTGTAAGGGAGTGAAAGAACCAAAGCATGCGTAATAAAACAAACAAAAATGGGATTTTCCTCAAAAGCATTCATTTAATGGTCGTGGCTCAGCGATGATACACAATTCTCTTTCAGGACATATACATACTGCATGAAACAAATGCTTATTTGAGGCACTGAAAGCTAAAGACATAGAACTATGGCAAAAAAAGATAAATGATTGCATAGCACTGACGAATTTCTACAATAATTAAACAGAGAAATGTCTAGGAATTTAGGCTTCGCCCTCAAACATCTTCTTCCTGCCGCCCATACCGGCCTTGTCCTCAACGTTCTTACGCCAGTCCCCAACATCTGAAACCTGGATTATGAGAGAGGAATTGAGTGTGAAGGAATGGTAGTTCAGTTAAACATAGGCCTGTATACTTTATATCACGGCTGTCAACGTTAATGCGTTTACGCATGCAATTAATGAAAAAATCCTTAACGCGTTAAAATAATTATGTGGTAACCTTGGTAGCACTAGCACGCACAATTGCATCATTAACGGACTTTACGTCACGCAGTTAGATGATCTTAAAAGACTTTTTCAGACTGACTCTGAGCATCTACAATGGCACAATAACCTGTAACGCTAATAGGTGGAAATTTCTATTCGAACCCTTTAACCCGATTTCGCTTCTGTTTGCGATCAGATAATTTTAAGCCATTAAGAAATTTTTCAATATAATTATCCAATTAGCAAATGCATTGAAACAATCAGTCCAAAACAGCACTAATGTAAAGAAAACCAGGCTGATTACAACAAAGATGGCAGAGAGAATAGAGACTCATTCCAGTGTCTGTTTAGGTTTAAACACGTTTTTTTTGTGTTTTTTTTACACAAGCTCTGCCATATTCTGTGATTGTTTCTGAAGAGCATCATCTCCATGTGGTTCTGTGTTGAGTATTGCAACTTGACATGTCTAAAACGTAAACATGCTCTGTACAAGCTCTTTGCTGTTGCACTGTACAAATAATGTACACTGAACTCTGAAAAGTTTTGTTCTGTAACGTGTGCTTTGGTGTGCATAAATATGAATTATATGGACTTTTTATATCGTTTGGTTATTAGTTGTCCTTTTGGAGTCTCCAAGTGTCGTTTTTGGAAAGACATCTACATTTACCATGAAAAAAACTTGCAGAAAATGCAGTTTTGTGAAAATCATCCTTAAATCGGATAGTTTATTTTGCTGGATATAGCAAATGATGAGAAAATGAACACGTTAAACAAGATTAATCGCGATTAAAATCTATTGACAGCCCTAATATTACCTCCTGAAGAGCTGCTTTACAGCTTAAATTGAATTTGTTTCATAATTGATGATTTTTACAACATTACTGTTATTTTCATGTTTATTAATGTAAAGCTGCTTTGAAACAATCTGTATTGTATAAAATTAAATTTTACTTGTATAAATAAATGTGACTTGACATATAAACCAAAGGAAGACACACAAAAATGTATTATTAACTACTTACTCATTTTCAATATCAATAAACATATTTATTAAAGCAGGAAATCATGAGAGCTCATACGTTAGCAAGATTTTTGCCATGGTTAACGTTTGATAACAACCTCTAATGGCTTATTTGTTTTAATAATAAATATTATTTTTGATCATATTTATGTGATAAGTGATGCAAATATTTATATTAATGTTTAACTGCTCACCTATGCTACAAGCAATAAGCAACTTGAGGCCAGTTAGGAGGATTTACCCATGGTAAAATCACTGTAATCCACGGCCTCTCATGGCTCATGGCATTATTATTTCTGTCAGGACCATTATCGTAAAATACGATTGGCAATTAGCATACAGTTTGGATTGGCGGTATGGTTCTGCTCTGGGCAGCAATAACCCCCCTTAGGGGAAACAGAACAGAACCAACATGAATGTATTGCAGATATTATTAATTCAAGATTTTAAAGTACAACATAATTTGAGAATTTATTCTGATTCAAGGGGAATCAGAATGCCAGAGAGAGGAGGAGCTGGGGATGGAGGAGGGTAATTAGCTCCTGAGAAACGCGATAGCTGCTGATAATACTGAAGGAGCTTATGTATACGGTGATAGGCGTCATATTCCTATAGGTAGATGTGGATCAGCTGACGCGAGCTTGACTAACGTGACCTGGTAACTGACGCTACGCTTGATTTAGATAACTATTCACATCTGATCTTCACTATAACCATTCACTCACCTCCTCTTTGACTTCCTTCTTGACTTGTTTCAGGTTGGCTCTCAGATCCAGAGACACCTTGTGTTTGGAGCCCAGAAGAGCCCCAAGCATCTGATCGGCAGACATGCGCACTTTCTTCAACGCGGGTTTCTTGAACTTGCCAATGAGGTCGACCACCTTGATCTTCAGATCTTCAATCTATACACACATTAGACTAGAGTCAAAATGGACCTCAGAGAACCCAATATATAGACTCAACAGAAACATCACCTTCATCATCATCATAAGGTATGTTTGAGTATTATAGTTTATAAGTTACCTCTTTATCTCCCTTGCCCACTTTGCTCTGCAAGTCATATCTCTCCTCATCAACCGTGTCGATCTGATGGTGAAGTTTCTTGCACAGTTCCTGAATGGCGACATTGAAAGAGTCAGGCTCTCTTTTCTAACCATCTTTTGCATCATAATGTTTCAAGAGTATGCAATATAACTTTTATCATGCCTAACCGCATATACATCACTGAGACATCAGTGAAACATCTGGACAGCACTAATATAGCCTACATACTAAGAACATATTTGTTTGTTCACAACCATAAATGTCAAGAAAAAAATATTTTGAATGCCATTCTAATATCCAAAAGAGAAGATTGTTGCAAAATCTAGATAAATTCCATTGGTTTTCTGGATGTTTACTATGATTTTCTTAAAGTATTTCATGGTGCCATCTAAATAACATGAGTACATCAATGTTTATATTATATTATATTATATTATATTATATTATATTATATTATATTATATTATATTATATTATATTATATTATATTATATTATATTATATTATATTATATTATAAAAAGCCACAAAAGTCTAGCATTAATAAACAATATTAAGAGCATATTTGTTCGTTAACAACCATAAACGTCAAGAAAAAAAATATTTTAAATGCCATTCTAACATTCAAAACATTTTAGTAAAAATCGAAATATATTCCATTGGTTTTCCAGAAGCGTACTGTGGTTTTCTTGAAGTATTTTCGAAGTGCCATGTAAATACCATGAGCATCAGTTGTTTTATTTTATTTTATTTTACTAAAATTGCGAATTACTTAAAAAAAAAAAAAAAAGTTTTTGTTTTAGTAAATGTTTTTATGTTTTAAGTTTTAGTAAATTTGTTGTGTTTTGTAATTTTTTTGTGTGCTTTAAAAAAAAAAAGTTTCTATAACTTTTTATTTCACTCTTAGTTTACATTTTTTTAGAATTCAAATGTCGCCTTGGCTACTACCTGAAATAATATTAGTTTTAGGTAATGATAGTAACCCTGAAGTTCATGTGTATGATAATGATATATTCATTGAATTACTGTTTTTGTAAACAATGTATTGTAAAATTCTGTCTTCCAAATGAAAACGTAAACAAAAAACATCTTATTGATGTACATGTGCTATGAGAGAACGAAAATCATATATATTTATATTTTTTAGTTTCAAGGACTTTTAATTCATTTGGTGAATGTGGTGACAGACCTGCAGTTCCGCTGTAGATGAGGGCATGGACAGAGGAGGGCAGCTTTGTGCCATGTAATTCTCCCTGTCTACAATTAGCTGAGCGGCTTCTTTCTCCATAAGGCCCTTTGCAATGCTAAGCACCAAACTCTGTAGGGCAAATACATCAGTTAGACCCTGGATTTCATACAACACCATTATAGTGCTTTTATCAGCAACACACATACTGACAAACATAAAAGCAGTCAGAAGAAATGACACTATTGTAAAGACCACATGTAATCACTATGTGCACAGTTCCTATTGAAAAAGGAGGGTGGGACATTTCAAAGGGTCGGATTTTACTTTTAATGTCAAAGCCATGATGTGATTTTTTCTTGCAATATAATATAATATAATCATTACTACGGGGCTGTTGAATGCTTGAATCTGATTGACTATATAATAGTAAACAATAGGATAAAAACGACAGATTATTTTGCATGCTTTTTGCCACAAAATTATGTTTTATTATGTATGGAAAGCACATACTCTATTTCTCCTGCTCTCCCACTCAAACACACACACATACAGTACGGACACACACTCGCTCAGAAATGTGTTGCCGCATTAACAACTCGGTTTGTACATTATTTTCGAATAATTCAACGACCCGCCATCAATTACTCTTATATTATATTATATTATATTATATTATATTATATTATATTATATTATATTATATTATATTATATTATATTATATTATATTATATTATATTATATTATACACAAAATCAAATATTATTTCATGAGTTCTTTATTAAATATTTTATAATATATTATATAATATCAAAAGACAAAATTAAAATATAATTTCATGAGGTCTTCATTAAATATTTTAGAATATATTATATAATATCAAAAGCATCTGTGCATTCTTTACTCTACCTTGAGATGGTGCCTGCGGCTCGATGTCATCTTTTTTCTGTGATGGATGATGAAGGAATTACAATTGAACAAAACAAGAAATAGATTCCCATTTCTTTGATATGAAATAAATAAAATAAATAACAGAGATATTCATATACTCACTCAGACATTTTGGCCCCGTATTTTCTTCACCCCTGTACAGAGTGCAAAACAGAGCAAAAATATTTAAAGACATTTTTAGAAAGATGAAACAACTTTCATATATTTACCTTTTGATATACAATATTTAATCTTGATTAACTCAAAGGTTATTTTGTGATATACGCATTAAGAGAGATGTCATATAGAGTGGGCTATATTTTCTGCATTATAATTTGAAACCAGCACTTGGAAATGTCTTGAGATCCAGAGGGAGGGGTGTGAATTTCCCCCTCTCATATCCAGTATCTCAGTCTCCCTGCTTCTGGAACAATATATGCATATGTCAACAATACAACTAATCTGACCCTGTCCGAAGACAGCTGTATTAATCACACAGATCGTGTTTTGCTGTATTCAGATGTCTTGGATATTTATAACAGATCCCTTCAAAGCTCAGGATGGTTCGACGGAGATATCTAAGGGACTGTTTCTTTTCTTTTCTTTCTTTCTTTTTTTGTGCAAATTATAGTATTAAAGGGTTAGTTCAACCAAAAATGAAAATTCTGTCATCATTTAGTCACTCTCATGTTGTTCTAAACCTGTATGAGTTTCTTTCCTCTGTTACATATAAAGAAAGATTTTGAAGAATGTTTGTTAACCAAACAGTTTCTGGTCTCCATTGACTTCCACTGTATTAAGTTCTATACTATGGGAGTCAATGGGGACCAGCAACCCACAATATATGTTGAAAATATCTCCTTTTGTGCTCAGCACAAGGAATTAATACAGGCTTGGAACAACTTGAGGGTGAGTAAATGATGACAGAATTTTCAACTATCCCTTTAATGATATAAACAATAAATGTATTAGCATTTGTAGTGACATTTGAGCACACATATTCATGTTCATACAGTAATTTAAAATGTCATTTTTGTGCCAAGCTCACTTTGGCAGTCCAACACGACTGGCATTTAATTCAGTAGCAAGAAAATAAAATCTTTAATACATGCGAATTTAGAATTAAATAATGTGTGCACAATACTCTAAAATGACATATATTTTTATATAAATTAATTGAAAGAATAATGTATTTTTAGGATGACAAACATATTTCTGTAAGCAGTTTATAGTGATTTGGAACTATAAAATAACTTCAGAGGAATATCAAATATTTGTATTTTATTAAGTGATGCAAAAATAATCACTTACTTAATTAAATACAAATATTTGATATTCCTCTGAAGTTATTTTATAGTTCCAAATCACTATAAACTGCTTACAGAAATACGTTTGTCATCCTAAAAATACAATCCAAAGCATGAGTTCAGTAAATTCCAAGTGAATAACACCTCAAAAACAAGTCAAGCATCTTTGGATGCTTGAGACAAAATGGAATCAAACCATGAAAAGGTAGACATTATCCTCACCTATATGAGAAAGTTTAGCAGCAGTTCAGCCCTGAAAGAAGAATGTCTGAAGGAAGCAGACCACTAGCAGCAGGACTACACTTATAAACCGGTATATAAACCTGGCGTCATCATTCGTCTCCCCTCTTTATGGTAATGTAACTAACCACAGTGGGTTTGCCAGCCTCTTGAAATATCCACTTCTAATGTCCGCCGATCACACTGCTTAAAATAGACTACTGGAGAAAACAAATTTCCAGATGTCAGGATAATGAAACTAACAAGAAGAGTTAGGTCAAGGCAGTTGATGAATATGATCTGATAAGGGCTGTCAGGAGTCGTTCATCTGCCAAATGAATTGATTAACATGCAGGGTGTTGGAGAATAACACTTATTGTGTTTATGTTTCTTTCCTTTTTTGGTTATAACTAAGAAAAACTTTTTTTTTTTTTTTTTTTTTTTGAAAAGGCAAGCTGCCATTTCTGCCTTGCAATGATCAAGTTTCTTATATGTTTAATTAATAGAAACAACTCTTTTATTGTGTTTTACAGAGGTACTCACCCCTGCTTTGACCTTACATGATCCTAGGTTGCAAAGTCAGCAGTGCTTACTAATACACATACTGTAAGATCATTTACAAATACTTACTCAGTTGTTAAGCTGGTAGTGTACTATTTACAGAAACGTCTAAGTCTGTTGGTCATAGAGATGCTACTACCATTTTAATCAATTCCAACAGGATATGATGTACATTATGTAATGTTTTATGTTCTTATTTTCATCAAATTACAATTATGAGTTATTTTCAGTTGAGAAATATTCTCCACGACCTTTGTCAGATGATTTAGATGACATAATAGCATGTTCATTAGACTCTACAGCTAATAAATCTGTATCCTGCTTTTGACACAGTTAACCACCAGATCCTCCTCTTAACCCTCATGATGAAGAGCATCTCAGGAACCACACTCCAATGGTTCAAGTCATACCTCTCAGGTACAGTAGGGTGTCGTGGAGGGGTGAGGTGTCTAAGTCGCAACATCTAGCTACGGGGGTGCCTCAGGGCTCAGTGCTTGGACCACTTCTCTTCTGCATCTACATGTCATCACTAGGATCTGTCATTCAGAAACATGGTTTTTCCTATCACTGCTATGCTGATGACACACAACTCTACCTCTCATTCCAGCCAGATCTGGCGGTAGCTGCTCGCATCTCAGCCTTCCTGACAGACATTTCTTGCTGGATGAAGGACCACCACCTTCAACTCAACCTTGCAAAGACAGAACTGCTTGTGGTCCCAGCAAACCCAACACTCCATCACAACTTAGGTTTGTCAAACATAACTCCATCCAGGACAGCCAGGAACATTGCAGTTGTGGTTGATGATCAGTTAAACTTCACAGACCACATTGTTAGAACTGCCCTTGTCCAAGCTCTTGTTCTATCCAGACTGGACTATTGTAATGCTCTCTTGGCTGGCCTTCCAGCATGGAATTGCCAATAGCCGCTCACATCAAATTCAAGGCACTGATGTTTGCCTACATAACAACCACTGGCTCTGGACCGCTATACCTAAACTCACTTCAGAGCCCTCCAGAAGCTTGCGTTCTGCAAGTGAATGGCGCCTTGTGGTCTCATCCAAAAGAGGCACAAAATCACTTTCACGGTCCTTTTCCTTGACAGTACAATGCTGGTGGAATGACCTGCCTATCTCAACCCAAGCTGCTGAGTCTTTAGCCGTTTTCAAGAAACGGCTGAATCTTTTTGTCAACGCTTGACCCATTAATACTAACACTTACTTTTTTATATATCTATTCAAAAACACCTTTCTACATGTACTGTGTAGTATAGGTAGTATATATTTTACTTCTATAATGTGCCATTTCTATAATTGAGACTTTATTTTATCCTGACTGGATCACGAAAAGTAGGTGTTACATTCCAAAATGAACGTAACCCTGAATCCAAGTTTGCTAAAACAAGCCAAGCTACTTGGCTATTTCGCTTTTATTCTAATTGTCCTTCTAAATCAGTTAAAATGACTTGGTTTTCTGTTTAGCTTAACCAAATTCTAATTATAATTTTTTTTGTCTTTTATAAATTTAATTCTATATTTAATTTCTTACATTGTGCATGCAGAACATTATACATGATTTAGTATAAAGGGCAATTTTACACCTGTAGATCGTTTGTTTTGTTCCGAAACAGGGGCTTAATTTGTTGCAATGTTGCATTTTCTTCTTGGTTTGGTTTGCTTTCACAAGGCAACCTTTCAATTCGTACCAAAATGTGTTTGTGCAAGTCACATGCTAGTACAACTGTTCTCTTATTGGTCAGAGTTTCCTCTGCATCATTCATCAAGATGATTGACTGCAATTGTATTCACTCCATGAGCTTATTGTAGCTTTATTTGTAACACATGCAATGTAGTCGATTGTAGTCGCCATTCCCGCTGTTAAATGATATACTTCATTCATATTAATACTAAATACGCTCTCTCTGGATTTCCCAGCGCTGTCTAGAGGTTAACAGAGTCAAGACACACGCAAACAAAATAGGAATGTTATAATGCAGCTAGAGCACAAATCAAGGCTTCAATTACACAACATTTTAACATGAAGAGTTGCTCTTTTGGTTTTCAACTGTGATAGCTAATGTGCTCACTCACAGAATCAGACACTACTGCTATTTATATACATTTCCAGTTAAAAAATGGCTGTATAGCTAATTGGCTATTGGTTGGTGTTACCCAATACCCATGCTTCCTACCCGACATCAGTGAACAAGGAAAGTAATTTCAGAGGAAGAGCAAGCTGATTTCTTTAAACTAATTAATTGTGTAGAAAAGTAGAATTTTCTTGAATAATTAGCCTAAAAACAAGTTGGCTCTGAATACATTTCAAATCACAAACAAATAGCAGTAGACTCACTGAACTTACTATCAGCTTCAAGGTGTCTTACAGAACTTCACATTCAATAGAAGAGGAAACGAGGTTAATGTGGACCAGTTCCACTGATGAATTTTTCCGTCCATCGTCAATTGTGTAAAAGTAACAATAACAGAATCAAACAGAAGCTGAGGCTTCTCAGAAGCTCTGTTAACTGTTTAAAAAAATATTTAATGTCTAATATGATAAAGACTACAGTCATGTAAGTGTCTGCTTTATTCTGCAAGGGGCAGGTCGCCCTCTCATGGAGGCTGCCATGTTGAGATCACATGACCAGCTGAATACTACTCACTTTATCTTTATCACTAACTGCAAACTTTTGCTCGAAACTGCATTAGTCTCGGCCTCAGGCATCACTCTTTCATCTTCTGAACACAAAAGAAAATATTTTGAAGAATGTCTATAATCAAACAGTTGATGTATCCCATTAACTTCCATAGTATTTATTTTTTCTACTATGGAAGTCAATGGGGTCCATCAACTGTCTGGTTACCGACATTCTTCAAAATATCTTCCTTTGTGTTCAGCAGAAGAAAGAAACTTGTACAGGTTTGACACAATTTGAGGGTGAGTAAATGATGACAGAATTTTCATTTGTAAGTGAACTATTCCTTTAATATTAATCAAACAACAAAAGAAAAAGAGAAAAGCATTCACTGCTCTTTAATAGCTTTAATAAGGATTCATTATATTTAATTTATAAAAATGTCTGCTTGAAAGAATAAAGAATGATGTGTGCAAGTTGTTATAAAGAATGCATATATCATTCATTGAAAATAAGTCTGTGTTCTACTTTATGAGAAGTGGTTTCATTTAATTTTAAGATTTTTTTTTTAAATTATGTACAGCAGTTAAATCTGTGTGTGTATTGCATGTTCAAATCATTCATATTAACCGGTTAATAGATGTTTTCTCCGAGAGTATATAATGTGTTTGGAAAGTAACATCAACCTCCTGTTTACTAAACCAAATTTTGTACACATGCTTGGAATAAAAAAGTGAAATAACCATTCAGTATTTACTTCACTGACATACTAGTTAATTGACTCCACTGACTTAATTATACAGGTAATGTATTGAGGTAGGCTATGCATTATGCAACTACAAGAATACTAAAATTGACACATTTATCCTGTTTTATCAATTGCATGTTATGTACAACAACAAACGGTCATCAAGATGCAGATTACCTGCCGTTCCCACCATGACCAGTAGACATCGCTAGAGACTTCTGCAACTCTCCATCCATCTCTCTTCCTGATTACTTTCATCCTTAATCCCTGAAAAGAAGAATCAAATGTTAAAAAAATAAAATAAACTCCAAGGCCTGGTTTCACAGACAGGGCTTTGATTAAGCCAAGATTAAGCCTTAGTGCAATTAGGGCATTCAAATAGCTTTTTTAAATGTGCCTTAGAAAAAAAATATAACTGATGTGCATCTCTATACAAAACAATTGCAATGACATATTTTAAGATTTGTCAGTGCAAGTTGCTTTCAGTTAAAACAGCTCAAGCATGAATTTTAGTCTGGGACTAGGCTTAAGCCTTGTCTGTGAACCCGGGGGTAAAGGTTAGGTTAAAAACACCCAAACCAATGCTCCAAGCGTAAGGTAGTAGTTTAGTTGATATTTGCACTGATATTTTTGTTTTCCACTTTCCAGATAGGTTACCAAACACTCCTCTGCTGCGTCCCAATTCAAAGGCTGCATCCATTGTGTCACTGCGGCGTGACAAAGGCTGTCCCAATTTCGAAGGCTCCTTAAAATGCGTCCTTCGTTTCCTGTGAAATTAAGGATGCCCTTTCTCACAGTGTTAAATTCCATTTATTTAAAGGCTGAGCCTAACTTAAATGTATGACCAAATGATCACAATTTATTTTCAATTGGATGAAAGTTCTGTCATATACTAACTCACATATATTATATTATATTATATTATATTATATTATATTATATTATATTATAGTTTAAGTAAATGTGTCAAATAACATTAAACTTAATTTAATATTTACAACATAAATGTCCCTAATAGGATTAAAAAAAAAGTATATAATAATTAGTTAAAAACGAATCAATTATCAACTGTCTATTCTTCTTCTGTGTCAGGATTACTTTTAGAATGCAAATTGCAATGCCAGGTCAAAGGTATGACAATGAGTACCATTGTGATAATGTGAGTAAATATGTAGTAAGTCCTTTACATTTGAACAATGCTAATACCCCAGATTTAAGCCATAGCATCTGTCTAAAGCACCAAAGAGATCCCTGAGGGTCATTTTAGACACGCCAGCTGAAGTGTTATTTATTTATTTTAAGATTCGGTCTTGACATCAAGATAAACATTGGCATATCACCCTCTAGTCCTAACAGCCGAAATGAATCGAGTTTCTAAATCTCAAATCAACACATTGGGCCCTATTTTAACGATCTGAAACGCAAGTATCAAGCGCAAAACGCAAGTAACTTTGTGGGCGGGTCTTGGGCGCTGTTGCTATTATACCGGCGGGATAAATGACTCTTGCGCCCGACGCAAATCTAAAATGGGTTGGTCTGAAGTAGCTTCATTATTCATATTTGTGGTTTGGGCGTAACGTGAAATAAACCAATCAGAGCGACATCTCACATTCCCTTTAAGAGCAGGCGCTCTTTTTCCATAGCGGATTGCTATTGTAACGGCGGATTTGCCAGGCGCACGCCAGGAGCGGTTCACAGCCGAGGAGACCGACGTTCTCGTCCCGGGCCATAAAAGACAGAGAAATGACGTTGGGGATGGGAGAAACCCACCCAAATTAGCTTCGGTTAAACAGGCGTATGATCATTTGGGTAAATGTGTAAGCTAGATGTATGCTTTTATAATAAACTATCTATCTATCTATCTATCTATCTATCTATCTATCTATCTATCTATCTATCGTAATAATGTATGATTTGAAAAAATGAAAACGGCTGCTTCTGTGTGAGAGAATCAAAGTGTATGCGCGTTGTGCACACGCTACATTGATTATGGCCAAGCATGCGCCCTTAAAATAGCATATGAATAACATGCGCAACGCGCCACTGACTTTAAACTATTTTTTTTCGGTTAATGGCGGAATTGTTTTCTAAACCTGCAAAATAGCATGAAGGAACGTTTGCGCCGGAACACGCCTCCTCTTTGCGCTGAACCGACCCTGGGAGCGCAAGTGTATTTCTTAGTTAACCGACGTGCTTCTGTGGAGGGAAAAGTCCGCTGTGCGCGGGTGCAAAATAGGAATGATACATGCGTCGGTGTACAAAGTCAATTGCGCTGGGTGCAAGACAGGGCCCATTATCTTTCATCTACCAAGTGTGTGTCAGAATAGCGCAGTGATTTTTCAATAGCACTTTTCTATATTCCCAACAAGAATACAGATGTAATGTCCCATGACAAATAAGACAAAATAAAACCAGATAATTGATTTCCCAACAAATCAATCCAAGTCTGAACAAACTTTTCTTAAAGGTTCTGAAAAATTATATCATGCACAAACTACTTATCTCAAATTATGCTTACAAAATGTAAAATAAAAAATAAACAAGCAGTAAAAACACCTTTCAAATGCATCACAAATAGCAAAATTTGGTTAAAATATTAAATTATCTGTCAATGCCAAAAATGTACACAGTGCAGTTGGTCAAGCTTCACCAAGATGCTATTACAACATTAACAATAGGATAATCAAAGGAAAAAGCAGAGAAAACAGCATCTCACCTATGAGCTGAGGCACACACAGCCAGAAGAATGGAGGAAGAACTGGGTCTCTGCAGGGAAGGGGCATCATAAGTATATATTGTATTCCCCTATGACCAAGGAAATCCCATCTCTCTTTTTATGGTAGTAGATCCATCCAGAGAACCAATAGAACACACACACCTGAAACACAATATCAAATCCCTCATCTCCACCCGAACCCCCTCCATATAAATAACCCCTCATTAGATTGTGCAATTTTTTTATTTTTTTATCTAACAAACTGAAGCCCACACATGAGGGTTCATTAACACTTTCTAAAAAATGAATTTGCAAAAAAAAAAAAATTGTATTACATATTTTATAATATTCAAAATATATACAATATCATATTAAACCTTCACTGCAACAGGAATGGTGCCCCAGAAACGAAAACATTTTGTTTTCCAAATTTGCCCCAGTCTGACAAATGAACCTAAAGGAATACGGCGATTGATCTCTTTCTTGACTTTCTGAGCAAAGCCAGGCATGTCTAGAAAGATGGAAACACTCTTTTTTATTCCTGTTTATGGAAGTAGGTTCCAGCCTAGACCAATAAGCCGCTGAGCTCCTGAAATATCCCGAGCCCATCCTCGGCAGGACAACATTCCCCTTCCTTCAAGATGCATATGCGTGTGCTGTAAACGGAAACAATGCGTAATACACCAAGATCCATAACATATCTGACAGAACAAATAAAGGGTTCCATAGCAAAATAATGAGAGATATTTCAGAAAAAAATATTTTAAGTTACTCACCATACAGCAAAAGAGGCGATCTCCATAAATGTGAGTTGAAATGACACCCATATTTCTTCTGGAAGTTGTGTACCAACCAAATTAAATTAAATTAAAATGCCACCCATATTTCATCTGGAAGCTGTATACCGACCAAATTTAATTTCAGCACTATAATATGTATTCATTACAATCAAAACAAAGCACTAGTCAAAGAGTGTAAGGGAGTGAAAGAACCAAAGCATGCGTAATAAAACAAACAAAAAAGGGATTTTCCTCAAAAGCATTCATTTAATGGTCGTGGCTCAGCGATGATACACAATTCTCTTTCAGGACATATACATACTGCATGAAACAAATGCTCATTTGAGGCACTGAAAGCTAAAGACATAGAACTATGGCAAAAAAAGATAAATGATTGCATAGCACTGACGAATTTCTACAATAATTAAACAGAGAAATGTCTAGGAATTTAGGCTTCGCCCTCAAACATCTTCTTCCTGCCGCCCATACCGGCCTTGTCCTCAACGTTCTTACGCCAGTCCCCAACATCTGAAACCTGGATTATGAGAGAGGAATTGAGTGTGAAGAAATGGTAGTTCAGTTAAACATAGGCCTGTATACTTTATATCAGGGCTGTCAACATTAATGCGTTTACGCATGCAATTAATGAAAAAATCCTTAACGCTTAAAATAATTATATGGTAACCTTGGTAGCACTAGCACGCACAATTACATCCTTAACGAAATTTACATCACGCAGTTAGATGATCTTAGAAGTCAGGAGTTTATCAGAACAGATGATACCGGACAACGTTTCTCGGCTGGATAAAGCAAACCAAAGTCTCGATGGATGAGGATTGTAAACACGATTGTGATAATGTACAGTAGTTGTACAGTAAGAACGCGCGAGTCTGTGATATTGATGCGCAAACAAACGCACATTGTATTTATGCTCAGACACATTTCGGTACATTCACGTTATTTCCACACATTCAGGAGGATAGTTTTGTTATCTGGCATGTGTATGTTTCTGTGTTTAGTCATTCTGAATGGATCCATGTACTGTAGTGTAGTAGGCATATAATGTAGTCAGGTCAAGGCCGTTGGTTTAGGGATTTTTATTTATTTATTGTTATCTCCATGTGGTTCTGTGTTGAGTATTGCAACTATTGCAACTGTCTAAAATGTAAACAAGCTCTAAAAAGCTCTAAACAAGCTCTTTGCTGTTGCACTGTACACATACTGTACACTGAACTCTAAAAAGTTTTGTTCTGTAACTTTTTTTTTTTTTCGTGTGTGCTTTTTTGTGCATACATTTATGAATTAAGCTATATGGACTGTTTAAATCATTTGGTTTTTAGGTGTCCTTTTGGAGTCTCCAAGTGTCCTTTTTGGAAAGACACCTACATTTACCATGAAAAAAACTTGCAGAAAATGCAGTTCCCTTTCGAAAGGGAACTCTACACTACGTCAGAATGACGCTATGGGGAACGCCTCAGGCGTGACAGGTGTCTGAAATAAATATCAACTCACGTCAATTATGTTGACCGGCGACAGCCCGTGAATCATCAGCTTGATTGATTAACGCGCAACCTGGATGTATAAAGGGAAGCCTTGCATACATGACAACATCTTTTCGTCTTCAGGGACTGTTTGTCTGTATTGAGAATATCGCTGAAGCGCGCGGGAGGCTCTCGAGAGAGCCTCTTGTGCAAACTGTGAGCGTTTTTTATTTAAAAAACATCCGCTTTCGCGGACCCTTTTCTCGAGGGAGGAGGGTTCAGCATCTGAGCTGTGGTGCGTGCGATCTGTGAAACAATACTGTTTGGGTACGAGGCGTTCACAGTCAGTTCCTGAGGGTGCTGGCAGTGTTCATTAGGAAATATCTCGGCGCGCGTGAGAAAGAAAAAATCCGTGCGCTGTCGGATGTTTCAACCTCGCAACTGTTGACTTTCTTCTCGAGGGATGAAAGCCAAATATTTTTTAACGGCTCTTTTCTCGCGCTTGCCGAGGCAGTGTGTAGATTACGAGAACGTATAAATGTTAAAACAGTATTGTCTGGTGAGTATGGCTGCATTTAATTCTATGAATTAAAATGATGGAATATTATCTGACTTTTAAGAAGTTAGATATTTATTAATTCAGCCTATCATCCAGATCGCGTTACCCAGTGTTTTTGGCTGCATTTTAATTGAAAAATGAGCAGTGAACAAAAAGAGCAGGTGTAATTCTGGTCTTTTTGTAAAATGTGAAATTAATATATTTCTGTTTCTTTTCAGACCACATCTCCTGTTTTAGAGTCTGGGGCAAAATGTTATGGGAGTAAATCTAAAGATTTTTTCGATGGTCAGGTAGTAGGTCTTAACAGGCCTCCTTGACCAGACAGTCCCCATTTTGCAACCGGACAGTGCTTGGGCCTCCCTGAGGTGAGCTCCCAGGAATTGACTGTCAAGGAGTAATGTGGTTATCAGGTTATAGGCCTCACTAGGCCTTCCTGAATATGAGCTCCCACATACTGTGGTTATCAAGTTATAGGCCGCTCCAGGCCTTCTTGAATATAGCTCCCATATAATGTGGTTATCAGGTCATAGGCCTCACTAGGCCTTCCTGAAAATGAGCTCCCACATACTGTGGTTGAATATGAGCTCCCACATTCTGTGGTTATCAAGTTATAGGCCTCACCAGGCCTTCTTGAATATGAGCTCCCACATACTGTGATATGAGCTCCCACATTCTGTGGTTATCAAGTTATAGGCTTCACCAAGCCTTCTTGAATATGAGCTCCCACATACTGTGGTTATCAGGTCATAGGCCTCACCAGGCCTTCCTGAGTTTGAGCTCCCACATACTGTGGTTGAATATGAGCTCCCACATACTGTGGTTATCAGGTCAGAGGCCTCACCAGGCCTTCTTGAAAATGAGCTCCCACATACTGTAGTTGCCAGGTTATAGGCCTCACCAGGCCTTCCTGGTTATGAGCTTCCACATGTCAGGTTACAGGCCTCACCGGCCTTCCTGAATGTGAGCTCCCACATACTGTGGTAATCAGGTTACAGGCCTCATCAGGCCTTCCTGGTTATGAGCTCCCACATACTGTGGTCGCCAGGTTACAGGCCTCATCCGGCCTTCCTGGTTATGAGCTCCCACATACTGGGATATCAGGTTACAGGCCTTTCTAGGCCTTCCTGAATATGAGCTCCCATACACGGTGGTCGCCACGTTACAGGCCTCGCCAGGCCTTCCTGGTTATGAGCTCCCACATACTGTGGCGCCAGGTTACAGGCCTCACCGGCCTTCCTGGTGATGGGCTTCTACATGTCAGGTTGCAGGCCTCACCCGGCCTTCCTGAATGTGAGCTCCCACATACTGTGGTCATCAGGTTACAGGCCTCATCCGGCCTTCCTGGTTATGAGCTCCCACATACTGTAGTCGCCAGGTTATAGGCCTCACCAGGCCTTCTTGGTTAGGAGTTTTTCACATGTCAGGTTTCGGGCCTCGCCGGCCTTCCTGAATGTGAGCTCCCTCATACTGTGGTTGTACATGAGCTCCCACATACTGTAGTCGCCAGGTTATAGGCCTCACCAGGCCTTCTTGGTTAGGAGTTTTCACATGTCAGGTTTCGGGCCTCACCGGCCTTCCTGAATGTGAGCTCCTACATACTGTGAGCTTCCACTTACTGTGGTTATCAAGTTATAGGCCTTACCAGGCCTTCTTGATTATGAGCTCCCACATACTGTGGTTGAATATGAGCTCCCACATTCTGTGGTTATCAAGTTTTAGGCCTCACCAGGCCTTCTTGAATATGAGCTCCCACATACTGTGGTTATCAGGTCATAGGCCTCACTAGGCCTTCCTGAGTATAGCTCTCACATACTGTGGTTGAATATGAGCTCCCACATTCTGTGGTTATCAAGTTTTAGGCCTCACCAGGCCTTCTTGAATATGAGCCCCCACATTCTGTGGTTATCAGGTCAGAGGCCTCACCAGGCCTTCCTGAATGAGAGCTTCCACATATTTTGGTTGAATATGAGCTCCCACATGCTGTGGTTGTCAGGGCACAGGCCTCACTAGGCCTTCCTGAGTATGAGCTCCCACATACTGTGGTTGAATATGAGCTCCCACATACTGTAGTTGCCAGGTTATTGGCCTCACCAGGCCTTCCTGGTTACGAGCCTCCACATGTTAGGTTACAGGCCTCACTGGCCTTCCTGAATGTGAGCTCCCACATACTGTGGTGAATATGAGCTCCCATGTTATATGGTTATCAGGTCAGAGGCCTCACTAGGCCTTCCTGATTTGAGCTCCCACATGCTGTGGTCGCCAGGTTAGAGGCCTCACCGGCCTTCCTGAGTATGAGTTCCCCCCATGCTGTGGTTGTATATGAGCTCCCACATACTATAGTCGCCAGGTTATAGGCCTTACCAGGCCTTCTTGGTTAAGAGCCTCCACATGTCAGGTTACAGGCCTCACCGGCCTTCCTGAATGTGAGCTCCTACATACTGTGGTCATCAGGTTACAGGCCTCATCTGGCCTTCCTGGTTATGAGCTCCCACATTCTGTGGTTATCAGGTCAGAGGCCTCACCAGGCCTTTCTGAGTATGAGCTCCCACATACTGTGGTTGTATATGAGCTCCCACATACTGTAGTCGCCAGGTTATAGGCCTCACCAGGCCTTCTTGGTTAGGAGTCTTCACACGTCAGGTTACAGGCCTCGCCGGCCTTCCTGAATGTGAGCTCCTACATGCTGTGAGCTTCCACTTGCTGTGATTATCAAGTTATAGGCCTCACCAGGCCTTCTTGAATTTGAGCTCCCACGTGCGGTGGTCGTTAGGTCACAGGCCTCACCGGCCTTCCTGAGTTTTAACCTTCCACAATTAGTGGTCACCAGGCTTTAGGCCTCTGCGGCCTTCCTGGTTATGAGTTCTTTCATGTCAGGTGGCAGGCCTCACCAGGCCTTACTGAATGAGAACTCCCACGTATTGTGTCTATCAGGTTGCAGGCTTCTTCTGGCTTTCCTGATTATAGGTTCCCACGTAAGGTGGTTCCCTGGTTACAGGCCTCACCAGGCCTTCCTGGTTTTGAGCTTTTACATGTCAGGTTACAGGCCTCATCCGGCCTTCCCGAATGTGGGCTCACACATACTGTGTTTTTAGAGTGATGAAGTACGAGCAAACCTTTACTTCATTCCTTTTTGGTACATACGTTCCGTACCTTTTTTAAACCATGCTTATGGTAAGTCACACGACTTATGTCTTGTGTATTTTCTAAAATCCATTTTCTATGGTAAGGGTCATGCGCGTATCGCTTCTGTCCCTTCCTATGTGGCTCAGACCCTGGTCTTTCTCTTCGGGTCCCATTCTAGATACTTCCTGTCGTCACTTTATTACGACAGATGTTTTTCTCTAGCTAACTTCCACATTCTGATGAGCTCCCACACACTGTGGTCACCGTGTTACAGGCCTCACCGGCCTTCCCGAGTATGAGCTCCCACATGCTGTGGTCGCCAGGTTAGAGGCCTCATCAGGCCTTCTTGGGTTCAGAATGGCTAAGTACATGCACTTTCTTTCATGTACTTTCTATTTCCATTTTTTATGGTAAGGGTTGTGCGCTGTACGCTTTATTCCCTTTCTGAAAGTGAGCTCCCACATCCTGTGGTCGCCAGGTTAGAGGCCTCACCGGCCTTCCTGATAGGAGCTCCCACATGCTGTGGTCACCAGGTTAGAGGCCTCACCGGCCTTCCTGATATGAGCTCCCACATGTTGTGGTCGCCAGGTTAGAGGCCTCACCGGCCTTCCTGATAGGAGCTCCCACATGCTGTGGTCACCAGGTTAGAGGCCTCACCGGCCTTCCTAATATGAGCTCCCACATGTTGTGGTTGCCAGGTCAGAGGCCTCACCGGCCTTCCTGAAGGTAAGCTCCCACATATTGTGGTCGCCAGGTTAGAGGTCCTACCAGGCCTTCCTGGAGGTAGCTCCCTTTAGGCCCTCACAGGCCTCCTCAGTGTTTTGAAACACAAACACTGGGTAGATCCATGGATCGAGTAGAGAGACTCCCCTCGCTGGCAAGGGTTGTAAAGCACTATGCTGAGTCATACTCTCCAGGGTTTCCCGTCTCTGAGATCCGGGCTGAGTGGTTCACTGCCTGTTTTGCAGTCCCTCGGGTTGGATGCCTTCTTAAGGCAAGTGTCCAGAGGCTCTGTCTTCAGACAGACAGGAAGTGGCCAGACTCTAGTGTCTTATGTAGTGACACCAGGTCAGGCCTGCCTGGTGGTATTTCAGGTGGCACGCTCCCCTGAATAGTGACTGGCTGGGAGTCCCTTGGGCCCCCTAGCCACACTCCCTAGAAGGGACCCCTTCTTTTGGAAGCTGTGGTCCTAAGCCTTTGAGCTGGCCCAGATATACCCCCCATTAACTATGTTCTGGCGGTTTCTTGGTTCATTAGCTTGGGTGATGACCGGTAGGGAGTGCTGTCACTGACAGCCCGATGTGACCTAAGGGTGAGTGGTTCCAGTGTTTTCTGGATTACTGGTTCGGACAGTTGTCACTGCCTTTGGGCATGCACTCCCCTCAGCATGGTGGCGTTGGTATATCGTTCCCCATAGCGTCATTCTGACGTAGTGTAGAGTTCCCTTTCGAAAGGGAACGTCTCAGGTTCCGACTGTAACCTATGTTCCCTGAGAACAGGGAACGAGACACTACGTCTTCCTGCCATGCCTCGGGGCCTGCCTGCAACAGTCCCTTCAGACGATAGGATGTTGTCATGTATGCAAGGCTTCCCTTTATACATCCAGGTTGCGCGTTAATCAATCAAGCTGATGATTCACGGGCTGTCGCCGGTCAACATAATTGACGTGAGTTGATATTTATTTCAGACACCTGTCACGCCTGAGGCGTTCCCCATAGCGTCATTCTGACGTAGTGTCTCGTTCCCTGTTCTCAGGGAACATAGGTTACAGTCGTAACCTGAGACGTTTTTTGAAAATCATCCTTCGGATAGTTTATTTTGCTGGATATAGCAAATGATGAGAAAATGAACACGTTAAAGAATATTAATCGTGATTAAAATCTTAATCTATTGACTGCCCTAATATTACCTTCTGAAGAGCTGCTTTACAGCTTAAATTGAATTTGTTTCATAATTGATGCATTTTACAACATTAACAATAAATGTGACTTGACATATAAACCAAAGGAAGACACAAAAATGCATTAACTACTTACTCAATAAACATATTTATTAAAGCAGTAAATCATGAGAGCTCATACGTTAGCATGATTTTTGCCATGGTTAACGGTTGAACGGTTTTAATAATAAATATTATTTTTTTATTCATATTTATGTGATAAGTGATACAAATATTTATATTATTGTTTATATGTTCACCTATGCTACAAGCAATGAGCGACTTGAGGCCAGTTAGGGGGATTTACCCATGGTAAAATCACTAATGCACGGCCTCTCATGGCTTCATGGATTTATATAACTTCACATCTGCTCTGTACTATAAGCACAAAGGAAAAGTCACAGCATCATATTTCACTCACCTCCTCTTTGACTTCCTTCTTGACTTGTTTCAGGTTGGCTCTCAGATCCAGAGACACCTTGTGTTTGGAGCCCAGAAGAGCCCCAAGCATCTGATCGGCAGACATGCGCACTTTCTTCAACGCGGGTTTCTTGAACTTGCCAATCAGGTCGACCACCTTGATCTTCAGATCTTCAATCTATACACACATTAGACTAGAGTCAAAACAGACCTCAGAGAACCCAATATATAGACTCAACAGAAACATCACCTTCATCATCATCATAAGGTATGTTTGAGTATTTTAGTTTATAAGTTACCTCTTTATCTCCCTTGCCCACTTTGCTCTGCAAGTCATATCTCTCCTCATCAACCGTGTCGATCTGATGGTGAAGTTTCTTGCACAGTTCCTGAATGGCGACATTGAAAGAGTCAGGCTCTCTTTTCTAACCATCTTTTGCATTATAATCTTTCAAGAGTATGCAATATAACTTTTATCATGCCTAGTCGCATATACATCACTGAGACATCAGTGAAACATCTGGACAGCACTAATATAGCCTACATACTAAGAACATATTTGTTTGTTCACAACCATAAATGTCAAGAAAAAAATATTTTGAATGCCATTCTAATATCCAAAAGAGAAGATTGTTGCAAAATCTAGATAAATTCCATTGGTTTTCTGGATGTTTACTATGATTTTCTTAAAGTATTTCATGGTGCCATCTAAATAACATGAGTACATCAATGTTTATATTATATTATATTATATTATATTATATTATATTATATTATATTATATTATATTATATTATATTATATTATATTATATTATTAAAAGCCACAAAAATCAAGCATTAATAAACAATATTAAGAGCCTATTTGTTCGTTCACAACCATAAACGTCAAGAAAAACATATTTCAAATGCCATTCTAGTAAAATTGAAATATATTTCATTGGTTTTCCAGATGCGTCTATGGTGTAAGACTGGAGAAACTGGAAGAACTGGAAGAGAGGGCTACTCTATGAAAAAATAAACGAAATTAACATTTTAACTCTCTTGCTATATTACCATCCCCATTCGAGACATGATCACACTTGAGTTGATCACCTCCCAATTTACAAATCATTCCCTTCACCCATCCCTACCTGAATTCACCCCAAAATCTATATGGTTTAATATGAACTATTATCATGGCAAATGGCATTCTGCTCCCAAAAGGTGTAAACTCTGAATGCAAGTTCCCACTGTGAACTCATGTTTACATTTGAAAAGAGGTTTCTGCCTTGGTCTGAGTATTTAGGGAGATGCTGAAGAAGGCTTGTGGCGATTTGTAACTCAAATTAGCCCGTGAAGCGGAGTGTATGCAGGCACTCCGCATCATGTATTTTATAATGTCAGGTTCGCATCTTCTCTCTTTATTCCAGAGCATTTGATGTTTTGTATTTATTATTTTTCATAAACTGATTATGAAATTGACATGATACGTTTACCTGACATAATAAATTGTTACATTTGATTTTATTCCGACTGACTTTGAAATTGTTTTCCCAAGTAGATTAAATGGATTCGTATGTTACCGCAAGTTTTGCATCAGATTAGTGACAACTAATTTTTGGCTCTAATTCAAGTGTACGTGTTTTGCAAAGACAAGAAGTGAATTTCCTTTTAGGGTAGCAAAAGTGCTGCTTGACCAACCTAAATCTGGGTGTGTCTTACCACGGCATGGCCAATCCAAAGCTATTATAAGACAAGTAAAGTTGGTTGACTTATATCTGTAGTAGTGGCCAGGGCTGGGTTTCCCGAAACCTCCTTAACACTACATTGTTCTTAAGTTACACCTTAAGCTGTACCTTATCGTTTATACGTGTTTCCCGAAACGTTCTTATTTAAGTATACCTTCTGTAAGTCATTCGTTCGGAAGGTTGGTCTGGACCACTCTTAGCTTTACCTTATCACTGTTGCAGGTCTATACGAATGTAATTCTGAAGTTTTAATACACCCAGACAGTGTTCAATTAGGCTAATTCAAAAATTACTTAGTGACATTTTTTTTTTTTACTTAGTGTTGCTTTAAAATAATCTAACAAAAAAATTCTGTCTTCCTAATGAAAACAAACAAATAAACATCTAAGTGATGTACATGTGAATCATTTTCATATATCATATAAAATCATACAAGGACTTTTAATTCAATTAGCATTCTGAACATTTGGTGAATGTGGTGACAGACCTGCAGTTCCGCTGTAGATGAGGGCATGGACAGAGGAGGGCAGCTTTGTGCCATGTAATTCTCCCTGTCTACAATTAGCTGAGCGGCTTCTTTCTCCATAAGGCCCTTTGCAATGCTAAGCACCAAACTCTGTAGGGCAAATACATCAGTTAGACCCTGGATTTCATACAACACCATTATAGTGCTTTTATCAGCAACACACATACTGACAAACATAAAAGCAGTCAGAATAAATTATTGTAAAGACCACATGTAATCACATGATGTGCACAGTGTTCTTTCCTATTGAAAAAGGAGGGTGGGACATTTCAAAGGGTCGGATTTTACTTTTTATTTCAAAGCCATGATGTGATGTGCTACTTGCTGGTCTGTTGTAGATGGTATTAGAATGAGGGACATTCTCATCCTACAAAGCATTTGATTGGACAAAGTAATATCAGTAAAATAGTTTAACAACTTAAAAGCTACATGTAATTTTCACTAGTGAGGTAATGATGGCACTGTTCTTGAAGCAGATAAACTTACTCCGCTTCGTGCCATGACCGCATTACCAACTCGGTTGTGCATTATTTTATAATAATTCAACGACCCGTCATCAATTATTCCTTTATTATATTATATTATATTATATTATATTATATTATATTATATTATATTATATTATATTATATTAATCAGTCACAAAAGTCAAATATTATTTCATGAGGTCTTCAATAAATATTTTATATTATTATATTATATAGTCTCAAAAGCATCTGTGTATTCTTTACTCTACCTTGAGATGGTGCTTGCGGCTCGATGTCATCTTTTTTCTGTGATGGATGATAAAAGAATTACAATTTAACAATAATAGATTCCCGTTTCTTTGATATGATATCAATGAAATAAGATATTCATATACTCACTCAGACATTTTGGGCTCCTGTTTTCTTCACCCCTGTATAGAGTGCAAAACAGAGCAAACAAAATGTAAAGACATTTTTAGAGAGATGAAACAACTATGAACTATTATGCTATGCGTACTCGTTGTGAATACACAGGCCACGAGAAGTAATTCGTTTTTTTTATTTATTTATTTATTTTTTTTATCACTTTTACTCACGACATGCTATCCGGCAACAAAGGATTCCATTAATTATGCTAAGCTAAGCTAGCGGTGGTGCTGCCAGACTAAGACAATGCATGGACTGAGACAAAAATGCGTTTGCCCACCTATCTAAATGTAGGGAGACAGTGAATAACCCCTATTTCAAAAAATGGTGGTGTGTTACTTTAAATATGAAGAAAAAGACTACGGACTTTTGACACATCTCGGAATAGTTCAGAAGATAACAGACAAATTGTCCTCTTGTAATCTGCTATTGGTGAGTATCTAACGTAGGCTACCCTGATCTTTTTGAAGATTCACTCACGTTATAAACATCAAATAATATAGATTTTTATATAAATTCTTGCCCTTTGTTCGCCCTAGCTAGCCTGGTGATGAAAAAAAATAAAGAGAAAAGGTTGTTTTAGATCTAAACACATAGATTAATGCATTAAACAAGCGTCTTCGACCGTTATTGCATCTCTTCAGCCTTTTCAGTTTCTCGCGGCATGTTTTATAATGCTGTGTAAAGTCAAAAGTTCAACTTTTGTAAACACGTCTCGACACCCACGCTATTTTCCATTTTGTTTGCGTTTTAAAAGCATAAGCGCATTCCTAAATTTAGCTTACCGCCATTTTAAAGCCCTCACTATCTGTTATAATATATACATGGACATAATACGTTGCTACACGTATAGGCTATAATGTCTAAGGGACTGCAAGTCGACAAGTTATAGTATATGTCTGTGTAGGGACTAATTACATGCTTGATTATTAGTGATATTAAAGTGTACTTTATTTGTGTTACAAGTACATTACAAATTCATTACGCGTGTCTTCGAAACATACAAGCCATATACCATAAGTGTATTATATTTGAGTATAAAGTATAGGCTATGCTCAGTAATACCTTTGGCTTAAATTCCAAATACTACAAATTGTACTCTTTGTCTTCAATAACAAATGCACATTAATAAACAAATATTACTTAGCTATACTTTGTACAATATACTATTGTATACTATAATGTATTTTGAAAGTATACTTCAATGCATTGTTACAATGATAATTTTCATCACACAGTTAAAAATATAGGCTACATAAAATATATATATATTTTAAGTAAAGTGCAAATAAACAGAATTTTCACTTCAAGTATATATTTTTTTAATATATTTTTTTGAAAATAATATACTAAAGTACAATTATTTTAAAGTGTGTTAAAAGTTGTTTATGAAAATGCGTAAAAGCATGATGCTAATATACTTTTAATATATTTAATATACAATAAAGTATACTTTTTTTCGTTAGGGATTATTTATTCTTAGCACCCCCTTTGAACTGTTAAGCCCCTCCTTAGCAGCCCGAAGAAGAAAAAATCCTGGAGCCGCCACTTGAACCAGCACTTAAATGTCTTGAGATCCAGAGGGAGGGGTGTGAATTTCCCCCTCTGATATCCAGTATCTCAGTCTCCCTGCTTCTGGAACAATCTATGCATATGTCAACAATACAACTAATCTGACCCTGTCTGCAGACAGCTGTATAAATCACGCAGATCGTGTTTTTTTCTGTATTCAGATATTTATTATGCTGTATTCTTGCATATTTATAACAGATCCCTTCAAAGCTTAGCATGGTTCGACAGAGGAAGGGTTATTTTTCTTTCTTTCTTTCTTTTTTTGTGCAAATAATTGTTTTTATAGTATTAAAGGGTTAGTTCAGCCAAAAATGAAAACTCTGTCATAATTCACTCACTCTCATGTTGTTTTAAACCTGTATGAGTTTTTTTCCTCTTTTGAATATAGAGGAAGATTTTGAAGAATGTTTGTTAACCAAACAGTTTCTGGTCCCCATTGACTTCCATAGTGTTATTTTCTATACCATGGAAGTCAATGGTATATAAACCCACAATATATGTTGAAAATATCTATAAGAAATTAATACAGGCTTGAAACAACTTGAGGGTGAGTAAATGATGACAGAATTTTCAACTATCCCTTTAATGATATAAACAATAAATGTATAGCATTTGTAGAGGCATTTGAGCACACATATTCATGTTCATACAGTCATTTAAAATGTCATTTTTGTGCCAAGCTCATTTTGGCAGTCCAACACGCATTGCAAGATATTCAACTGGCATTTAATTCAGTAGCAAGAAAATAAAATCTTTAATACGAATTTAGGATTACATAATTTGTGTACAATACTCAAAAATTACTTTGTTTATTTTTATTTATTTTTATTTTTTACAAATTCATTAAAAAATGAATGCTAAAATAATCACTAAATAAAATAAAAAATATGTATTATTTAGTTTATTTTATAGTTCCAAATCACTATAAACTGCTTACAGAAATACGTTTGTCATCCAAAAAATACAATCCAAAGCATGAGTTCAGTAAATTCCAAGTGAATAACACCTCAAAAACAAGTCAAGCATCTTTGGATGAGACAAAATGGAATCAAACCATGAAAAGGTAGACATTATCCTCACCTATATGAGAAAGTTTAGCAGCAGTTCAGCCCTGAAAGAAGAATGTCTGAAGGAAGCAGACCACTAGCAGCAGGACTACACTTATAAACCGATATATAAACCTGGCGTCATCATTCGTCTCCCCTCTTTATGGTAATGTAACTAACCACAGTTGGTTTGCCAGCCTCTTGAAATATCCTTTTAATGTCCGCCAATCATACCGCTTAAAATAGACTATTGGAGAAAACAAATTTCCAGATGTCAGGATAATGAAACTAACAAGAAGAATTAGGTCAAGGCAGTTGTTGAATATGATCTGATAAGGGCTGTCAGGAGTCGTTCATCTGCCAAATTAACTGATTAACATGCAGGGTGTTGGAGAATAACACTTATGTTTCTTTTCTTTTTTGGCTATAACTAAGAAATTGTTTAATTTTGTTTAAACTTCATTATTTATTTATTTATTTATTTATTTTTGTTTTGGAAGAAGACAAGCTGCCATTTCTGCTTTGTAAGGATTAAGTTTCTTATGTTTAATTAATAGAAGCAACTGATTTATTGTGATTTATTGTGCTCCCCCCTGCTTTTACCTAACATGATCCTCTGGATTGTAAAGTCAGCAGTGCTTACTAATAAACGTAAGACAGTTGGTAGTGGACTATTTTCAGAAACCTTCAACTCAACCTTGCTAAGACAGAACTACTTGTGGTCCCGGCCAACCCAACACTCCATCACAACTTCTCCATTCAGCTAGGTTTGTCAACCATAACCATAACCATAACAGGACAGCCAGGAACCTTGGAGTTGTGGTTGATGATCAGTTAAACTTCACAGACCACATTGTTAGAACTGCTTGGTCCTGCAGATTTTCCTTATACAACATTAGGAGGATCAGGCCCTTCCTATCAGAGCATGCTACACAATTCCTTGTCCAAGCTCTTGTTCTATCCAAACTGGACTATTGTAATGCTCTCCTGGCTGGTCTTCTGGTCCTCTCCTGGCTGCAGCCAGAGTGGTCTTTAACAAGCCGAAGAGAGGACACGTCACACCTCTCCTCATAAATTTGCACTGATTGCCAATAGCATCAAATTCAAGGCACTGATGTTTGCCTACATAACAACCAATGGCTCTGGACCCCTATACCTAAACTCACTTCAGAGCCCTCCAGAAGCTTGCGTTCTGCAAGTGAACGTCACCTTGTGGTGTCATCCCAAAGAGGCACAAAAACACTTTCACGGTCCTTTTCCTTGACTGTACCATGCTGGTGAAATGACCTGCCTATCTCAACCCAAGCTGCTGAGTCTTTAGCCATTATCAAGAAATTGTTTATGCAGAACATTATACATGATATAGCCTATGGGGCAATTTCACTCAATATACATGATATAGCCTATAGGGCAATTTCACATCTATAGATTGTTTGTTTTGTTCCGAAACAGGGACTTAATTTGTTACAATGTTGCATTTTCTTCTTGGTTCTGTTCGCTTTCACAAGGCAACCCTTCAAAGTGTACCAACATGTGTTTGTGCAAGTCTGTTGTGCGTCATTTATTAAGATGATTAACAAGCTCACACCATGAGCTTATTGTGGCTTTATTTGTAACTGTCGAGACACACGCAAATACTATACGAATGTAGCCATCACTCCCGCTGTTAAATTATGTACTACATCAGCCCGGTCTCACCCCAAAACGTCATATACTGACGGGTCTTGACCATACGTCAACATACGACGAAAAGGGTACCCCTATAACGTCCATATGAGACGAAGACATAAGCGCACCAGCAGCGCCTCCTAGCGGTACCCTAACGCATACCTAAACCTACCCATAACCCGAATCGTCACACATGGACGTTAAAGGGGTACCCTTTTCGTCGTATGTTGCCGTATGGTCAAGACCCGTCAGTATGTGACGTTTTGGGGTGAGACTGTGTTAACTACATTCGTATTAATACTACAGCAAATTCAAACACGCTCTCTCTGGATCTTTCAGCGCTGTCTAGAGGTTAAAGGGTAACTAAACCCTAAACCAACTTTTTTTAGTTAATGATCTGTAAGAATGGGGCTTTAAAGAACTTCACATTCAACAGAGGAAATGTGGTTAATTTGGACCAGTTCCACTGATGAATTTCTCCTCATTAGCTGACCATCATCTTTTACTCTGTAAAAGTAACAATAACTGAATCAAACAGAAGCTGAGGCATAGACAGCACATAGCTTTGTTAACTGTAAAAAAATAAGTTTTGCATATTTAATGTCTAATATGATGTTTAATTACAGGAGATGAAGACTACAGTCATGTAAGTGTCTGCTTTATTCAGCAAGGGGCAGGTCACCCCCTCTCATGGAGGCTGCCATGTTGAGATCACATGACCAGCTGAATACTACTCACTTTATCTTGATAATTCCCCTGTTTTCAGACACTTTTGGTTGAGGAATAAATGAATAACGGCAACAAATTTGCCTGTGATGGGATAACTCAAGGCCTTGCCTTGCCTTGAACAAACGTCTGATGCTTAAGGCACACAAAATGTGAAACACTTTGTCATTTTGAAGTCACCATCTTATTGGTTGAATTCTAATTTCTACAGGATTTTCAGGAGAAATCTGTATCGCGATCTTAAATGGTCTGTCTGGAAACAAAGCCATTGTGACGCCAAAGGCCAAACCCCCTCATGGAAGAAGAAAGCCGGCATGTTTACAACTGTGACAATGAGTGCTTATCAGGATCAACTAAATGCTGGATTATCAAAAGTATGTGAAGTATGTAAAGTTTGTGGCATAGACTCTTTAAAAGATGTCCAAGAGTTTTACATGCCAGTCTGTCATTGACTTTACATTTTCACGCCCCTAAACATGACGCTGAACAAAACAAACTGGGATTGGTTGCTTTACAAGTCAGTGAGGTGGTCTCTTGGGTGGTCCTTGGCCAATGGAGCTATCAGTCTGAAGGTCTGGCTACACGAGACTAAAACTGCATCCACATCAGCAGATGGCAGTATAAAGTCCAAGACAATTGTCCACAACAGAAATGTATTTGTAACACATGCAATGTAGTCGATTGTAGTCGCCATTCCCGCTGTTAAATGATATACTTCATTCATATTAATACTAAACACGCTCTCTCTGGATTTCCCAGCGCTGTCTAGAGGTTAACAGAGTCAAGACACACGCAAACAAAATAGGAATGTTATAATGCAGCTAGAGCACAAATCAAGGCTTCAATTACACAACATTTTAACATGAAGAGTTGCTCTTTTGGTTTTCAACTGTGATAGCTAATGTGCTCACTCACAGAATCAGACACTACTGCTATTTATATACATTTCCAGTTAAAAAAATGGCTGTATAGCTAATTGGCTATTGGTTGGTGTTACCAAATTCCCAATTTTAAACTAATTAATTGTGTAGAAAAGTAGAATTTTCTTGAATAATTAGCCTGAAAACAAGTTGGCTCTGAATACATTTCAAATCACAAACAAATAGCAGTAGACTCACTGAACTTACCATCAGCTTCAAGGTGTCTTACAGAACTTCACATTCAATAGAATAGGAAACGAGGTTAATGTGGACCAGTTCCACTGATGAATTTCTCTGACCATCATCAGCTCTGTAAAAGTAACAATAACAGAATCAAACAGAAGCTGAGGCATCTCAGAAGCTCTGTTAACTGTAAAAAATAAGTTTTACATATTTAATGTCTAATATGATAAAGACTACAGTCATGTAAGTGTCTGCTTTATTCTGCAAGGGGCAGGTCGCCCTCTCATGGAGGCTGCCATGTTGAGATCACATGACCAGCTGAATACTACTCACTTTATCTTTATCACTAACTGCAAACTTTTGCTCGAAACTGCATTAGTCTCGGCCTCAGGCATCACTCTTTCATCTTCTGAACACAAAAGAAAATATTTTGAAGAATGTCTATAATCAAACAGTTGATGTATCCCATTAACTTCCATAGTATTTATTTTTTCTACTATGGAAGTCAATGGGGTCCATCAACTGTCTGGTTACCGACATTCTTCAAAATATCTTCCTTTGTGTTCAGCAGAAGAAAGAAACTTGTACAGGTTTGACACAATTTGAGGGTGAGTAAATGATGACAGAATTTTCATTTGTAAGTGAACTATTCCTTTAATATTAATCAAACAACAAAAGAAAAAGAGAAAAGCATTCACTGCTCTTTAATAGCTTTAATAAGGATTCATTATATTTAATTTATAAAAATAAACATGTCTGCTTGAAAGAATAATGTGTGCAAGTTGTTATAAAGAATGGGTTTGGAAAGTAACATCAACCTCCTGTTTACTAAACCAAATTTTGTACACATGCTTGGAATAAAAAAGTGAAATATCCATTCAGTATTTACTTCACTGACATAACAGGTAATTGACTCCACTGACTTAATTATACAGGTAATGTAATGAGGTAGGCTATGCATTATGCAAGAATACTAAAATTGACACATTTATCCTGTTTTATCAATTGCATGTTATGTACAGTTATACATAACAACACACGGTCATCAAGATACAGATTACCTGCCGTTCCCACCATGACCAGTAGATATCGCTAGAGACTTCTGCAACTCTCCATCCAGCTCTCTTCCTGATTACGTTCATCCTTAATCCCTGAAAAGAAGAATCAAAGGCTATGTTAAAAAAAAAAAAAAAAAAATCGAGGCCTGGTTTCACAGACAGGGCTTAGATTAAGCCAAGATTTGGCCTTAGTGCAATTAGGGCATTTAAGTAGCTTTTTTAGATGTGCCTTAGAAAAAAATATAACTGATGTGCATCTCTATACAAAACAATTGCAATGACATATTTTAAGATTTGTCAGTGCAAGTTGCTTTCAGTTAAAACAGCTCAAGCATGAATTTTAGTCTGGGACTAGGCTTAAGCCTTGTCTGTGAACCCGGGGGTAAAGGTTAGGTTAAAAACACCCAAACCAATGCTCCAAGCGTAAGGTAGTAGTTTAGTTGATATTTGCACTGATATTTTTGTTTTCCACTTTCCAGACAGGTTACCAAACACTCCCCTGCTGCGTCCCAATTCAAAGGCTGCATCCATTGTGTCACTGCGGCGTGACAAAGGCTGTCCCAATTTCGAAGGCTCCTTAAAATGCGTCCTTCGTTTCCTGTGAAATTAAGGATGCCCTTTCTCACAGTGTTAAATTCCATTTATTTAAAGGCTGAGCCTAACTTAAATGTATGACCAAATGATCACAATTTATTTCCAATTGGATGAAAATTCTGTCATATACTAACTCACATATATTATTATAGTATATTATATTATATTATAGTTTAAGGAAATGTGTCAAATAACATTAAACTTAATTTAATATTTACAACATAAATGTCCCTAATAGGATAAAAAAAAAAGTTAGTTAAAAACGAATCAATTATCAACTGTCTATTCTTCTTCTGTGTCAGGATTACTTTTAGAATGCAAATTGCAATGCCAGGTCAAAGGTATGACAATGAGTACCATTGTGATAATGTGAGTAAATATGTAGTAAAGTCCTTTACATTTGAACAATGCAAATACCCCAGATTTAAGCCATAGCATCATTGTCTAAAGCACCAAAGAGATCCCTGAGGGTCATTTTAGACACGCCAGCTGAAGTGTTATTTATTTATTTTAAGATTTGGTCTTGACAGCAAGATAAACATTGGCATATCACCCTCTAGTCCTAACAGCCGAAATGAATCGAGTTTCCAAATCTCAAATCAACACATTATCTTTCATCTACCAAGTGTGTGTCAGAATAGCGCAGTGATTTTTCAATAGCAGTTTTCTATATTCCCAACAAGAATACAGATGTAATGTCCCATGACAAATAAGACAAAATAAAACCAGATAATTGATTTCCCAACAAATCAATCCAAGTCTGAACAAACTTTTCTTAAAGGTTCTGAAAAATTATATCATGCACAAACTACTTATCTCAAATTATGCTTACAAAATGTAAAATAAAAAATAAACAAGCAGTAAAAACACCTTTCAAATGCATCACAAATAGCAAAATTTGGTTAAAATATTAAATTATCTGTCAATGCCAAAAATGTACACAGTGCAGTTGGTCAAGCTTCACCAAGATGCTATTACAACATTAACAATAGGATAATCAAAGGAAAAAGCAGAGAAAACAGCATCTCACCTATGAGCTGAGGCACACACAGCCAGAAGAATGGAGGAAGAACTGGGTCTCTGCAGGGAGCGGGCATCATAAGTATATATTGTATTCCCCTATGACCAAGGAAATCCCATCTCTCTTTTTATGGTAGTAGATCCATCCAGAGAACCAATAGAACACACACACCTGAAACACAATATCAAATCCCTCATCTCCACCCGAACCCCCTCCATATAAATAACCCCTCTTTAGATTGTGCAATTATTATTATTTTTTATCTAACAAACTGAAGCCCACACATGAGGGTTCATTAACACTTTCTAAAAAACTTAATGAAAAAATGAATTTGCAAAAAAAAAAAAAATTGTATTACATATTTTATAATATTCAAAATATATACAATATCATATTAAACCTTCACTGCAACAGGAATGGTGCCCCAGAAACGAAAAATGTTCGTTTTCCAAATTTGCCCCAGTCTGACAAATGTACCTAAAGGAATACGGCGATTGATCTCTTTCTTGACTTTCTGAGCAAAGCCAGGCATGTCTAGAAAGACGGAAACACTCTTTTTTATTTCTGTTCATGGAAGTAGGTTCCAGCCTAGACCAATAAGCCGCTGAGCTCCTGAAATATCCCGAGCCCATCCTCGGCAGGACAACATTCCCCTTCCTTCAAGATGCATATGCGTGTGCTGTAAACGGAAACAATGCGTAATACACCAAGATCCATAACATATCTGACAGAACAAATAAAGGGTTCCATAGCAAAATAATGAGAGATATTTCAGAAAAAAAAGGGGGGAAAAAGTTTTTAAGTTACTCACCATACAGCAAAAGAGGAGATCTCCATAAATGTGAGTTGAAATGACACCCATATTTCTTCTGGAAGTTGTGTACCAACCAAATTAAATTAAATTAAAATGCCACCCATATTTCATCTGGAAGCTGTATACCGACCAAATTTAATTTCAGCACTATAATATTTATTCATTACAATCAAAACAAAGCACTAGTCAAAGAGTGTAAGGGAGTGAAAGAACCAAAGCATGCGTAATAAAACAAACAAAAAAGGGATTTTCCTCAAAAGCATTCATTTAATGGTCGTGGCTCAGCGATGATACACAATTCTCTTTCAGGACATATACATACTGCATGAAACAAATGCTCATTTGAGGCACTGAAAGCTAAAGACATAGAACTATGGCAAAAAAAGATAAATGATTGCATAGCACTGACGAATTTCTACAATAATTAAACAGAGAAATGTCTAGGAATTTAGGCTTCGCCCTCAAACATCTTCTTCCTGCCGCCCATACCGGCCTTGTCCTCAACGTTCTTACGCCAGTCCCCAACATCTGAAACCTGGATTATGAGAGAGGAATTGAGTGTGAAGAAATGGTAGTTCAATTAAACATAGGCCTGTATACTTTATATCAGGGCTGTCAACATTAATGCGTTTACGCATGCAATTAATTAAAAAATCCTTAACGCTTAAAATAATTATATGGTAACCTTGGTAGCACTAGCACGCACAATTACATCCTTAAACGAAATTTACATCACGCAGTTAGATGATCTTAGAAGTCAGGAGTTTATCAGAACAGATGATACCGGACAACGTTTCTCGGCTGGATAAAGCAAACCAAAGTCTCGATGGATGAGGATTGTAAACACGATTGTGATAATGTACAGTAGTTGTACAGTAAGAACGCGCGAGTCTGTGATATTGATGCGCAAACAAACGCACATTGTATTTATGCTCAGACACATTTCGGTACATTCATGTTATTTCCACACATTCAGGAGGATAGTTTTGTTATCTGGCATGTGTATGTTTCTGTGTTTAGTCATTCTGGATCCATGTACTGTAGTGTAGTAGGCATATAATGTAGTCAGGTCAAGGCCGTTGGTTTAGGGATTTTTATTTATTTATTGTTATCTCCATGTGGTTCTGTGTTGAGTATTGCAACTTGATATGTCTAAAATGTAAACAAGCTCTAAAAAGCTCTAAACAAGCTCTTTGCTGTTGCACTGTACACATACTGTACACTGAACTCTAAAAAGTTTTGTTCTGTAACTTTTTTGTGCATACATTTATGAATTAAGCTATATGGACTGTTTATTTCATTTGGTTATTAGCTGTCCTTTTGGAGTCTCCAAGTGTCCTTTTTGGAAAGACACCTACATTTACCATGAAAAAAACTTGCAGAAAATGAATCATCCTTCGGATAGTTTATTTTGCTGGATATAGCAAATGATGAGAAAATGAACACGTTAAAGAATATTAATCGTGATTAAAATCTTAATCTATTGACAGCCCTAATATTACCTTCTGAAGAGCTGCTTTACAGCTTAAATTGAATTTGTTTCATAATTGATGAATTTTACAACATTAACACTGTTTGTTAATGTGAAGCTGCTTTGAAACAATCTGTATTGTATACAATAAAATGTGACTTGTATAAATAAATGTGACTTGACATATAAACTAAAGGAAGACACACAAAAATGCATTATTAACTTCTTACTCAATAAACATATTTATTAAAGCAGTAAATCATGAGAGCTCATATGTTAGCATGATTTTTGCCATGGTTACCGGTTGATAAGAGCCTCTAATGGCTTATTTGTTTTAAAGGTGCTCTAAGCGATGTCACGCGTTTTTTAGGCCAAAACATTTTTTGTCACATACTGTACAGCAAACATCTCCTCACTATCCGTTAGCTGCCTGTCCCCTGAACACACTGTAAAAAAACGTGATCTCTGCAGACACCCCAGGCTCCACAAACGGCAACAAAAACAGACTGGGCTAACCCGCAATAGAAACATAACAAACTGTTCCAGCCAATAACTGACAAGAAGGATTTGGGGGTGAGGTTTGGGGGGTTAGTGCGCGGATAAGGAGGAGGGAGGGTCTAGCTAGCCTCCGTTTTGTTTGACAATACTTCGAACGTCAACAAGAAGTGACGTCACCCAACATCACTTAGAGCACCTTTAATAATAAATATTATTTTTTTATTCATATTTATGTGATAAGTGATACAAATATTTATATTATTGTTTATATGTTCACCTATGCTACAAGCAATGAGCGACTTGAGGCCAGTTAGGGGGATTTACCCATGGTAAAATCACTAATGCACGGCCTCTCATGGCTTCAAGGATTTATATAACTTCACATCTGCTCTGTACTATAAGCACAAAGGAATAGTCATAGCATCATATTTCACTCACCTCCTCTTTGACTTCCTTCTTGACTTGTTTCAGGTTGGCTCTCAGATCCAGAGACACCTTGTGTTTGGAGCCCAGAAGAGCCTGAAGCATCTGATCGGCAGACATGCGCACTTTCTTCAACGCGGGTTTCTTGAACTTGCCAATGAGGTCGACCACCTTGATCTTCAGCTCTTCAATCTATACACACATTAGACTAGAGTCAAAATGGACCTCAGAGAACGTCTCGGATTACGACTGTAACCCTGGTTCCCTGAGGAGGAAACAAGATGCTGCATCGAGATGCTGTGGGAACGCCTCTGCATGATTGCGTCATGAAGCACGTATGAAATCAGTCCAATGGTGTGACGGAACGTCATGTGACGTCATCGACCAGGAAACTATAAAGCATACCTGGAACAAACAGTCACCAGCTTCTGATAGGCTGAAACAAGTCGCTCACAGGCATGCAGGGAGTATGGCAGGGCAACGCAGCGTCTCATCCCTCCTCAGGGAACCAGGATTACAGTCGTAACCCGAGACAACATTCCACCACATCACAAACATATTGGAGGGAAACTCCTGACGATAATGTTTTAGAAGCAGCCATACTCCTAGTCTTTTGGTCTGACGCCTCACAGTGCCATGAAGGAAACGTAGAGGGTGTTTCCCCAAGGATACGCCACTTGAAGGGACGTGGTAAGCAGCTAAGACCGCCATGTACACCTTTAGTGTGGAGGGGAATAGACCTGCAGAGATACGCCCCTGCAGGAACTCCAGCACTGCAACCACTGGGCAGATAACTGGGTCCAGGTGGTGCTCTCCGCACCAGGAAGTGAACAAATATCCACTTGAAGGCGTAGAGTTTCCTCGTGGAGGGAGCTCTGGAGTGGAGGATGGTCTCAACAACCTCGGTTGAGAGACCTAAACTTATGAGCTGGGCCCCCTCAGAGGCCAAGCCCAAAGTTTTCACAATTCTGGGCAGGGGTGAAGGATCAACCCGCTCGCCTGAGAGAAATAGTCCCTCCTGAGCGGAATCGCCAGAGGTGAGCCGTCGAGGAGAGACTCTTAGTCCGAGAACCGTACTCGGGCCTGCCAAAATGGGGCTATTAACAGAAGACGTGCCCCGTCCCGGCGAACTCTCTCCAGAACTCCCGGGAGCAGAGCGATAAGGGGAGTGACCTCAGCCACGTCTGCACCATAGTGTCCAGCCCCAGAGGAGCTGGCTGACTGAGTGAGAACCACAGTGGACAGTGTGTCGTCTCTTAAGATGCGAACAGGTCTACTTCCACTCGACCAAGTTTTTCATAGGAGCTCCACCACCTTGGTGTGGAGTCTCCATTCCCCGGGCCTCGGCCCCTGCCTCGACAAAATGTCTGCTCCCTGATTTAAATACCCAGGGATGTAAATTGCCTTTAGAGAGAGCAAATTCCCTTGGGCCCACAGGAGGATCGGGTGAGCCAGTTTATGGTTGATGTAAGAAACCACCGATGTGTTGTCCATGCGGACAAGCACATGATGGCCCCTCAGGTCCGGAAGGAAGTGTTTGAGAGCTCAAGACACCGCCATCATTTCTAGCCGATTTATGTGCCAAGAAAGTAGATGGTCCTGCCACAGACCTTGCGACCACTCATGATTGCTCCCCAACCTGTGAAGGAAGCATCTGTCGTTAGTTTTACGCAACGACAAGAAGCCACAAACACTGGGCCTTGGGCGAAGAACCAAGGTTTCTTCCACATGACTAAGGCACGTAGGCAACGCCGCGTGACCTTGATCATGCGAAACGGATTTCCCCTCAGAGAAAACCCCTTGGTTCTAAGCCACCACTGCAGGGGTCTCATGTACAGGAGGCCAAAAGTTATTACGTTGGATGCAGCTGCCATAAGACCCAACAGTCTCTGAAGCTGTTTCACAGTGAGTGACTAGCCTAGTTTTACCCCATTTACGGCTGAGAGAATCGATGCTATACGAGCAGGGAATAGTTGTGCCTGCATCGTCATCAAATCCCAAGCCACACCTAAAAAAGTGGTCCTCTGAGCTGGAAGAAGCAAACTCTTTTTGGCGTAGAGCCTCAGCCCCAACTTTCTCATGTGAAACAAAATGACATCTCGATGCCGAAACGCCATCTGCTCGGAATGATCTAAAATCAACCAGTCATCGATATAATTCAACACGCGAATGCCCTGGAGTCTCAGTGGAGCCAGAGCTGCATCCACGCATTTCGTGAAAGTGCGGAGTGATAAACCTAGGCCGCCTAAGGGAAGAACCCGATATTAGAATGCTTCGCCCCCGAAAGTGAACCTCAGGAACTTCCTGTGATGAGGTAGATTGCTACATGGAAGTACACGTCCTTCAAATCTTTCGTGACAATCCAGTCCTCGTACTGAATCTGTGACACAATCTGTTTGAGTGTACGCCTCCGTCCTTCTTTGGAACAATGAAGTAATGGCTGTAAAACCCTAACTCCCTGCTGGGAGGAGGAACCCTTTCTATAGCCTCCTTTCGCAGAAGAGTCTGTACTTCTTGCTCCATAACCAGAGCCTGCTCGGGGTCCACCACCCGTAGGGAGGACTCCTAGAAATCTGGGCAGACGAGAACCGAACTGAATTCTGTAACTCTTTTCTATTGTGAGCACGACCCAACAAGATATATTTGGCAGTAGTTTCCACGCTGCCAGAAAATCTGCTAAGGGGACCAGTCTCTCAGGACTGGCCTCTGGTATTGGTCAAACAGCCACCTCGGCGCCCTGAAACGGTGAACCGGGAGGGAACAACTGAACTGGCAGCACTGCGGCCCACCTCGGAGGGTCGCCCCCTAGAGGGCACCGAAGAGAAACGGGCACCGTGTAATAAGGTGGAATCCGTTTCTCCCTGGAGGGGACTGCCCTCAGAAGTCTGACGGCCTCTGCGTCAGGACTTTTTCTTAGTCGAAGCCTTCTTTGAGATAATGTCCTCAGATCTGTTTTATCCCAAGACGACTACGGCTGAGATTACTAAAGGAACCAGCCTCCCGAGACTGGTCTCTAGAATAGCTCGAGAAGCCAATCCATTGTCCTGAAACGGATGACCGGCAGGAAACAACCGAACTGACCCCTCTTAAACCCTCCTTCTGCAAGTCAGACACAGAGACTAGAACTCGCTGGAGATCGCTGCACCCCAAAGCACACAAGGTTGTGGGGTTGGCTGAAAGGCCCCTGAGGACACCGAAGGGAGATGGGCACCATATAATGAGGTGCTATCCATTTTCCCCCGGGAATTCACCAAATATTTTCTCCGAATTAAATGACTTAAAATAATTAAAAGATCAGATGAGTACATATTTAATTTTTGAGAAAATTAAATGCAGCCAAATATCAACCAGACAAGAATGCATGGTCTGAATGACAGGCTGAATATTCATATTATAATCTCAACACAAAAAGAACCATAGCCTTAATAATAGTCTGCTAACAAACATAATTAGTCTGCACACAATCATGAGAGAAAGAGTCTGCTCAGTTCCCTGCACATATATATGTACACGTTGCCTCGGCAAACGCAGGATGAGACACTAGATTTTTATTGCAGAGATGCAGACCCAAAATCTACACGCTGCCTCGGCAAACACGAGATCTGAGCCACTAGATTCTTATTGCAAACCCGTAATCTATGTGGTGCCTCGGCACACACGAGATTCGAGATCGAGTCACAGAATCTTTACTGCAGACCCGTAATCTACGCACTGCCTCGGCAAATGCGAGATCTGAGCCAAGAATCTCTATTGACTCGAGAAGAAAGCCAACAGAAGCAGAGCCAAAACTTACGACAGTGCAAACGTTACACGTCGGGAATTTATGAACACTGTCAGCCCCCTTTTACTAGAGCTGACCATGCATGCTCCACTCCCAAACAAACAACACATAAATCGCATATATCCCCACTCTTAATGAAGTGAGGGCAGGGAGGAACACATGATCCAAAATGCTGTTTGCTCGCCATTATACTCCTGTCTAGATATGTTGTGCTTGTGGACAAACAACAATAAATAGACAGAGACAGTTTAACACAGAGCGCTTGCTGAAGACACAGAAGCTAGTGACTGTTTGTTCTAGGTATGCTTTATAGTTTCCTGGTCAATGACGTCACATGACGTTCCGTCACGCCATTGGACTGATTTCATACGTGCTTCATGGTGCAATCACGCAGAGGCGTGCGTTCTCGACGCAGCTCAAGTTCCCTTGATATGGAATTCAATATATAGACTCAACAGAAACATCATCATCACCTTCATCATCATCATCATCATCATCATAAGGTATGTTTTATATTATAGTAAAACATTATATTATAGTTTATAAGTTACCTCTTTATCTCCCTTGCCCACTTTGCTCTGCAAGTCATATCTCTCCTCATCAGCCGTGTCGATCTGATGGTGAAGTTTCTTGCACAGTTCCTGAATGGCGACATTGAAAGAGTCAGGCTCTCTTTTCTAACCATCTTTTGCATCATAATGTTTCAAGAGTATGCAATATAACTTTTATCATGCCTAGTCGCATATACATCACTGAGACATCAGTGAAACATCTGAACAGCACTAATATAGCCTACATACTAAGAACATATTTGTTTGTTCACAACCATAAATGTCAAGAAAAAAATATTTTGAATGCCATTCTAATATCCAAAAGAGAAGATTGTTGCAAAATCTAGATAAATTCCATTGGTTTTCTGGATGTTTACTATGATTTTCTTAAAGTATTTCATGGTGCCATCTAAATAACATGAGTACATCAATGTTTATATTATATTATATTGTATTATATTATTAAAAGCCACAAAAATCAAGCATTAATAAACAATATTAAGAGCCTATTTGTTCGTTCACAACCATAAACGTCAAGAAAAACATATTTCAAATGCCATTCTAGTAAAATTGAAATATATTTCATTGGTTTTCCAGATGCGTCTATGGTGTAAGACTGGAGAAACTGGAAGAACTGGAAGAGAGGGCTACTCTCTGAGAAAATAAAGGAAATTAACATTTTAACTCTCTTGCTATATTACCAACCCCATTCGAGACACGATCACACTTGAGTTGATCACCTCCCAATTTACACATCATTCCCTTCACCCATCCCTACCTGAATTCACCCAAAAATCTATATGGTTTAATATGAACAATTATCATACAGTATTATACATGTTTGGTATCATTTGAAATGTCTCAGTGCGACTGATACAAATGTCTCATTCCCAAAGAAGTAAACCAAAAGGTAAGAAAGTTCTTAAGAGTTTAGAGATAACTTGCACACAGAGGAGGGTGTGTCTTCCAGGCAAATGGCATTCTGCTCCCAAAAGGTGTAAACTCTGAATGCAAGTTCCCACTGTGAACTCATGTTTACATTTGAAAAGAGGTTTCTGCCTTGGTCTTAGTATTCCTTGGTCTCCCATCTTATAGGGAGATGCTTGTGGCGATTTGTAACTCAAATTAGCCCGTGAAGCGGAGTGTATGCAGGCACTCCGCATCATGTATTTTATAATGTCAGGTTCGCATCTTCTCTCTTTATTCCAGAGCATTTGATGTTTTGTATTTATTATCTTTCATAAACTGATTATGAAATTGGCATGATACGTTTACCTGACATAATAAATTGTTACATTTGATTTTATTCCGACTGACTCTGAAATTGTTTTCCCAAGTAGATTAAACGGATTCGTACGTTACCGCAAGTTTTGCATTAGATTAGTGACAACTAATATTTGGCACTAATTCAAGTGTACGTGTTTTGCAAAGACAAGAAGTGAATTTCCTTTTAGGGTAGCAAAAGTGCTGCTTGACCAACCTAAATCTGGGTGTGTCTTACCTCTGTTTTAATTTAATGTTAGTTTAGATAGGTATACGTGGGAAACCACGGCATGGCCAATCCAAAGCTATTATAAGACAAGTAAAGTTGGTTGACTTATATCATATAGTGGCCATACCTCTACTGAAGTAAACGTTACTTTAATTTCAAGTGTATGCAATCACGGGGGCTATACCAAAGTATCTTTGATTGTGTAAGCGTGAATGTTTGGTGACCGAAGCTGGCGAGCTTGTGATCGTGAGACCCACGTTAAACAAGGCATGAGGACCTCTGAGCGACATAGCTTCCTAATATGAACGGGTAAAATATAAGCAAAGAGTTAAATAGAACAATCAAATGTATTGCTAAACTATTATATAATTGACCAATAACCAATTGGCAGTCTAACCTAAATTCGAGGTTGTGATAAAATGGAGTCAGATAAAAGCTTAAATGGAATTAAATTACTTTGCCACGTGGATAGACAGTAACGCGCAGAGACCTTCACCTGTTCTATCGGATGCCTCCTTTGGACCGATCTATACGGGCTTACACTGGTTTTCTTGAAGTACTTTCGAAGTGCCGTGTAAATACCATGAGTGCATAAGTGTTTTTCTTTTATTAATATTATAGATTTTAGTAAAATTGCGAATTACTTTTACATTTTTATATTTTCTTTATTTTTTTTTATTTTATTTTTTTGTAGGCTAAATGTTTTAAGTTTTAGTAAATTTGTGTTGTAATTTTTTTTTTTTGTGCTTTTAAAAAAAGTTTCTATAACTTTTTATTTCACTCTTAGTTTTAATTATTTTAGAATTCAAATGTCGCCTTGGCTACTACCTGAAATAATATATATTAGTTTTAGGTAATGATAATAACCCTGAAGTTCATGAGTATGGTAATGATATAATGATATATTCATCGAATTGCTGTTTTTGTAAAGAATGTACTTAAAATAAGCTAACAAAAAATTCTGTCTTCCAAATGAAAACATAAACAAATAAACATCTAAGTGATGTACATGTGCTACGAGAGAACGAAAATCATATTCATATATCATATAAAATCATACAAGGACTTTTAATTAAATTAGCATTCTGAACATTTGGTGAATGTGGTGACAGACCAGCAGTTCCGCTGTAGATGAGGGCATGGACAGAGGAGGGCAGTTTTGTGCCATGTAATTCTCCCTGTCTACAATTAGCTGAGCGGCTTCTTTCTCCATAAGGCCCTTTGCAATGCTAAGCACCAAACTCTGTAGGGCAAATACATCAGTTAGACCCTGGATTTCATACAACACCATTATAGTGCTTTTATCAGCAACACACATACTGGCAAACATAAAAGCAGTCAGAATAAATTACACTATTGTAAAGACCACATGTAATAACATGATGTGCACAGTTCCTATCGAAACAGGAGGGTGGGACATTTCAAACGGTCGGATTTTACTTTTTATGTCAAAGCCATGATGTGATGTGCTACTTGCTGGTCTGTTGTAGATGGTATTAGAATGAGGGACATTCTCATCCTACAAAGCATTTGACTGGACAAAGTAATACCAGTAAAATAGTTGAACAACTTAAAAGCTACATGACATTTTCACTAGCGAGGTAATGATGGCACTGTTCTTGAAGCAGATAAACTTACTCCGCTTCGTGCCATGACCGCATTACCAACTCGGTTGTGCATTATTTTATAATAATTCAACGACCCGTCATCAATTATTCCTTAATTATATTATATTATATTATATTATATTATATTATATTATATTATATTATATTATATTATATTATATTATATTATATTAATCAGTCACAAAAGTCAAATATTATTTCATGAGGTCTTCAATAAATATTTTGTAATATTATATAGTATCAAAAGCATCTGTGTATTCTTTACTCTACCTTGAGATGGTGCTTGCGGCTCGATGTCATCTTTTTTCTGTGATGGATGATGAAAGAATTACAATTTAACAATAATAGATTCCCATTTCTTTGATATGAAATCAATGAAATAAGATATTCATATACTCACTCAGACATTTTGGGCCCCTGTTTTCTTCACCCCTGTACAGAGTGCAAAACAGAGCAAAAAAAATGTAAATACATTTTTAGAGAGATGAAACAACTATGAACTATTATGCTATTTGTATTCGTTGTGAATACGCAGGCCACAAGAAGTAAATTTTTTTTTTTTTTGGATCACTTTTACTCACGGCATGCTATCCGGCAACAAAGGATTCCATTCATTATGCTAAGCTAAGCTAAGCTAGCGGTGGCACTGCCAGACTAAGACAATGCATGGACTGAGACAAAAATGCGTTGCCCACCTATCTAAATGTAGGGGAGACGGTGAATAACCCCTATTTCAAAAAATGGTGGTGTGTTACTTTAAATATGAAGAAAAAGACTACGGACTTTTGACACATCTCGGAATAGTTCAGAAGATAACAGACAAATTGTCCTCTTGTAATCTGCTATTGGTGAGTATCTAACGTAGGCTACCCTGATCTTTTTGAAGATTCACTCACGTTATAAACGTCAAATAATATCGATTTTTATATAAATTCTTGCCCTTTGTTCGCCCTGGTGATGAAAAAAATTAAGAGAAAAGGTTGTTTTAGATCTAAACACATAGATTAATGCATTAAACAAGCGTCTTCGACCGTTTTTGCATCTCTTCAGCTTTTTCAGTTTCTCGCGCCATGTTTTATAATGCTGTGTAAAGTCAAAAGTTCAACTTTTGTAAACACGTCTCGACACCCACGCTATTTTCCATTTTGTTTGCGTTTTAAAAGCATAAGCGCATTCCTAAATTTAGCTTACCGCCATTTTAAAGCCCTCACTATCTGTTATAATATATACATGGACATAATACGTTGCTACACGTATAGGCTATAATGTCTATGGGACTGCAAGTCGACAAGTTATAGTATATGTCTGTGTAGGGACTAATTACATGCTTGATTATTAGTGATATTAAAGTGTACTTTATTTGTGTTACAAGTACATTACAAATTCATTACGCGTGTCTTCGAAACATACAAGCCATATACCATAAGTGTATTATATTTGAGTATAAAGTATAGGCTATGCTCAGTAATACCTTTGGCTTAAATTCCAAATACTACAAATTGTACACTTTGTCTTCAATAACAAATGCACTTTAATAAACAAATATTACTTAGCTATACTTTGTACAATATACTATTGTATACTATAATGTATTTTGAAAGTATACTTCAATGCATTGTTACAATGATAATTTTCATCACAGTTAAAAATATAGGCTACCTAAAATATATATTTTAAGTAAAGTGCAAATAAACAGAATTTTCACTTCAAGTATATGTTTTTTTAAATATATTTTTTAGAAAATAATATACTAAAGTACAATTATTTTAAAGTGTGTTAAAAGTTGTTTATGAAAATGCGTAAAAGCATGATGCTAATATACTTTTAATATATTTAAAGATAGTATATTTGCTATGTACTATTGAAAAAGGGAATATATTTCAAATACAATAAAGTATACTTTTTTTTCGTTAGGGATTATTTATTCTTAGCACCCCCTTTGAACTGTTAAGCCCCTCCTTAGCAGCCCGAAGAAAAAAAAATCCTGGAGCCGCCACTTGAACCAGCACTTGTAAATGTCTTGAGATCCAGAGGGAGGGGTGTGAATTTCCCCCTCTGATATCCAGTATCTCAGTCTCCCTGCTTCTGGAACAATCTATGCATATGTCAACAATACAACTAATCTGACCCTGTCTGCAGACAGCTGTATAAATCACGCAGATCGTGTTTTTTTCTGTATTCAGATATTTATTATGCTGTATTCTTGCATATTTATAACAGATCCCTTCAAAGCTTAGCATGGTTCGACAGAGATATCTAAGGAAGGGTTATTTTTCTTTCTTTCTTTATTTTTTTGTGCAAATAATTGTTTTTATAGCATTAAAGGGTTAGTTCAGCCAAAAATGAAAACTCTGTCATAATTTACTCACTCTCATGTTGTTTTAAACCTGTATGAGTTTCTTTCCTCTTTTGAATATAAAGGAAGATTTTGAAGAATGTTTGTTAACCAAACAGTTTCTGGTCCCCATTGACTTCCATAGTGTTATTTTCTATACCATGGAAGTCAATGGTATAGAAACCCACAATATATGTTGAAAATATCTCCTTTTATGCTCAGCAAAAGAAATTAATACAGGCTTGAAACAACTTGAGGGTGCGTAAATGATGACAGAATTTTCAACTATCCCTTTAATGATATAAACAATAAATGTATAGCATTTGTAGAGGCATTTGAGCACACATATTCATGTTCATACAGTCATTTAAAATGTCATTTTTGTGCCAAGCTCATTTTGGCAGTCCAACACGCATTGCAAGATATTCAACTGGCATTTAATTCAGTAGCAAGAAAATAAAATCTTTAATACGAATTTAGGATTACATAATTTGTGTACAATACTCTAAAATTACTTTGTTTATTTTTATTTTTTTATTTTTTTACAAATTAATAAAAAAAATGAATGCTAAAATAATCACTAAATAAAATAAAAAATATGTATTATTTAGTTTATTTTATAGTTCCAAATAACTATAAACTGCTTACAGAAATACGTTTGTCATCCTAAAAATACAATCCAAAACAGTAAATTCCAAGTGAATAACACCTCAAACACAAGTCAAGCATCTTTGGATGAGACAAAATGGAATCAAACCATGAAAAGGTAGACATTGTCCTCACCTATATGAGAAAGTTTAGCAGCAGTTCAGCCCTGAAAGAAGAATATCTGAAGGAAGCAGACCACAAGCAGCAGGACTACAAACCGATATATAAGCCTGGCGTCATCATTCGTCTCCCCTCTTTATGGTAATGTAACTAACCACAGTTGGTTTGCCAGGCTCTTGAAATATCCACTTTTAATGTCCGCCAATCATATCGCTTAAAATAGACTATTGGAGAAAACAAATTTCCAGATGTCAGGATAATGAAACTAACAAGAAGAATTAGGTCAAGGCAGTTGTTGAATATGATCTGATAAGGGCTGTCAGGAGTCGTTCACCTGCCAAATTAACTGATTAACATGCAGGGTGTTGGAGAATAACACTTATGTTTCTTTTCTTTTTTGGCTATAACTAAGATTTTTTTTTTTTTTTTTTTACTTCATTATTTATTTATTTATTTTTGTTTTGGAAGAAGACAAGCTGCCATTTCTGCTTTGTAAGGATTAAGTTTCTTATGTTTAATTAATAGAAGCAACTGATTTATTGTGATTTATTGTGCTCCCCCCTGCTTTTACCTAACATGATCCTCTGGATTGTAAAGTCAGCAGTGCTTACTAATAAACGTAAGACAGTTGGTAGTGGACTATTTTCAGAAACCTTCAACTCAACCTTGCTAAGACAGAACTGCTTGTGGTCCCGGCCAACCCAACACTCCATCACAACTTCTCCATTCAGCTAGGTTTGTCAACCATAACCATAACCATAACAGGACAGCCAGGAACCTTGGAGTTGTGGTTGATGATCAGTTAAACTTCACAGACCACATTGTTAGAACTGCTTGGTCCTGCAGATTTTCCTTATACAACATTAGGAGGATCAGGCCCTTCCTATCAGAGCATGCTACACAATTCCTTGTCCAAGCTCTTGTTCTATCCAAACTGGACTATTGTAATGCTCTCCTGGCTGGTCTTCTGGTCCTCTCCTGGCTGCAGCCAGAGTGGTCTTTAACAAGCCGAAGAGAGGACACGTCACACCTCTCCTCATAAATTTGCACTGATTGCCAATAGCATCAAATTCAAGGCACTGATGTTTGCCTACATAACAACCAATGGCTCTGGACCCCTATACCTAAACTCACTTCAGAGCCCTCCAGAAGCTTGCGTTCTGCAAGTGAACGTCACCTTGTGGTGTCATCCCAAAGAGGCACAAAAACACTTTCACGGTCCTTTTCCTTGACTGTACCATGCTGGTGAAATGACCTGCCTATCTCAACCCAAGCTGCTGAGTCTTTAGCCATTTTCAAGAAATTGTTTATGCAGAACATTATACATGATATAGCCTATGGGGCAATTTCACTCAATATACATGATATAGCCTATAGGGCAATTTCACATCTATAGATTGTTTGTTTTGTTCCGAAACAGGGACTTAATTTGTTACAATGTTGCATTTTCTTCTTGGTTCTGTTCGCTTTCACAAGGCAACCCTTCAAAGTGTACCAACATGTGTTTGTGCAAGTCTGTTGTGCGTCATTTATTAAGATGATTAACAAGCTCACACCATGAGCTTATTGTGGCTTTATTTGTAACTGTCGAGACACACGCAAATACTATACGAATGTAGCCATCACTCCCGCTGTTAAATTATGTACTACATTCGTATTAATACTACAGCAAATTCAAACACGCTCTCTCTGGATCTTTCAGCGCTGTCTAGAGGTTAACAGAGTCAAGACACATGCAAACACTATATGAATGTTATAATGCAGCCACAGCATGAATCAAGGCTTCATCGGGACAGCATTCTAGCACGGAGAAGTGCAATTACACAACATTTTAAGATGAGGAGGTGCTCTTTTATTTTTCAACTGTCATAACGTCTCTTGATAATTGCTCTTTTACAGTGGCGGTTCTAGAGGGGGGCCAGGGGGGGCCAGTGCCCCTGTGACAACAAGCTTGGACCCCCTTGTGGCCCCCCTAAATGTGGAGTGTGAAATAATTTTTACAAAACTGTTTTTTGCTATCGTTGTTTTTCACATGATCCGTTATTAGACAGTGGCAACACGGAACACAAATGTAACCGGTCCGGGACTGCTTAAATCGGATCTGCAGGTTTTTTTCTATTCAGACGTTGGTGGACGTTTTGCGCGAATATTATAGTTAAAGCAAAGAAGGAAATATAGAGGTGAGTAAAGTTGTTAATATGTTGTATTTGTATTAAATGCATTACAGAAGTGTAACGTTAGATCAGCTAATCTTAACCTGGCCGTTTGTTAGTTTGTGGCAGTTTGAAAAAGGATCAAATTATGATCAACAAACTCATGGTGCTGAGTATTTTTACTTAAACAGGGATGCAAACAGCGCGCTTTTCTGCGCCTCTTTTTCACGTCAGTTTGGGTGACTTGGGTCTGAGAGGGTCTGATTATAATTTAACAAAGTCATCTGAAGCCATTCCATAGCTTAATGTGAGGGACAGAAGTCTATTTACATCATTAAATTAAAGTTTATGGAGACTCGTTTTCCCTCATCTGTCAATCATTCTCCATTCAGTATTCAAACAGCGCGCGCGCCTCGTCCGGTTACAGCAGGATGCACGGTAAAACTCTCTCCAATATGATATATTCACATTATAATGCTTGATCTGTAGATAAAAGGCTGTGGATTTGCATAAAATGACTTTATTTTGTGTCTTTGTATTTTATGTTTGTTGCTGTTTTAAAACGACTCGCTACCGTGTGCCTGTTCACACCACAAGGACTATGAATCGGCATCAAACGCACAATAACTGGAATTTTAAACTTCACTATGTGAAGGAACAAATTATCAATAAACTGTTGGACAGATATAGATGGGTTTCCGTTTCTCGAATTACCCATTATCCTCTGCGGCGCGCCGCCATGTTGTGTGTCAAAGCTGTCAGTAAGCTACTGGGAGACACGGCTCATTCACTGTCCTGCATTAATAGAAAGCCAGTTAATATAAAGTATTTTTGACTCTTTTGTGTTGAGATAACGATGACAAATTCCTCCAAACCTGGCGACAAGGTCAAGGTTATTTACAGGGACACATTAGACGATGTTTGCAAGGCAAGATATGATGAGAATGTGCGAGTTAAAATTTTATGTGGTCGCATTTGTGCGAGTGCATGGTCATGTACTACTCAGTTAAATTCACGAATGAATTCTCCTGCATTGAACTTGTTTTAGCGCCCGCCAAAGTGAATTTTTGTCCCGCCAAAGTCTTATTTGATTGGTGAGTAATGTAGATGAACTGGGCGCATGTTTAACTGAAAGAACGAGCAGAGAGAGAGAGCCGGTCGTGCGCGCGCACTCCCTCTCTCTTCGGAGCCAGGCGAAAATGTAAACAAGACTTCACCGTCTCCAAACTAAGCGCTGTCTTGCTCTCTCTCCCTCGTGGAAAAGTTAGTCTGGAGCCCTGCATTGACGGTTCACATCGCTGTAGCCAGGCGGCTGATATCTGCACAGCCCTTATTATACGGTACATTTAGACTCAGTGTCAAGACAACACCATCTGGGTAAAAAAACAACAACAACACAACGCTCCGAACTAATTTAGTGTAGGAGAGAGATGGAGAGCAGAGGCACGGAGCGATGTGCTCCAGGTGTAGCCTCTGCCTCTGGCTCGACCACAGAGAAAGTGGCCACAGAGAAAGTGATGAAGGTGGACAATCGTCAGAGTGTGCTTCTGCCCAGCCAACACCTCTCAAGGGCTGTGTCGATAGTAGCCGCCTGGGAACAGCGATTTGACAGGCCGATGAGAGCTAGCGCATTTAGCTAGCCCATCTTGGAAATTATTAGATAAAGTGTCACATCTCCAGAGCACAAAACCTCTAAATGTTCACAAGAGCAGCACTGAACATTAACTCCAGCCAAACGGAGAACAATCGTATGATTTTCATGTTCAGAATAATGCCGATTCAGGATATTATCATGCTCCGTAACACAAACGCTTGACCCACTTGACACACAAGATGGCGCCGTAAGGAGTTGCGTGAGAAATGTGACGTCATCGTAAATCTATCTATAGGCTACACTAGGATTTGTGCGCGCGACATTTCTTCGCTTTGTGCCGTGAACTTTTAAATGCGCACTTGTGCAGCGCAGCGCTGAACCTGAACACTGTGACTCCATGTTGCTTTGAGCACATCATTCTGCACCCGCGATGCGCATACGCGCTTTGTGCGCTCTGTTTTTAAGCGTTTCATATTATCATGGTTTTTCCTATATTTTTTATACCTAGCCTGCACAATACATTTAAAATAAGCATAATTTAATTGTATATTATACTGTATGCACTAAAGCTGGTGAAAACCTATCTCAGGTCCACAATGTCAGATGACAGATTAAGCAATTTAGGTGTTCTAAGTATTGAGTCAAGGAGGGCAAATGTCGACCGATATGGGTTTTTTCAGGCCGATGCCGATGCCGATCTTTTGAAATCCGGGTCGGCCGATGGCCGATTAATGCTGCCGATTTATTTTGCCCGATATTTGGCCGATTATGTGCTTGTTTTTAACCTCTATTTGAAAGATAAAATATAACACAAATAATTACTTAAGATAGACAAGATTTCTCAACAAAAACATTTATTGAACACTTGACCAATCTGCACTTGTTGTGACCTTGAGATATGTTTGGTAATTGTACCTGAATGAATTGAAAATTAATTTGCTACATTTCAGATTAATATATTTGTTTTCCTTAAAATTTTAATTAACAGTAACTTAAACACTTTGCAGTTTGAATGATGTCTTGTAAACAAAATGACGGAGTATGTTTTTATGTTTCCACTGTTCGATCGCATCCGCGCCTCACACACACACACATATAAGTAAACACTTTGCGACTTTAAACACACGCGACTTTTCGATCGCGCCCGCGCCCCTCTCTCCCTCTCCCGAGTCTCCCTCTCCCTCTCTCTCTCCCACACACACACACCATATTCCAGCATTGCCAACTTGCAAACCCCGCTAAGGCGGGGCTACAGATTAGGTGTCCCCAAAGAACCCACAGTAGTTCCGCATTACATGAATTAATTTGCACGCGAGTTTTATTTATTTTTATACCATGTATTCTCCGTGTAAATTTATACACCGAACCGTGACGCCCGTACCGTTTCGCTTCAATACGAATACATGTTCCACCCCTAGTCTACAGTGAAATAGTCATACATTACACTGTTTGGTCAGCATTTTAACCGTGTTTAATCCAGCTACTAGCTAACAGTATGCTAACGTTAACTGCTGACTAGCGTCACGTTTCTAACGTCCGTTTTCAGAGCATCCAAGAGAAGCACAGGCATAACAGTAGCACCGAAATGAAGCACAGAAATACGCATTGATATTCGGTCCGGTAAATAACGGTCGTTAAGGCACCAGTGCCGTATTAGCACCGGGTCTGTCTGTAGCTACCCAACCCTAGTGACGACGCTAGCAAAGCAAAGCCAGTCCTTCTCTAACCTATGGCCACTTTTTTATTACTTATTTCTCTGCATTGAGTGACAACCCTCTCAAATATAAGACACACAAAACAGAACAAATAAAAGTATCAGATTCTCTGTCTGTAATTGCAAAATTCTTGCTTACTTATTGTGACATGATAGCAACCCTTCTGCTGTGCTAATGCAACCTCAACTACGCTATCAATATCCAAAGTAGCCGAACGTCATGTCGCCTATTCATATTTTTTCTCGAAGTTGGCAGTAACATATCAAAAGGTTTTAATTAAATATAAAGGAGTTTTCTCCAAGGAACCTAGCTCCTTCCTTAGGCACTGGATGAGGTCTGCTCACTCTGCTGGAGAATGACTCTAGGCGCAGCGTGCGTCGAGGTCGAACTCGTCTTCCACAACAACAACACTAGGCTGCCCACAGATGCGCCCGCCTAATATCGGCTTGATATACTGGATATTGGCCGATGCCGATTATGTTAAAAAATTCAAAAAATCGGCCGATTAATCGGTCGACCCCTAAAAGGCCTTAAATCTAGATGAATTTGCTGATCTTTTTGCAAAAAAACACAAAAATCGTAGAATATAGTTAATGTGACTGATTCTAAATATGTAATGCAAATCTAAAAAATATAATGGAAATGCAAATACATTGTTGAATGATTGTTAACATGGTATTTTGCCTGTTAATGCCTATAGTGCAGTGCAGAAAATGATATGACAACAATAAGGTCTAAATGTAACTGGCCCCTCTAACAGTACAACTGGCCCCAGCTTGGCCCCCCCAGTTGAAATGGTCTAGAACCGCCACTGCTCTTTTATTGAAGTTTTGGGTACCAATGGCCGAGAGACCTGTGGCGGAACAAAAAGAAAGGGGAACAAAAGATTCTCCGCCCGATCCTCCTCCGGGGGAGGGAGTGGTGCGGTCACCATCTCCCAAAGAGCAGTAACTTCCACCTCCGGTTCACGCGTCTCAGGGTCGCTTGCACTTCCGCTTGCCACCTGGTTTGGCAGCGGCCTGGACAGCTGGCCCGCCTTCCTGTGACTGGCTCTGCGCTGTGGCCTGGTTGGAGGCTGCTGCTGAGGCTTAGCGGGAGCGGAGGACGTCGCAGGAGGGCGCCTTCTGCCGGCAGATGGGCAGCGGTTCGCCTCCGTCAGCTTCTGGGCAGCCGACAATTGTTGGGCGGAGCTCTTGACTGTGTCGCCGAATAGCCCAGCCCGGGAGATGGTGGCAGTGCCGCCGCTCCCACCACGCGCATCACGCGCTGTGCGTAGGGCACCAAGTGCTGAGGGGGCACCAAAAATAGCCTAATGAAAAAAAAAAATTATAATGCCGATATTATTTCAGTAGCCTATAGAAATATTATTAGGCACATTCTAGCCATGTATATGTAACAAAAAAGGGGGAACAAGATAATTTAATTGCTCTAGTCTAGAAAGTACCGCCCCCCGTTGGATGGTCCGTGCCGGTTGTTCGCGCGGGCGCCTTTGCGAATTCGAAGGACGCGTTCGCGCGGGCGCCTGACGAAGTTTGACAGACAGACAGTAGGCAACTTTTTTGGAAATGGCCCCGAAAAGACAGCAGGAGTCAGGATCTGAGAAAAGAAAGAAAAAGAAACTGCGAGATGATGCCCGTGCATCACTTGCAGGTAAGTCCATGTTTAATCATTCTTAAATACGGGAAATGTGCTGCATGGTGCTGCTGCTAATCGTAATGCGCCTCGAACTTGCTGACGTTAATGTTAGCAAACTATGTTATTATTATAACTTATAACTTCGGTGCAAGCTAAATTGAGATTTTACTGTTAAACATTACCTATTTTACAAATAACTGACGCCAGCTAGCTGTTACTTTCTTTCTTTAGATATTGAGCAGTAGTTTATGGTTTATTTTGACGTGATGGTGGATGGTGTTACTTTCTCAGTAACAGTTAACGTTAGCTATGGTAGGCTGACAATTCCTGTTCAATATATATATATATAAAAAAAATATAAAATGTCATTATGAATGATATAAAGCAAACATTACTGTTGAATTGTGTGCATTATTGCACCTCATTCTATTATGCTTTTATATTATATTATATTGGATTTATCAAATAGTTGATAAATAAGGAATAAAGGGGGAGAACTCCTTGGCTGCCATGCTTTCAGTTTTAAATGTTTTTTTCCGGTATAAGATTCTTTGTTTGAATATTTTGTCTAATAAATGTAATTTATTCAAAGTGACATAAAACATGTCTGGATTATTTTGAGAATTTTTTTATTTTGCTTTTCTGTTTACTGAAGAAAAGTTTGCACTTTCAAATGTATGTTGGCTATTCTACATATTTTTTCAAAGTCAGCAAAGCTGTGAAGATTTTACTTTCTCTTTTTAGTGTTCTTAAGTTTTATACTGTGATGCTGCTATTGTGTTATTATTGGTATTGAGTTATATGTTTGGTAATGAAAAGTTAAACTGGCAAAAACAAACTTTTTTTTTTTTTTTTTTTTTTTCGGGGTCGGGGTGGGGCGCATCATAAAGGAATTATGCTTAGGGCACCAAAATGGCTAGCAGCGGCACTGGATGGTGGAGTCCAGGAACCGATATTTATCTGCCTCCCTAATGTCTGCCTGGTTGAGCCAGAAGTGGCGCTCCTGGACCAACATGGTGGACATTGCCTGACCAATCGAACGTGCAGGTAGGACAGTCGACGGACGTAGCTCCTTCAGGAGCTCTGTGTCAGAACCACCCTCATGCATGTCCATGAGCACCTGGGCCTGGTGGACCTGCAAGAGCGCCATAGCATGGAGGGCAGAAGCAGCTTGTCCACAGGCTCTGTAAGCCTTGCCCGTGAGACCGGACGAGAACTTACAGGCTTTAGACGGGAGCCGCAGATTACCCCGCCAGGAGGCAGCGGACGCCGGACACAGTTGCATCGCGACGGCCCGCTCCACCGGGGGGATATCCACATACCGCCCCGTACGTGAGCCGCCCCGGGAAACCAATCGTCCTGCCTAGAAGGTTCTGGACTTGGTGGAGGGTTCCACACGAGCCCAACCTTTTCAGCGGCCCGGGATAGCATAGCCATCCACTCCTGGTCCGTCTCGGGCAACGAGACAGAAGGAGGCAACACAGCCGAGTCTTCATCCCCAGAAGACTGAAGCTCCCCCTCCGATGCTGCGATCGACATCTGATCATCAGCGGGAGCCCCAAAGGAAACAGCTGGTCATCCATGAGAAGGATCAGCGCGCTCCAAACGGAAGCTCCACGGCTTGCAGTGTTGCTGAGGCGTGAGGCGCCCATGGAGGTTGACTCGGCGGGGAAGCCCTCACAGTGATCCTCAGGTCTGGGGACCAGAATAGGCACTAGATCGAGGCATAGGCGAGGGGACTGCACCTCCCTTGAGGTAAGCCAGTCTCGACCTCAACACCGCAATAGTCATGTTCCCACAGTGAGAACATGAGCTATTCACAAAAGCAGCCTTAGCGTGTTGAATGCCCAAACACGAGTACAGGAGTAAACACGAATGTGCCCACTACCCAGTGCCCACTAACACCACGTTATGCATGTCTCACGGTTTCTGTAAAAACGAAACCAACGTGCATTCGCTTCACTCAAGCGAACGATGCTTTCGGTGTGATAAATGTGCCCGCTGTCCCGCGCCCACATCCACACATAGACATGACAGTTCCCACGGGAACCGCCCAGCCCTCCCCTCGCGGTTGACCACCGCAGAGGAGTCGAGCGCGGGCAATCTGCCCGCTGTTATCAGCGCGCCCCATGCCTCAAATGTCACGAGCACGACGCTTGTGTTGCAGCACGCCGAAGCTTCTCCATCGCTGAGCGAGCGGAGCGCGCTTCGTATTCAACCCCTAGCTATCCATGCAGACGCATGGGCAAAGCTGCCCGGGGTTTCGAAGTGGGTGCTGGACATTATAAAAAGAGGCTATTCGCTACAGTTTCGCCGACGCCCTCGCCGCTATGCGGCGCGCGTCGAGACCACGGTAAAAGCAGAAGTAGCACATTTACTTCGAGCCGAAGTGGCGAAACTATTGAACAAAGGGGCCATAGAGCCTCTCTCTCAAGTTCAGAGCGAAGGAGGGCTATACAGCAGATACTTCCTGGTACCGAAAAAAGACGGGGGTCTCAGACCCATACTAGATCTAAGGCAACTGAACAGAGTGCTTGTGAAGCGACAGTTCAGGATGCTCACGACCAGACAAATCCTCGTGCAGATTCGCCAAGGAGATTGGTTTGTGTCAATAGATCTGAAAGACGCGTATTTTCAAATACAGATAGCGTCACGTCACAGGCGATATTTGAGATTCGCCTTCGAGGGCCAGGCATATCAGTACACAGTCCTGCCGTTCGGTTTATCCCTGGCACCCCGTACGTTTACGAAGTGCATGGATGCGGCACTCGCACCCCTCAGAATGAGAGGCATGCGAGTACTGAACTATTTGGACGATTGGCTGATTCTAGCGCAATCTCGCTCAGTGCTCATAGAACACACGACCGTTTTACTCGATCACCTCGAGAATTTGGGTCTCAGTGTCAATTGGGCGAAGAGCTCTCTGTCACCCAGTCAGAAGATATCTTTCCTGGGCACAGAATTGGACTCGCTGTCCATGATAGCGCGACTATCACCACAGCGCGCGGTAGACATTCAACGCACAGCGAACTCGTTCCGCTGCGGCGCGTCTGTCCCGCTCAAGAAATTTCAGAAGATGCTGGGTCTCATGGCCTCAGCATCATCAGTGCTCCAGCTGGGCCTGCTCCGCATGCGCCCGCTGCAGTTTTGGCTGAAAGCGCGAGTCCCACGCAAAGCGTGGGCATCCGGTTTGCTTCGCCTCAGGGTCAATCAGAAGTGCGTCACAGCTCTGAAACCTTGGAGAGCGAACGACTGGTACCAATCAGGTGTAAGCCTGGGGACTTCCTCGAGGGTGAAAGTGGTGTCCACGGACGCGTCCACCTCGGGATGGGGAGCGCTGCTCGAGGGCAGACCGTTCTTCGGCCAGTGGTCGGAACGGGAGAAGCTCCTGCACATAAACTGCCTCGAAATGCTGGCAGTAGACAACGCGCTGACGCGTTTTTGTCCCCAAATAAAAGGACGCCACGTCCTGGTCCGTTCGGACAACATGTCTGTGGTGTCCTACATAAATCGCCAGGGCGGCCTCAGGTCCAGGAACCTGTACAGGCTGGCAGAACGCCTCCTGGTATGGGCTCAGTGCAACCTGCGCTCGCTCAGAGCAGCGCACGTGCCAGGGCTCCTGAATATAGGACCAGACAGACTGTCCAGGAACAATGTTCCCGGCAGGCGAATGGTCTCTACACCCACAGACAGTCCAACTGCTGTGGAAGAAATTCGGCAGAGCGGAAGTAGACCTGTTCACGTCTCAAGAAAACGCTCACTGTCCGGAATTTTTCTCCAAGAGCAGGGACGCGCTGGCCCATGTGTGGCCCCGCCGCCCGCTCTATGCTTTTCCCCCCGTCTCTCTCCTGCCTCAGGTGATAGAGCGGATCAGGGAAGAAGGATGCTCAGTATTGCTGGTGGCACCGTTCTGGGAAAACCAACCTTGGTTCCCAGTCGTGATGCAGTTAGCAAGTACTGCCCCGTGACCAGTACCAGTGAGGAGAGACCTCCTCTCACAGGCCCACGGCTCGATCTGGCATCCTCACCCGGAATTGTGGTCCCTTCATGTCTGGGCCATCAACGGGTACATGTTGGACTCCCTAAAGGAGTATTAAACACGATCACGCAGGCTAGAGCTCCGTCTACGAGACGGCTCTACTCCTCGAAATGGTCAGTGTTTTCGGGCTGGTGCACAGCCCGTGGCGTGTCACCCACAGACTGTGGAGTGACGGAGGTGCTTTCCTTCCTACAAGAGCTGTTGGATAAGGGCAGGGCCCCCTCCACGCTCAAAGTTTATGTGGCGGCTATAGCAGCGTTCTCAGGAACAACGCTTGGTCAGTCAATAGGAAGGAATGATTTAGTCATCCGCTTCCTTAGAGGGGCTAAGAGACTGAATCCTCCCAGACCTCCCTCAGTCCCTGTATGGGACCTTTCTACGGTTCTGGAAGCCATGAAATGTGATGTGCCTGGGCAAACTGTGTAAGACCCACATTTCCCCATCAGTTCAGGCCGTACCCCGCCCTGTCTGTATGATGAAATTCGCGTCTAAGCGACGCTGCCATATGTGGAAGAGTGCGGCTTCGCCCCTCCCTCTTCCCGGACTCCCTGTGAGTTCCCTGGGTGATTGTGCACTATATGTACCCCGGGCTTTCGCCCTTGGGTCTTTGGTGTCAGATCTCAGCATGCACGGCGTTTTGCATTGGGTCCCCTAGCGTAAGATATCTTACGCAGTACGAGAGACCTCTCGTAAGAGAACGTACTCGGTTACTAACGTAACCTCGGTTCTCTCTAGAAGAGGGAACGAGTACTGCGTATCTTGCCGTGCATGCACACGCTCTGGTTGCTTCGATGATGAAAAACCAGATAATAGCTGCCTGCGAGCGGTATTTATAGGCCTAGACCACGCCCATTTCGGCGGGACGTGACGCAGCGGGCGCGAAGTGCCCTGATTGGGTCTGGCGTCACGCCAGGCCTCGCTCGATAGGCTGCTGCAGTTGCCGCAGAGCAGCCAATAGGCGCGCGAGCTGCCTCGCCTATGTCTGCATGCTGCCGCAACGCGTTTTGCATTATTACAAAATTAAGGATAATTTTTGGCTTCAATATCTCGCGGAAAAAGGATTTTCCCCTAGCGTAAGATATCTTACGCAGTACGAGAGACCTCTTCTAGAGAGAACCGAGGTTACGTTAGTAACCGAGTACGTTATCAGCTACTTTTATTTAAAAAAAAAGTTTTTTCAGTAATGCGATTCTCTTTGTACACATATACACTCTTTAATAGACGTAATTCACTTTTAAGAACCATTTAAACAACGTATGATTCAATGCACTACTTCTATCTAGATTTATAAGCAAGTGGTAAAATATTTAGCCATGTAGTTATATTAAAAATCGCAAACATTTTAAATTAAAACTTAAAATTGACAAAAACAGCCAACTCTCATGCCTTTTCTTTGGCATTTAAATTTTAATACAATAAATCTTGGATGTCACAAAGAACTTGTTTTTCAACCTCCACGAATGAGACGAGTGTTACTTTTCTGTTCGCTATTTTTGCTATTTTTCCATAGTGGTACACTATATTGACTGGGTTAAATAGAATTGCATTACTAAAAAGAGACTAAAATACAATTTTCATTGACTAAAACTAGACTAAATGTCATCAGTTTTCGTGGACTAAAACTAGATGAAAATATAGTCATGGCTAAGGCTATGTTCACACTTAGCGTCTTTTTTCAAACTGCCAGCGTCTGTTCTACATTATAACCCTATGGAGTAAACCGTTTTTTCAAAAAAGTCCTGAGCGCTTTTTTAGACGCCACCGCCGGCGTCTTTTTCTGCAGCTCAGAGCGTCTTTTTAAGTTGAAAAAAGTTCAACTTTTCTGAAAAGAACGCCCTACGTCAAGCGCCTTTTTGACAGCTGACCAATGACAAGCGAGTAGCGAGACCTGTCGTTTCCATAACAACAAGAACAACTGTCTGTCGTGCACCCACAAACGTCTTTGTGAACCGACATTCTCCTCCCCGGTAACTTCAAAAGCCAACGCAAGAGCCAACTTTCTTTTTTTGCATCACACAGCACTAGGCTACTGTTGCAGCTGTTGTTATAGCAACAAAAGACGCGCTCGGCTGCTATTTGTAACCGAACGCTGCCAGCGTTTTTTTAGCAAAAACTTTTGTCAACTTTTTCTTGTCAAAAAAGACGCTAAGTGTGAACATAGCCTAATTCTGACTAAAATAACACTAAAATGCTCAGACTTTTAGTGGACTGAAACTTGACTAGACTAAAAAGAGTATGAATGTGACTAAAACTAATAAAAACTAAAATGACAGCTTGACACAAAGACTAGACTAAAACTAAAATTAAAACAGGCCACCAAAAACAACACTACGTGCATCTGCTTCCGTATTTATACCCGCACAGCAGGGTGGGCCTACCCTAGAAATCCAATTTGAATCCAATCCAAGATGAATTTGCTCAGCGAGTTTACTCTGGCGTCGAGTAATGATGCTCATTAAACATGCCCTTGTATCCGAGCTGCACCAATCACATCGGGTTATCTGATATAGGCGGGCCAGAGGCGAGCTAAACAGATGACGACAGTGCTATGACGTCGAAGTCATTAGTAAACATTGCAAGATGGCTATGGATGAACACCAATTGTTTGAAATGGCTTTGGTCGCTACAATGAACGAGTTAGACTTGGCTTTTTATCTAAAAGAGGAACAGAAGGCGGCGCTCGAATCGTTCCTTTGCAAGAAGGGCATTTTGCTGTTTTGCCAACCGGATACGGCAAAAGTCTAATCTACCAGTTAGCTCCATTGGTAGCTAAGCGTATGGGGCTTGTTGTGATTGGTCGTAGTTTTATCCAATTGCGTGCAGTGAGATTTTCAAACGCATGCTTGGTGCCGCCCCTCGAGCTAGCCGATTTTCATTAGTCGATGCCAGACCATTAATCTTTCAGATTTAGGTCTGTGTTTCCAGGCTAGGGCGGGACAGGGCGCGAGATGCAAATCTCGCACGACAATGTGCATTGGCTCATTCTGTATACACCTGAAGATGATAGGGCTCCCTGAAGCGATCCCAATTACGTCGGCACGTCGACTTAACGTCAATCATGACTGACTAAAAGAATTTCTTTCTTACTGAACTGTTCTTAAAGAACTTCACATTCAACAGAGGAGGAAATATGGTTAATTTAGACCAGTTCCGCTGATGAATTTCTCCTCATTAGCTGACCATCATCTTTTACTCTGTAAAAGTAACAATAACTGAATCAAGCAGAAGCTGAGGCATAGACAGCACATAGCTTTGTTAACTGTAAAAAAATAAGTTTTACATATTTAATGTCTAATAAGATAAAGACTACAGTCATGTAAGTGTCTGCTTTATTCTGCAAGGGGCAGGTCGCCCCCTCTCATGGAGGCTGCCATGTTGAGATCACATGACCAGCTGAATACTACTCACTTTATCTTGATAATTCCCCTGTTTTCAGACACTTTTGGTTTAGGAATAAATGAATAACGGCAACAAATTTGCCTGTGATGGGATAACTCAAGGCCTTGCCTTGCCTTGCACGAACGTCTGATGCTTGAGGCACACAAAATGTGAAACACTTTGTGATTTTGAAGTCACCATCTTATTGGTTGAATTCTAATTTCTACAGGATGTTCAGGAGAAATCTGTATCGCAATCTTAAATGGTCTGTCTGGAAACAAAGCCATTGTGACGCCAAAGGCCAAACCCCCTCATGGAAGAAGAAAGCCGGCATGTTTACAACTGTGACAATGAGTGCTTATCAGGATCAACTAAATGCTGGATTATTAAAAGTATGTGAAGTATGTAAAGTTTGTGGCATAGACTCCTTAAAAGATGTCCAAGAGTTTTACATGCCAGTCTGTTATTGTAGGGACATTGACTTTACATTTTCACGCCCCTAAACATGACGCTGAACAAAACAGTGTACAACATTGGTTGCTGTACAAGTCAGTGAGGTGGTCTCTTGGGTGGTCCTTGGCCAATGGAGCCATCAGTCTGAAGGTCTGGCTACACGAGACTAAAACTGTGTTCACATCAGCAGATGGCAGTATAAAGTCCAAGACAATTGTCCACAACCAAAAGTGTCAAATCAACAATTGAAAAAATAATGGTGAAATTTGCTGCCCATTATTAATTTACACCAGAACCAAAAGTGTCGAATTAGCAAATGAAATATACTTTTATTAAATGTATTTATAATTGTATTATTATTATTATTAAATTATTTAAAGGTGCATTAAGCAACTTTTCATGTTAAAAAATACCCGTTTTCTAACCCATACATGCTTAAACAATTGCCTGATGGGCTGAATGAGCCCTTCTCTGATCACTGAGATTGTCTCTATAATCCTGTAAAGTAAAATAAATAAGAGGGATTCGGGCCGGAATTTTAGACTGGGCGTGACGTCATGCGCGTTCACGGCACGCTCACCTGGCTGTCTGGCAGGTTTGTGTATTCGCCGCCATTCTCAGTAGAAGATGGATTCTAAGAGACCGGCTTGTAGTTCATTTCAAACACCAACGCAAACCCCACGTAAGATAAAAAAAAAGAAAACTTTTGTCCGTGAGCGTGCACACTTCTGGCTGCAGTTTCGCTTGCCGCCAGAGGGGGCATAGTTCTGCAAAAACTCAGAGACTTGCGCAATGCACCTTTAAATTATTTCTATTGAGGCTTTTTTTTTTCTTTTTTTTTTGGTAAAAACAACTTAAGACTTTGCAACAACCAAGTAATGTCATGCATATTTTTGCTCACACTTTACCACACTGGCAATATTTGGAACAGCATTCTCAACAACACTCAATATAGCATGTTCAATATGTACATATACTGTGCCCACTATGCATATTTTTGTATGCATGACTAATTACTGCTGTATGCTGTATGTAATACTGTATCCCACAATGCAAAGCTCTCAACGTAACTTTCCATTTACAGTGTGATACATAAACCAAAAGTAACATCAACCTCCTGTTTACCAAACCAAATGTTGTACACATGCTTGGAATAAAAAAGTAAAATAACCATTCAGTATATACTTCACTGACATACTAGTTAATTGACTCCACTGACTTAATTAAACAGGTAATGTATTGAGGTAGGCTATGCATTATGCAACAACAAGAATACTAAAATTGACACATTTATCACTGCACATCACATAGGCTACAGTATCACATTGATTATAAAAATAATAGCAGTCAGTATCCTTTTTTTTATTAATTGCATGTTATGTACAGTTATTGTACAGTTATATTGTGCATGTTATTTACAATTATGCATAACAACACACAGTCATGTAAATCTAGTTACGGTTTGAAGATGCAGATTACCTGCAGTTCCCACCATGACCAGTAGATATCGCTAGAGACTTCTGCAACTCTCCATCCATCTCTCTTCCTGATTACTTTCATTCTTAATCCCTGAAAAGAAGAATCAAATCAAATCAAAAACTCCAAGGCCTGGTTTCACAGACAGGGCTTTGATTAAGCCAAGATTAAGCCTTAGTGCAATTAGGGCATTCAAATAGCTTTTTTAAATGTGCCTTAGAAAAAATATAACTGATGTGCATCTCTATACAAAACAATTGCAATGACATATTTTAAGATTTGTCAGTGCAAGTTGCTTTCAGTTAAAACAGCTCAAGCATGAATTTTAGTCTGGGACTAGGCTTACTGTGAACCCGGGGATAAAGGTTAGGTTAAAAACACCCAAACCAATGCTCCAAGCGTAAGGTAGTAGTTTAGTTGATATTTGCACTGATATTTTTGTTTTCCGCTTTCCAGATAGGTTACCAAACACTCCTCTGCTGCGTCCCAATTCAAAGGCTGCATCCATTGTGTCACTGCGGCGTGACAAAGGCTGTCCCAATTTCCTTAAAATGCGTCCTTCGTCTCCTGTTAAAATAAGGATACAATAGATGGATCCTTCGCTGCATTGCGTAGCCCTGAGTTCATTGCGCACCAATGGCGAAATTTTTTGTTTCGAGTGTGAATGTTTTGAGAAATTGCCGAATTACACTTTTAAATGTAAGGATTGGGTTTCAACTTACTTATAAGTTCGAGGCTTTAATATAAACTTTCATTTTAAACCAGAAAAAAAAGTGTCTTGTCACCTGTTTAGCTTAACTGGTAAATTAAAATAAAATTTAAATTGTTGTTTCTATATTTAATTTCCCATATTTGCTTGCAGAACGTTATATGCTATAGTCTATATTAAGGGCATACTAAATTAATAACCTTTAATTGACAAAAGTGATGTCCAATACAAATTACTGCTGGTCATTTTCTTTTTTATGAACAATTTTAGTGAAAAGTATGTTTAATATGATTTTTTTTTTTTTTTTTGAGAATGTGTACTTTATCATAGTATGGTGTTTTCTATAAATCAGGGGCAGACATCTATTTCAAACCTTTTGTCTTGGATTTATTTTGACCCCCATGACTTGTAACCAATGCTGCCATTTGAAATCGATATTGACATAATCATTGAAATACAGTTTTAAAAAGTAATATACTAATAACCACCATAAAGAACACTGAAGAAATAAAATTGGGGGTAAAAGAAACACGGGCCTACATCAGCAGTAGACAAACACCACTTGGCAGTTCATAAATAATCCTGCTCAGATTTCATGGTGAATTTTTGCTCTTCTCAATACAGTAGTGTTAAATAGATTAATAGCAGGATCCAGAAAGCAGGCGTTTGCCATTATAGTCCAGTAAAGAAGGAGCATGTTAAATCCTTCAGATCCAAGGTAAGATTCAGAGGAGTCAACCAAGAGGTGCTCACCCAAAGAAGAAGGCTGGATTCACACGTGCTGTTCACAGGCAATGAGGATTTTTAATGGCATTCTTTGATGGCTCAGCAAAACTTCAGATTTCTCTTTAAGGAACTGCTGGGTTGCTAAGACCAGTGGATCAGAGCACACATCTGAAATTCACACCACAAATACCTTCCATGTTCCCTTCTTAAAAATAACCTAACCTTTAAAGACGTTCTTTTTATTTAGAATTAATAGAATTTAATAGAATTTTCATCTCTGCTAGTAATGCCTACTTTCACTTATTAAATAAAAAATGCTTTGTGTGGGTCTTGACATTACTCACCCGATGATCCATCAAGACACATACAGGACATCATTCTGCAAGAATTATAAAATATTATAATTATATTTTACCCTCACACTTGATATTAACCTTTTAGAGACAAAAAAGTTCTGTCATGACAACTCTCTGAGTGTTTGGCATGGTAATGTGTATGACAATGTTAATGTGTTTGGTCTTGGCGGAAAAGATCTGCTATACGCTGCTGTTATTGCTGATGCTGCAGAGCAAGTACACGACTTGCCAATACACACACGACACCCTGCTGTGAGCAAGTAAGACATGCTGCTGCTGTACAATATAACGTACATCAATTACCTGTAGCATATCTATGCAGGTGGAGCTGGGGAAGATGGAGGGTTTCTGAAAGCGCACTGCACTGTTAAGGCAAATGCTAACCAAGTATTTGAAAGTTGAGTATGCGAGCTCATTGGCTACTGATACTGCAGGAACCAATCAGCTGTGCCTTATAGAGAATGATGTGATTGCAAGCAGATTGAGTTAAGGACCGATCAGCCTGTGCCATCTAGAGTTTCATGACAGATCTTTGTATTTATTTATTTAAAAAGGCAGGAATCTTACCTTGATGATAAAACAACAAGCAGCAGTTGGTTTAGATTTGGAGTTAGTTATATTGAATTATAGTTTAGGAACTGTTCTGTGTGTAAAGTCAAAATGAAACCTTATTGCTTACTTTCGTAAAAAAAAAAAAAAATGTTAGGTGGGACTTTATGGGACTAAATACCAGTAAAACTGGTATGAGGGGATTTGACGATGGAAAAATATGTGGGCTTGGTCAAATGAAACTGAGGTGGGGTTTACATTTAGTAAATACAATTTTCTTTTTAACAACATTCTCAGATGTTTCATTTGCATTAAGACATAGAATGTATTTTGTCTAATAAAAAGTAAAAAGTGTTTTGATTCCGTGTTAATTAAGCAAATTCAAGATTACAGTGATAGTTAAATTATTTTTAAAAAGAAAAGAAAAAGCACAGAGCAACAATTATTACAGTTGGGTTGTTTATTTAGAAAAGGTAGGATTTTGGCAAACAGTCAATCTGTGGTATTTCTATGGACTATGAATTAAACTGTTCCTACAGAACCTTTAAGTAGTACATTTTATTTAGATCGAAGTCAGGAAATGATCATAGCGGATCACTCATAATCGTCTTCAAGATTCAGTTTCAAACATCTTCTTCCTGCCGCCCATACCAGCCTTATCCTCAATGTTCTTACGCCAGTCTCCAACATCACGCAGTTCTTTATCCTGTAAAAAAAAGGGGGGGGTTTCAGTGACCTGGAAGTTGTCTGATCACCTAAAAATGAAAATGTGGTCATCTTTTGTAGTCACCTCTTCTTTGACCTCCTTCTTGACTTGTTTCAGGTTGGCTCTCAGATCCATGGAGACCTTGTGCTTGGAGCCCAGCAGAGCCTGAAGCATAGCGTCAGCAGACATGCGCACTTTCTTCAAAGGAGGCTTCTTGAACTTGCCCTTCAGGTCAACGATCTTGATATTTAAGTCTTTGACCTAAAACACACAAATAATCTCGCTGACCACCTCGATGATGGACCACATAGAAGGAGATGCACAAGAAACATCTTACCTCATTAACGACCATGATGGCTTTGTGCTCAAGAATATATCTCTCCTCATCAACAACAGCGATTTTTTCATGTAACTCTTTGCAAAACTCCTGTTGACAGAATAAAATTCACGCTAAAGATTTGAACTTCCCCAAAACCTTCTAGAAGTAATAATAACCGGATTGGACCTGTAGTTCTTCTTTGGAGCTTGGACATGAAAACGCAGGACAATGTTCTTCCATGTATCTCTTCCTCTCCTCCTTCTTCTCGATGTTCTCTGCTTCCAGTAAGTCTTTTGCAACCACGAGCATCAAGCTCTACAAGAAAATTTGATTAATTGAGAATCCTAGTATACTTAAAATTTTTAATGGAACTTTTTTGATGTTGGTTTGGTTCAATTGATAAAACATGCGCTCTTACCTTCAGGCTGTGTTTTTTACTACTAGACATTCGTTTGCTAATAAAGAGGAGAAATAAGGACATATTTTACATTAGGATATTCACCTCTGTATTGTGGCATTGTAGTAATATTTGTACTTTGTTTACATAGACACAATATATACCGTGCTTGCAAGGAAGCACAGCATTGATATTCCTCAAGCCTTCTAATTACCGTTTATTCTAAACCATGATCCATAAGTTCTTAAAATTTTGCAACTAATTCAGCAGCAAAACAGACCCCTTTTTAAACTTTTTATGTCAGCCTTATTTAATTGTTTCTCGAAACATGCATTAGACAGACATGTTTGACTGTTGCAACGAATTTTGCTGCTTTTTTATGATGATGTATCATGTATATATGCCTCGCATAAAAAATTAAGGCTGGAATCCACTAGATGACTTTTAAAATCTGAACGGATCTTAAAAAACTAGGCATCATACACTAGGGGTGTAAATCGTACAGTTAATCACGATACGATACGATACGATACGATATCGATTCTCTCAGCCAGCGATACGATATTTGCCGATACCTCAAAAAATTCTACAATACGATTACGGTTCGAATCGATTCAGTGCTATATCGATCGATTAATCGATATTTAGATATTATGTGCCAAGTGTACACAATCAGTTACGTTTATTAACTCATACTACATACTCATACACTATGCGATTTTCTTTGAGATCTGTCAACTTTGAACTCCCAATATAGACTTTCATCAACAAGGACAGTCTCATCCAGACTGCAAATCAAGTCAAAAATCTGTGCCAAAGTCACTTAGTGACTCCAGCCTTCAGATTAGCCCCTTTTTTTTAAGAAATGTAAGATTAGAATTTGAAGAATCTCCCATTTTTTACATTGATAGAATGTTAACCATTCAAAACATAAAATATTTGCATTCTTTACTATAGCAGGTTTATCTTTTGCGTTCCTCCAAGAAACTTCCCCAGGGAAACTTTGCGTTTCCTGGCAAAGAACTCCTGCCTTACAGGCACTGGTATATTCTTCAAAATAATGAATGGATTGTATACTTACTCAGACATTTTGGAGAGTGTTCTTTACAACTTTTTGACAGGAAGAGAAAAGAGAAATGCATCAGAAGCCAAAAAATACACTTTACGCAAGTATGAGAACACAAATGCTTCTAGGTACACATGCATCCTTTAGTTTCAACATTGCCACACAGGGCTCTATAGCATACATTAGTACAAACTGTCTTCTACTGTCATGGTGGAGCAGCAGTGATGAGAAATTTAAACTGTCGACAGCACTGATTAATTAAAGCATCACCCCCCAACCTACACCAAGTATATCTGTCCAACAACTTCAGGTTAAGGATTCAGTAAAGCCCAAGGCTCGTTTCTAGCACAGTTTGAACCTACAACCTTTCGGCAACCACTGCAGGTGGACATAATGGCACCAAATTCATAGACCAGGGTTCCTCAAATCCGGCCCTGGAGAGCCACTGCCCAGCAGAGTTTATCTCCAGCCTTAATCAAAGACATCTGAACAAGATAATCATTGTCTTCAGAGGTACAGGTCGTTGAGTTTGATCAGGGTTTGATCTGAACTCTGCAAGCCAGCGGCCCTCCAGAGCCGGATTTGAGAAACCCAGCCATAGACATTCTGATCATGTGAGCTTTTTTGCTTTACCCTTGATGTCACCACATGGTCCCCAAAGCCTCTTTGACTCATCCGAGAGGATTTTCTCTAGGAGGCCACTGCAATATGATCTCAAGGCCAGTACATCAGCTGCAAACACAGCCCCATACTCAAGAGCATCTCTGGGATGTCAAAGATATGACAACACAGCTCTCCTTTATTCCCAGCTAAACAACTGTCTCAGATGTCTTTCTTAATATACTCCTCCTCTGAGAGACAGACGGGACTAACTGGCTAACCGATGACAAACTGATTGACTCATTTAGTACACTTAAATGGACTCTTAATGCCTCAATGACATACTTAGAAAGCTGTGAAGACAACAGTCAGGTCACATATGTCTATTTGAAGAAGGACTATTCTAAGTAGCCATAAGGTGAATGAGGACACATTTTGCAAAAGCATATGGCAGAATAGATTATGTAGTATAAAAGCCTTAGTGTCTTCTTGTGTGAGGGTTTGGTAAAAGAGCAACTTAAGAACTCTTAAAAGTCAAGACTAATCAGTTCTCTGAAGAAATATATGCATATTCCAGAGCTTCCAGATGGTTAAGGCATTTCAAACCATTACACAATAACTAGAAGGTCTTTGTGAATAGACAGCATTGTCTTTCAGATTCAAAAGTTTATACGAAGACAGCATCGTAAATCAGTTGTTTTTAAGGAGGACCATAAGAAAGTGTTGACAGGTGGAGTAAGACTTAAGGATCAGTCTCAAATGTATGCTCATGTCGGTGTTCACTTTCAAATGGCAGTAAACTGACATCAGCAGGCAGTATATCAAACCTGACTTCCCCCTTCAGATCACCATTCAAAACGATTTATCTTCTTTTTAGCATTGTGTTTCCAGAAGGAAAGACTTCAGTTGAGATAAAAAAACAGAAACTTTACACGAGTTAAAATCGCCAATAACGATCATACAATGTTTTGACGACTATTTGAAGATATTTTCACAAATAATTCACAAATCAACTTGGTCTAAATGCACAATAGCTACAAAACTATCTAAACAACAGTACAACAAATAATCTATACAGTACATATATGATCTTTGCAGATGCCTTCTTAACATTGCAAATTAAAAAGAAGAACCAATCCCCATGACAACCTTCTCCATCACCTCAATCTCCAAAAATATCAATCCCACAAACTACATTTTACAACTTCTAACAAATATCTACAAAACAAAATGGTATAAACTAAGACAATGAACCGAAGGAACTGCTCTCACCCTTCTTGAAGAACAGAGGAACGTCTTCTAGGGACAGATGGCTGTCAAACCGAGACACAGGCAGCAGACGTGCTAAGAAGATATATATTGCATTCTCTGATCTCTCTGCAAATCCATGGTTTCTCTTTATGGAAGTGGATTACCCACCAAACCAATGAGCTGACAAGGTCATGAAATACGGCACTATCCCTCCTTCGCTGCGCCTTCAGTATAAATATCCTGTCCTTCAAGATAGTTATTCTTTTATTCTAAGAATGACTTTCTCACAAAGACCTCTTTGCTTCACAATCATCTATATCCATCCATCCATTGTTTCTATCTATCTATCTATCTATCTATCTCTATCCATACATCCATAAATAAAGAATACATATCATAATGTGAGTTACCTTATGTCTGTGCGTTCAGCTTGTTTCCGGACAGCTGCTTCTCACAGGTGCCAGAAACACTGTTACCTGTTACATTTAATCATAATACAAATATGTTATAAACTTGTATTTATTCATAAACCAATAATACAAACTGACAATAAATACTTACTTGTTCCACAGATTGGTGAAGAAAACTGGTTACAAAGTGGTTTAAGCATCAAAATGAACACAGAACATCATTCCTGCTTAAACGTTTTAATGATTGTGTAAGACATTGATACATGGTTGAGAATGCACATTTCAGGTCCAATATTGAACAGAAAACTAAGTGATCGCATTTACTTTCCCACAATAGCAAATGTAAATGAATGTGTTTAAAGTACAGTTTCTCTCATATTAAAGACAAGGCCAATTATGTTTGAGCAGCACATTGAACTTCAAAAAAATAAAACAAAATTTAAGCCTCAGTTTCAAACATCTTCTTCCTGCCATCCATGCCAGACTTGTCTTCAATATTCTTACGCCAGTCTCCAACATCACGCAGTTCCTTATCCTAGTATGAGTAAAAAAAAAAAAAGATGTAGTCAGTGAGCCAATATACTTAGGATTTGAGATCAGCATCTTTTACAATTTTGAAGGTTCTAAACTCTTTTAGACAAAGCAGTAACATGAACTGCGGGGAAAGGAGAAGAATGCAGTTTAAACGCTCACCTCCTCTTTGACTTCCTTCTTGACTTGTTTCAGGTTGGCTCTCAGATCCAGGGACACCTTGTGTTTGGAGCCCAGAAGAGCCCCAAGCATCTGATCGGCAGACATGCGCACTTTCCTCAGCACGGGTTTCTTGAACTTGCCCTTCAGGTCAATAACTTTGATATTGAGGTCCTCGATCTACAATCAATCAGTGAGGGTTACCAATATAGAAACTACAAGATAAAACACAAATTGGATTGTAATATAATTTAGATGACATCTTACCTCCTTTGCACACTTATTGACTTTCATTTCCAGGTCATATCGCTCCTCGTCAGTGACATCAATTTTGTGGTGAAGCTCCCTGCACAATTCCTATAAACAATGAGGACAAAGAGTATTTATCTAATTTTATCCACTTACATTATGTGTCCTCTAAGGTGTCAAGCACATATTTATTATTATTATTATTTATGGGAATTTATTATATTATACCTGTAATGCCTGCATGGATCCAGGTAGAGACAGAGGCTGGCAGGTTTCTGACATGTATCTCTTCCTCTCCACCTCTATGTCCTTTACTTCCTGTTCCAGTAAACTTTTAGCGATAGCAAGCATCAAGCTCTGGGACACAGAGAGGCAGGGTGTCATTATTAATCATTAATGGTCAATGAAAAATAGGTTTTATTTTAAATCATACTGTACCTTAAGATGATGCTTGCGACTCGAGGATATCTTTTTGCTGAGGTGTTTGGAAATTTTGAGATCAATCAAATACATTGTGTAAAGCAGTAACTAATAACCACAAGACACTCTTTCACATTATTATTTTATATTCAACATACACAAACATAAAAATATACCACCACAGCAACTAATTTCTGTTAGTTTAGGAAGATTATGATAATCTAAAAAAGGGGAATTCAAAATATTTACTTACTCCGACATCTTGGCTGAATTTTACTTTTTGCCCGCTGTGAAATAATACAAAATTTACAATTAATGCAAAGCACTGGTAAAATTACAGTATGCAATTAAAGTGATAATGAATATATTTTTATCAGCAAGGAAAAAGGACTGTGCATGGACTATTTAAAATGTGCTTTGTTAATGTTTAAGCTTGTATAGTTTAATAAAAATGTAAAAAAAAAAGTTCATGTATGCAAAAAATATATATTTTCTCATCATTTATTCAATTATTGATTCATTCCGTTTAATAAGATTGTTTAATAAGATTGTTTAATATAATATAATATTATAATATAATATAATAACTATTTGGGAGGCTGTAATAATCGCACGGTGAATGCAATAACAAAAGTCTTAATTTGGCTAACAGCATGATAATACAGGAACAAAACTCATAGGACACAACCACTTCAACACAAATGACATGGAACAATGAAAAGAGGACACTAAGGGTTTAAATACACAGACAGAGTGTGGCAAGCAGGGTGGGCTGAGGGGGAATAGAGCGAGGCCTGTGGCGCTATTACTAGCATCACCTGCGTGCCACATTAGCCTCATGTCTCAAGGAGGAGCTCCGGGACGATAGGACCCAGGACCAGGCCTGGAATTTATGTAGTGTTTTTTTTTTATGTTTATTTGCGGCAGTCGTCCGAGAGGGGCAGCAGCTTTACTTTTGTTTTGTTGTTTGTTTGTTTATTTTACAATTCAATTATTACATTGATCGTTCACCAGTTCCCGCCTCTCAGAGTTCTATTTCACTCTGAGAACTGAGCGATCTGCATTTTTGCCAGTCACCAAGATTTCAACAAAGTTTAAGTTTGGGTAAAGCGCAGTGCTGAACGCAGATGTCGTCCAATCACAGTGGAGGAGGGGCAGGACAAATACCACATGACCAACGGTCACATTCTGCGTGTATAACGATAACAAACGACAAAAACAAGCACATCTCTTTATCCAAATCAAGTGCCAGAGAAAGTATTTTACATTGTGTTGACATTTTTATATTCAGAAACAAACTATTTGCGAAATCAGATACTAGTAACAGTTCCACGTATATTCAATATCATAGCACATATACTGCAACATCTCAACTAAAAAAAAAAAAAACATTGCACCGCCGAAACATTCTCAAGTGCTCGCAGCAAGGCATTTTAAGAAAAGCACTGGTGAACTGGTGGACACAAGGCCTAAGAACAGGTGAGGAACTATGAGTAGCTATGGAAAATAATAATGACCAGGAACATAGGCAAAACATGAGCAGGGAAAATTAAACCAAAACACAATGAAATTAAACAGTTTTACACCCCATTACACCCCCCACCCCCCAATAACAGGGCCAGACTTACTAACAGCTAGCGCCTGCGCAAACCCTCTTTTGGAGTTTAAAAATCTACTGTCAGGATTTACTAAAGACATGCAGTGAAAAATTTGTGCTAAAAAGGCGTGGACAAAGTTTATTTCTGCGGCTGACCTCATTGCATATGCATTTGTTGAAGTTTCCCTTTCAGACGCAAAATTTATGAGAGGAGAGTATTTAAATGAATCATGCAAGGTGATATACTAAGGTTTGCGCTCGTTAATTTACTGGTGTTTGCGCCATTATTTACCGCCCCAAAAAAGCAAGTCTTAAACCAGATGCTAACAGGTAGACTGCGTTGGTCATTATGGAAATTATCCGGCTGCGTCTGTGTTCTTTAATTTGCGAGTCGTCAGTAAATCACGTGTTTTTTTGTAATTGCGCTCTCATGCTAATTTGCCCTGTTTAGTAATTTGGCCCCAAGTGAGGAGGGAAGGCAGAGGCTCTGGAAGCAGAAAACAGTCCAGGAAACAGGAGGAAACTAGGGAAGTGATGACGGCAGGAGGAGCCAGGAAGGAGACGAGAACAGGAAGAGCCAGGCTGAGACCCAGAGCACAGCTAGGATGAAGGCCCATGGCGGAGTCGAGGGAAGGAGGAGCCATGGTGGATACTTGGCAGGCGGACCCAGGGGGAAGACAGACTGAAATGGAACCGATGGAAGTGGAGACCCAGGCGTAGCCGAAAAGCCGATGAAACTAAGCAATACTGATGGATTTGGAGGCAGAGGCAGAGCCGCAGCGACGAGTGTCCGAGGTGGAGCCAGGGTGCCAGAGGACTGAGTCAGAGCCGATGGGTCTGAGGAACAAGGCGTAGCCAGAGGGAAGGTGGAGCCTGACGGACCCGAAGGGGTGGAGAGACGAAGTGTAGCTGAAGGCCATGGCGCAGGCAGAGCGACGACTGTCCAAGGCAGAACCAGAGGGACGACAGCCCCAGGTGGAGCCGAGGGAGGGAGGAGCTAAGGTGGAGCCAACTGGTCGACTAGCTGAAGTGAAATGATGGGCTCGGCGGCTGGAGGCAGAGCCAGGGGATCCCCTTGCCAAGACGGAGCTAGAAACCTGAAGACCCAAGGCAGATCCACAAAGCAGAGTGTAGTCAACAGAAGGGGAGCTGAGGGACAAAAGGGAGCATGCAGAGGCAGGGCCGGAGGACTGGCTTTCTTGGATCGCCTGCTGAGGCTGGTGTAATAGAAAATGCAAAGCGAGTGATCCGGGTAGTGGTTGAGCCACGTCAGGTCTAAAAATGTCCTTGTGTGGTCCTCAAGGGTATGCTCTGCCTGCTCTAAACAGAGCAGGTAGACTTCTGGTAAGTGCATTTATAGAAACATCGTAAAACATTTTTTAAAGTATTTACTTGGAAAACATGGTAGTAACAAAATTTATAGGACACAACCACTTAAACACAAACAACACAGAACAATGAACAGAGGAAACTAAGGGTTTAAATACACAGACAGATTAATCAACAGAACTAAGAACAGGTTAGGAACTAATGAGTAACTATGGAAACTAATAATCAACAGGAACACAGACAAAATTAAACCAAAACAAAATTAAACTAAGCAGACTTAAACATAACCCTGACATTTATAATATAATCATCATTATGTTCAAATAAGGCAGTGATGGAGTCTTCTGGTCCAAAGTGAATCATCTGCTATTTTTGGGCAGAAGGTATAAGTTTTCCATCTCCTGAGATCTTCTGTGCTAAGCCTGTTTCTGGGTGATAATCAAAATCTTGACCCCACCTCTATTCCTTCCCTTCCAATCATCTGCAACTGATCTAACATAATGACTCAAATCATGACATCAACTTTTTCCACATAAACCCCTCTCACGGTTTTAAATTCCATTTATTTAAAGGCTGAGCCTAACTTAAATGTTTATTTCCAATGAAATAAATTACTTTTTTTTTTCATTGGATGAAAATTCTGTCATTTGCTAACTTACATATTATATTATATTATATTATATTATATTATATTATATTATATTATATTATATTATATTATCGTTTAAATAAATGTGTCAAATAACACTAAACTTAAATGTAATATTTACAACATAAATGTCCCTAATAGGATTTTTTTTAAAAAGTATATAATAATTAGTTAAAAACGGAGCAATTATCAACTGTCTATTCTTCTTCTGTGTCAGGATTACTTTTAGAATGCAAATAGCAATGCCAGGTCAAAGGTATGACAATGAGTACCATTGTGATAATGTGAGTAAATATGTAGTAAAGTCCTTTACATTTGAACAATGCTAATACCCCAGATTTAAGCCATAGCATCATTGTCTAAAGCACCAAAGAGATCCCTGAGGGTCATTTTAGACACGCCAGCTGAAGTGTTATTTATTTATTTTAAGATTCGGTCTTGACATCAAGATAAACATTGGCATATCACCCTCTAGTCCTAACAGCCGAAATGAATCGAGTTTCCAAATCTCAAATCAACACATTATCTTTCATCTACCAAGTGTGTGTCAGAATAGCGCTGTGATTTTTCAATAGCAGTTTTCTATTCCCAACAAGAATACAGATTTAATGTCCCATGACAAATAAGACAAAATAAAACCAGATAATTGATTTCCCAACAAATCAATCCAAGTCTGAACAAACTTTTCTTAAAGGTTCTGAAAAATGATATCATGCACAAACTACTTATCTCAAATTATGCTTACAAAAATGAAAATAAATAAATAAATCATCTGTCAATGTCAAAAATTGATACAGTGCAGTTGGTCAAGCTTCACCAAGATGCTATTAAAACATTAACGATAGGATAATCAAAGGAAAAAGCAGAGAAAACAGCATCTCACCTATGAGCTGAGGCACACACAGCCAGAAGAATGGAGGAAGAACTGGGTCTCTGCAGGGAGCGGGCATCATAAGTATATATTGTATTCCCCTATGACCAAGGAAATCCAATCTCTCTTTTTATGGTAGTAGATCCATCCAGAGAACCAATAGAACACACACACCTGAAACACAATATCAAATCCCTCATCTCCACCCGAACCCCCTCCATATAAATAACCCCTCTTTAGATTGTGCAATTTATTTTTAATCTAACAAACTGAAGCCCACACAGTGTTCATTAACCCAGGCAGTGTTCATTAACACTTTGCTTAGTTAATAAAAAAAAAAGCATTTGCAAAAAATAAAAACTATTGTATTACATGTTTTCTAATATTCAAAATATATACAATATCATATTAAACTTTTCAAGCAACAGGAATGGTGCCCCAGAAATGAAAAATTTTCATTTTCGAATTCCATTTCCATTTTCATGCCCCAGTCTGACAAATAAACCGAAAGAAATACTGCGATTTGATCTCTTTCTTGACTTTCTGAGCAAAAGAAAGACAGGAACTTTTTTATTATTATTATTCAGTAGATTAGCCTGTGAAAACATGAGTAGCAGATTCTACTAATGTTTCCAAACAGCTGCTCTGGTGCTGATGGGTACCTGGGACTGTCCCACCCCAGGCACTCAAATATAGTGGTGTAATTCACACAGCTGTCAAGCAAAGAGCATGATAAGCATCTGAAAATGTGCAAATTAAGGAATAATAATGATTTTCTGTACATTTTTATTATTCTTAATAAAATGAATTCCAGGCTGCTGGAATGAAGAGAAAAAAATATAATCCGTTCTTTAAAGATATTGTTAATTTAGTAACGTATCAACTGAAAAGAGAAAATTCTCATTTGATAACATAACATTACAATTTATGTAATTTCACTATTAACTCTTTCATTACAATTCCTCTAATATTACCTGAATGATCAATACAATTAATTTAGTATAATTTAATAACTTAATCCTAATTTAATAACAATTTAAGCTTTATGGCACTTAAATGTTAAAACATATCTCTTACTTAAAGTGGATATTAACTTGTTCTTTTAAATTGCAATCATATTTCACAATATTACTGACTGAATTTCAAACTTTTGATGGGTAGCTTAGTGTGCTCTAATTCACTCTTTATTAATGCACAATTTGAACAATTACATCACAGTTGAATAATGTTAAGCTTAGAATATAATTGTACATCTATGCAATAGACTGTACCGTGTGTTATGTTTATTTAATTATTTTAGCCATTGATTTGCCACCAGTACAGTATCATTGCCATAAACAAATCAAACAAAAGTAATTGAAATAGCTAAACATAAGTGGTTTTAAGTGGACTTCTGCAATCTCAAAATTATTCAACCCCTTCATGGCAAGCAACTTTAGTACTTAGTAGAACACCCTTTTTCTGTTATGACCGGCTGCAAATGAGATATACAGTTGTGTTCAGAATTAATGGCACCCCTGGTAAATTATCTTTCATTAAAATTTTTGGCAAAAATCTAACCTTTCATTGAAGTAAAAGAATTGCAAGTGTGGGGGAAATCATATTATGAACTAAATGTTTTTCTCCAAAACATGTTGGCCACAAATATTGGCCCCCTTTTATTTAATACTTTTTGCAATCTCCTTTTGCCAAGATAAAAGCTCTGAGTTTTGTCCTATAATGCCTGATGAGTTTAGAGAAACAAGACATTCTGTTCAGATTCTGTTCAATTTCATGTTGGTGCTTCTTCTCTTCAGTTCACCCCACTCATTTTCTATAGGGTTCAGTTTAGGGGACTGGGACGGTCATGGCAGAAGCTTCATTTTGTGCTCAGTTACCCATTTTTGTGTTGATTTTGATGTTTGTTTTGGACCGTTGTCCTGATGTAAGATCCAGCCACGGCCCATTATAAGATTTCTAGCAGTGGCCGTCAGGTTTTTTTTTTTTTATCTGTTGGTATTTGCTAGAATCCATAATGCCATGTATCTGAACAAGATGTCCAGGACCTCCAGCAAAAAAATAGGCCCACAACATTGAAGATCCAATGGTATATTTAACCGTAAGCATGGGGTACTTTTTATCCCTGTTTGCACCAAACACATCTGGTGGGTTTGCTGCCAAACAGCCCTATTTTTGTTTTGAAGTCAGATGGCCCGCCTCATGAGTTTTGAAGTAAGTCGAGGATAGTTAAATACCCAGACAAGAGCTGCATGATTTATGAGAATTTGGAACGGTCTTCCTTCCAAATATTTCTGCCACTTTTCATAGCCAGAAGGGGCCAAGTACTTCATATTCGATCTGATAACGGGACTAACCTGATGGGTGCAAAAAGAGAGTTACAGAATCCACTTTCAGAATGGAACCAAAGCAGAATCCAGATAGCAATGCTCCAGAAAGGAATTCAGTGGACATTTAATCCTCCAACAGCCTCATATCATGGGGGAGTGTGGGAGAGGCTCATTTGAATAGTGAGGCAGATCTTATGCTCTATTTTACAACAACACACCCTCGATGATGGACTACAAACACTATTTTGTGAGATTGAAGCAATTTTGAATAGTTGTCCCATCACCACATTGTCTGATGACAATCGTGATCTGGAACCTTTGACACCAAATCACATTCCTCTGTTAAAATCTAGCCCTACATTGCTACTGGGATTGTTTCAAAGGTCAGATGTATACAACAGATGTCGGTGGAGGCAAGTAGAATATTTAGCAGACCTGTTTTGGAAGAGGTGGTCCCAGAGTACTTACCATTACTACAGGAATGACAGAGATGGTTTACTGCAAAAAGATGACTGCAGAAAGGAGATATTGTGCTAGTCGTGGACAATTCAGCACCTTGTGGATCGTGGCCTATTGGAAGAGTAACCGAAGTTCTACCTAATTCCAAAGGACTCATAAGAACTGTTAAACTAAACAAAGACTGGTTTCTTGGAAAGACCTATTACCAAACTTTGCCTGCTATCGGAAGATGCCGAAAATTAGATCTGAACCATAGAAGTGACAACTGAATAATGATTAAAGGATGAGTATTAATTTTTCTTGTATAGACTCATTTGGCTCCATTTATATTTAATTTATTGTAATTGATGCTTAAACACTCAATTAGGGGCTAGGTTTAGTAGCCATACTTACCACCTTGCCCCTAATTGAGTGTTTAAGCTAAATTTTACTTTGACCCCCTTCTATGTAAAGCGTTTTGAGTGCAGAGACAAGCACTATATAAATGTAATGAATTATAAATTAATAATTTATTCATTATTATAAGACTCGAACCAGGCCGTGGGCCAGAACATCTCTGCCTCCGCCGGCCATGCGTGGTCTTTGACATCTCCACTCGGAACCGCGTCTCCCCTCTTCGCAAGACGGATTGCGATGCTGTGACATTCCATCGTATATGGCACATCCACGATACCTCAGCTAAAGGTAAGGTGCGCTGTCACTGTTTTCCTGGGGTTCGTGTACTCGATGACGCTGCGCAAGTACCTGAGATCCTGAATGGTGACGAGAGCATCGGAGCTGTCGTGCTGCATGTGGGGGTGAGCGACATCAGGCTGTGGCAGACGGAGGTTCTGAAGAGGGACTTCAGGAGCCTGATCGAGACGATACGCAGCACATCACCCACAACGAGGATCATTGTGTCCGGACCGCTTCCCACATATCGACGAGGACATGAAAGGTTCAGTAGATTATATGCTCTAAATGAATGGTTAATGTCATGGTGTTATACTGTTATAAGCACAAGCCCCATCTGATTGGTCGTGGTGGCGGTGTTGCAACAATCTATTGATATTCTCAATGTTACTCAGAAAACAGGACACAGGTTTAATTCAAGTGCTTGTGCTAAATGTTACAATCTCCAAATCGCTTTACATAGAAGGGGGAGAATCTCCTCAACCACCATCAATGTGCAGCATCCACCTGGATGATGCGATGGCAGCCATATTGAGCCAGAACACCCACCACACAACAATTTATTGGAGGAGAGGAGACAGAGTGATGAAACCAATGATACATTATACTTTAACAAGCACCGTCCTTTGGATGAGACGTTAAACCGAGGCCCAGGCTCTCTGTGGTCATTAAAAATCCCAAGAGGCCAATGGGCAAATTTGGCCAGGATGTCCTTCGAAAGAGTTGGGGTGTAACCCCGGCATCCTCGACAAATTTGCCCTTTGGCCTCTTGGGATTTTTAATGATCACAGAGAGTCAGGGCCTCGGTTTAACGTCTCATCCGAAGGACGGTGCTTGTTAAAGTATAATGTCCTCATCACTATACTGGGGTGAAGGGGTGAAGGCTTGCAAGGCTTTTCTAGTAGTAGAAACAGCATTTGGGGCAGAAAAAATCATAGGCTTGAGCTGATTAACTCTTCTCTTTAAGCTATCCATCATGGCCTTACCCATATCTTGGACCTGTTCTTCCAAAACTTGCTTCAAACGGTTGCACCGCCTTTTAATTATATCGAAAAGATCTTCCTCAAGCTTTCGCAGATACTGATCAACCACCTGTGCTTGAGTTGTGGTCTGTTTGGTTATCTCTCGAACTTGTTCCTCTAGAGTTCTAAGACAGTGGTCATGTCGCTGAAGGTGATTTTGAATGTCTTGCTCCACTTTTATAATACACTCTACATTGCCGTTCTCCATCTTGTCTATTCTCATGCTTAACTGATTTAACTTGGTTGCAATGGTGAGACTGATAAGACTTTCATTCTCCCCTTCTACAAGTGGAGGTGATGGCAAATCATTCAAACCAAGATCCTCCTCTCGTACTGCAGCCTGCTCCTGTACCACTGCCTCCTCTTCAGACTCTACAAACTACTAAGGGACCATATTAGTTCTTTAATTGGTTCTCACAGAGTTGTGAAAGGTTCAGCTGTGAAGTCTGGGTCCGTACCCACATCAGCCTCGGCCAGAGATGAATCCATAATTTTAAACTGAAACAAATGAAAATGAACAATGATTACAAACAAGTTGAAAACTCTCACAATTGCAAATATCAATCAGCCAACATACAACATCTTTTTTTTCATTTTTTTTTTTTTTTTTCATGAGGTCCCTGTTTGGGCGCCATTTGTTATTGCCGTTTGAACACTTCATTATGTTAGAGCCTTTCAGTCCTCCACAACATGTCTGAGTCCAGGCAGAAATAAAGTCAATCTCTCCCCATTCCAAAGTACTTCAGTTAAGAGGTGAGTAGTTTGCAATGTTTCAATTGGGTTAGAAATCCAACAAAAAACATGCCCTTAAACCATAACCAGGCACCAGTCCAGGTAATCCACATTGCAGAACAAGTTCAAAACATAGTCCAGATGAACTGTTCCTATTTTATGATGAATGAGGCCCATAGAGAACCCTCTGAACAAATAAGCAAAACACAAATCAAAATATGCAATTGACAGAGATAACAAATATAGAATTACAATATATACAACTTGCACTGAGCTTTAGAACCAAAGATGTTCCTCATAATAGGGTTTCATGCATCAAGCTAAGCAAACACTCAAAGCCATGCCAGCACCTACTACACCCTGACTTGTGTCTCTTAAAAGGATAACCCTTCCTTTAGAAACCTCCCTAGATCCCCCTTGAGGTAGGGAGAAGAATTACAGCAAAATAAATGGAACAGCTTATCAGAACTGTTACAGGGCAATATCTTCGCTTAACTTTTTGTACCATTCTTTTGACTTATCCATATTTATAACATGCAGTCAAACGTGACTCAACAAACCTAGACAGGACAGATGAAACAAAAAAAAAAGCTTTTTGGCAGCAAACACTTAATATGGGTTTGGTTCATACAGGGGTAAAAAAGTACCCCATGTGTAAAATGAAATACTCTGGTGTATCTTTAATGCTGTGGGCCTAATCTTCTGTCAGAGGTCCTGGACATCTTGTTCAGATACATGGCATCATGGATTTGAGCAAATACCAACAGATACAAAATCAAAACCTGAAAACCTGTGCTAGAAATCTTGTAATGGGCCATGGTTGGATCTTCCAACAGGACAGTGATCCAAAAACAAACATCAAAATCAAAACAAAAATGGGTCACTGCACAAAACCAAGCATCTGCAATGGCCATCCGAGTCCCCAGACCTGAACCCTATAGAAAATGAGTGGGCTGAACTGAAGAGAAGAAGCGCCAACATGGATCTGGGAATCTGAAGGATCTGGAGAGATGCTGTATGGAGGAATGCTCTCTGATCTCTTGTCAGGTGTTCTCCAAACTCATCAGGCATTATAGGAGAAGACTCAGAGCTGTTATCTTGGAAAAAGGAGGTTACAAAAAGTATTTAATAAAAGGGGGCAAATAATTGTTCCCAATGTGTTTTGGATAAAAACACTTATTTCATAATGTGATTTCCCCCCACTTTCAATTATTTTACTTCAATAAAAGGTTTGATTTTTGCATTTTTTTTAAAAATAAAATATCAAAAGGATAAACAATGCAGAATTTTTTTTTTTTTTTTTACAGCCATCTTTGATCATATTTACCAAGGGGGCAAATAATTCTGACCAGCACTGTATATGAGGTTGCATTGGGTATAGAGTGGGCTCCACAAGTATTGGCACCCTTGGTAAATATGAGCAAAACTGACTGTGAACATCTGTTTTCAATTTCACCTCTTAGCCAGTCATTTAAAATATTCACAAAAATCTAAACTTTAATTAAAGTCAAATAGTTTAAATAATTATTAAATAATTTAAAAATAATATTAAAATGATAAAATAATATTTTTTTCTGACATCACAATATTGTTCTGTGTATTCCACAATTATTGACACCCCTTCATATTTGTGCAACATCCCTTTGCCAAGATAACAGCTCTGGATCCTCTCCTATAATGTGTAATAAGGTTGATGAACTTATGGCAAGATCTGAAACCATTCCTCCATACAGAATATCTCCAGATTCTTCAGATTTAGAGGTCCATGCTTGTGGACTGTTTTCTTCAGCTCATCCCAAGGTTTTTTTATTTTATTTTATTTTATTTATTTTTTTATGGGGTTTGGTTCAGGGGACTGCTGTGTCCATGGCAAATCCTTCATTCTGTGGTCAGTGAACTATTCTGTTGTTTTGCTTTGGATCATTGTCATGCTGGAAAATCCAACCACAGCCCAGTTTAAGTTTCCTGACAGGGTCAATCTGGTGTTGATTTAATATCTGCTGGTACTTGATGTAGTTTATGATACTGTATATCATAACTAGTTGTCCAGGGACTTTGGAAGAAAATTAGCCTCACAGTGTTAAAGATCCAAAACCATACTTCACAGTGGGGATGAGGTACTTTTCTACATGGCAATGTTTCGGTCTATGCCAAATTCACCTCTGGTGTTTTTCCAAAAAGTTTTATTTTGATCTCATCTGACCACAAAAATCCAGTCTCATTGAAAGTTTCAGTAATGCCAGGCAAACTGTAGGTGTGTATTGCTGTGTGAGGCTTTTTTGATAGCAACCTTCCCAAACACGCTGTGGTTATATAGGTGAGGTCTAATCATAGTTTTTGAGACTTTCTGACCCCTAGTGTGTGGGACCAATGTAGACACACATCTTCTTCCAGGTAAATTGTAAATTTCAACTTTTTTATTATTGCCCAGATAATGGAAATGAGTTTTCCAAAAATTAAACTTATCTTATAGTCCTTTTGTGATTTGTGCAGCTCAACAATTTTTTTCACACATCATTACATCATCACTGTATTCTCAGGTCTTTCCCATAGTGATGGAAGACTATAGGAATTTCACTTCATATTTAGAGCCCAGTGGAACAGGAAGTCAGGACTTATCACTTGTGTTCCTGATCAATAAGGTGAACTTAAAATCATACCATATGAATGGGAATATAGTTCAGTCAGATTTTTACTCATTAGAATGTTTAGGGATGCCAATCATTTTGGCACATATATTTTGGAGAAAACTTTATTTATTTCATTTATTCCACATATATATTTTGTGTAAATTAACTTCAATCAATTTAAAGGTGCTCTAAGTGATGTTGGGTGACGTCACTTCTTGTTGACGTTCGAAGTATTGTCAAACAAAACGGAGACTAGCCAGACCCTCCTTCCTCCTCATTCGCGCACTAACCCCCCAAACCCCACCCCCAAATCCTTCTTATCGGTTATTGGCTGGAACAGTTTGTTATGTTTCGTGGTGCGGGTTAGCCCAGTCTGTTTTTGTTGCCGTTTGTGGAGCCTGGGCTGTCTACAGAGACCGCGTTTTTTTACAGTGTGTTCAGGGGACAAGCAGCTAGCGGATAGTGAGGAGATGTTTGCTGTATGTGACCAAAAAAAAATTGGCCTAAAAAACGTGTGACATTGCTTAGAGCACCTTTAAATTAACTTCAAATAAAGGTTACATTTTTTTTAAAGGTTTGATTTTTGTGAATATTTTTAATAAAAGACTAAGAGGAGAAATGGCAAAAATGAATTTTCACAGTAAGTTTTGCTCATATTTACGAAGGGTGGCAATATTTGTGGAGCCCACTGTGTGTGATGGTATTGGGTATATGTGGGGGTTTAGGGTATATGTGGATATACAGTATCTCACAAAAGTGAGTACACCCCTCACTTTTGTTGCAAGCTATTTTGGCAATAATGGCTGTGTGTTGAGTTATTTTTAGAGGACAGTAAATATATATGCTATACAAGCAGCACATTGACTACTCTAAAATATATCCAAGTTTCCTTTCTATAGTATTGTGCCTTGAGAAGATATACTAAAATGTTTGCTGAAATGTGAGGGGTGTACTCACTTTTGTGAGATAGTTTATGTGGTGGTAATGGGTATATTTGTGGCACTGCGTATACAGTATTTTGGTGTATTAAGTATATGTCAAGTCAAGTCAAGTCAAGTTTATTTGTATAGCGCTTTTCACAATACAGATTGTATCAAAGCAGCTTCACAGTATTAAATTAAAATAATACAACAAAGTTTGTTTCAAGAGGAATTTATTGATTGATAAAATTAAATTAAATATCCCCAAAATATCCCCAACTGAGCAAGCCAAAGGCAACAGTGGCAAGGAACCGAAAAACTCCATCAAGTGACCTAATGGTGTCCCAAAACTCCATCAGGTGACCTAATGGTGTCCTAAAACTCCATCAAGTGACTTAATGGAGAAAATAAAACCTTGGGAGAACCCAGGCTCAGTCGGGGGCCAGTTCTCCTCTGGCATTTATGAGCTAGAGGCCGGATTGTAGTTTGAACTGTAGGATTATATGAATGCCTGGCTGAAGAGATGCGACTTTAATCTAGTTTTAAACTGGGAGAGCGAGTCTGAGCAACGAACAGTATCAGGAAGACTATTCCAGAGTTTTGGAGCCAAATGTGAAAATGCTCTCCCTCCTTTGGTGGTTCTGGATATCCTAGGTATGACCAAAAGCCTTGAATTTAGTGATTTTAAAGAACGCGATGGATTATAGGGCGATAGAAGATCCGTTAAATAGACTGGAGCTAAGCCGTTTAGGGCTTTATAAGTCAGTAGCAATATCTTATAATTAATACAGAGCTTTATAGGTAACCAATGCAGTGATGATAAAATCGGTGTTATATGATCATATGTGAGAAGGGAGGGTGGTATTGGTGTTATTGGAGATACAGTGGGGAGAACAAGTATTTGATACACTGCCGATTTTGCAGGTTTTCCCACTTACAAAGCATGTAGAAGTCTTCAACTGTGAGTGAAGGAATCTAAAACAAAAATCCAGAAAATCACATTGTATGAAGTAATTAATTTGCATTTTTTTGCATGGCATAAGTATTTGATACATCAGAAAAGCATAACTTAATATTTGGTACAGAAACCTTTGTTTGCAATTACAGAGATCATCCGTTTCCTGTAGTTCTTGATCAGGTTTTGCACACACACTGCAGCAGGGATTTTGGCCCACTCCTCCATACAGACCTTCTCCAGATCCTTCAGGTTTCGGGGCTGTCACTGGGCAATACGGACTTTCAGCTCCCTCCAAAGATTTTCTATTGGGTTCAGGTCTGGAGACTGGCTAGGCCACTCCAGGGCCTTGAGATGCTTCTTACGGAGTCACTCCTTAGTTGCCCTGGCTGTGTGTTTCGGGTCGTTGTCATGCTGGAAGACCCAGCCACGACCCATCTTCAATGCTCTTACTGAGGGAAGGAGGTTGTTGTCCAAGATCTCGCGATACATGGCCCCATCCATCCTCCTCTCAATACGGTGCAGTCGTCCGGTCCCCTTTGCAGTAAAGCATCCCCAAAGAATGATGTTTCCACCTCCATGCTTCACGGTTGGGATGGTGTTCTTGGGGTTGTACTCATCCTCCTTCTTCCTCCAAACACGGCGAGTGGAGTTTAGACCAAAAAGCTCTATTTCTGTCTCATCAGACCACATGACCTTCTCCCATTCCTCCTCTGGATCATCCAGATGGTCATTGGCAAACTTCAGACGGGCCTGGACATGCGCTGGCTTGAGCAGGGGGACATTGCGTGCGCTGCAGGATTTTAATCCATGACGGCGTAGTGTTACTAATGGTTTTCTTTGAGACTGTGGTCCCAGCTCTCTTCAGGTCATTGACCAGGTCCTGCCGTGTAGGGCTGATCCCTCACGATCATTGATGCCCCACGAGGTGAGATCTTGCATGGTGCCCCAGACCGAGGGGAGATTGACCGTCATCTTGAACTTCTTCCATTTTCGAATAATTGCGCCAACAGTTGTTGCCTTCTCACCAAGCTGCTTGCCTATTGTCCTGTAGCCCATCCCAGCCTTGTGCAGGTCTACAATTGTATCCCTGATGTCCTTACACAGCTCTCTGGTCTTGGCCATTGTGGAGAGGTTGGAGTCTGTTTGATTGAGTGTGTGGACAGGTGTCTTTTATACAGGTAACGAGTTCAAACAGGTGCAGTTAATACAGGTAATGAGTGGAGAATAGGAGGGCTTCTTAAAGAAAAACTAACAGGTCTGTGAGAGCCATAATTCTCACTGGTTGGTAGGTGATCAAATACTTATGCCATGCAATAAAATGCAAATTAATTATTTAAAAATCATACAATGTGATTTTCTGGATTCTCGTATGTGGGTGTACTGAGTATATTTAAGTATATATGGCAGTAATGAGTATACATATTTGTGGTACCATGTATATAAGGGGGTATACCCCATACCCCCTTATATACATGGTACCACAAATATGTATACTGTGTATATATGTGTTGGCATTGGGTAAATGTGGTGGTATTTGGTATGGTGTTATTGGGCATGAGTGGTATCGGAAATATGTTGGTGTATTCGGTATACTGTACGTGGCGACATTTGATATATGTGGAGGAATTGTATAAATGAGATGACTGGGTGTATATGGTGCTGTTGGGATATTGTGGGGCAGGGGTTCTCAACTCTGGTCCTTGACGTTCTGCAGATTTTTTCAAGATTCAACCCTAATCAAACACCTGAATAAGCTAATGAAGCGCTTCAGGATTACTAGAAAGCTATGGGCGGGTAAGTTTGATCAAGGGTGGAGATCAACTCTGCTGGAAAATGGACCATGTGGTGATATGGGTTGTTGTGATGTGTGGTGTTCTTTGGTATACTTGGTGATGTTGAGATTTGTGGTGGGAAAGGATATATGGGATTTGGTATACATGTAATATATAAGTGAAAAAAGTCCATTTCTTTTACCTAAAATCATTTCCACGTAATACATATTGAAATGGTTTATATCACGCTTTGTTCAAATATAGTTTTAATAATGTAATATATTTTTGTAATACATGTATAATATATTGATGCATTTTCATAATTGGAGCTCTAATGTCTGGGTCTAGAACAAAGGTAAATTATAGAAGACATTTGCAAAGTATTAAAAATAAATGTTAAAGGTATGTTAAAAGGTTTCCAAGTTTTAATGACAGCCTTCTGTAAAAAGTTAAAGTTACATATTGTGTGTATTAGGTCTTCAGCTTACAATTCCATAGCTTGTATGTTGTATAAAATTAGCAACACTTTGAATAAAACTAGTAAATAAATTAAATCGCGTAAAAATAAATAAAAACAATCCCAGGATTCACATGACTTGTATCCTACTCGAACAAATCACATATGACAAGAAAGTCAGTGCATTAGATTCTCTTTAATATCAACAAGTACAAATGCATTTTCTTCAAAAACGTGATACAGAAAATACATTGCCTCACATTATTCTGGTTTCTAACGCATTGAGAATGTCTTCTAGGCCAATAAAGTTAACCTGAGAATTCATATTGTTAGACCTTTATACAGGGTGAGATCAGCCATCCAAAAGAAAAAAAATATTTAAATAGGCTAATGAATAAGAATAAAGCAACAGTTCCATTTGAATCTAAATACAGCTTTGCTAATGTTAGAAGCTAATTGCTGGCCCGTAGAAGAAGGTAATGAACACACTGATTGACGTTACCACCACACTGATTGAAGTACAGACACTATTCACTGTGAGCACTGCTATGAAAACTTTACAACAGCTTATTCAGATGGAACTGATCTCTGCCATACATCACAAAATTACACCGACATGGAGCATTTCCTGAACATTTCAAAGCATAAAGACAACATATTTGTCTATGCCTGATGAGTGCATACAGTGTGCGCGTGTGAATGTCACAATAATCACACTGGGACAAGTTCAAACAAAAGGCACCAAAACTCAGGAGGGTCTTTCTTCACCAAATTGCGCACTAAATATCAAAATATAATAATCACTGCTGACAAGCATAAGCCATGTCATATAGTTTAGAGCTGTTTTCCCAGGAAGCAGACGTATGTCATCAAGACACATTACACACATTTGTGTACAGATATCACAAAAACTTCTTTTTTTTTTTTTTTTTATACCCAACAGATTCACTTACATTTGAAACCATAAATGTTGCAAAAACTTTCCAGTCTGCATTGGAAGCAAGCGGCCACACAAAGCGAAAACCTAGATTGCTTCCATTCTAATCAACAAAACTGTCGACACGGTGAGCACCTTGTGTTGCACTGCGAGCATAGTTAGCTTCAATGATTAGAAATAGAGATCTCAAGATTAGTTGCATTGGAATGTTCACTTTCAATTTAAATTGGGTTTAATTTATATCAGGGAACATAAAATAATCATATTCTGTAAATTAAATCGTGTCCAAGATGTGTCTGTGACATACATGTGCTAGGGTTGTTGCATTTTTCTAAATGGCAAAATAAAAATTCAATAGAAACCATGAACAACAATCATTATAGATAAGCATAAACATTATCATAAAAATATGTTGATTTATATTCACTGCGTAACATTAAATCAAACTAAGCCATGTGTCAGCAAACTTGTGCATTTCCTTATGGTTAGTGCAATATCAAGCCTTTGCAACTGAGCATTGCTCCACAACTCACTTCAATTCACTTTTCAAATACCAACACTCCATAAAAGGAACAAAGTGGGCCAGATTCAATTACATATCGCAAAATTCACATTTTTTTCCAAGCACTGAAATTAGTATTGATCAAACATGTTGAAAATTACACATTTAATAAAAGAAGCTTAGTAAATGAAATGACTCCTCATAGAGGACTACTCTTACTGTGTATCTTTCAACCCTGGATAAACGCAGAGAAATATCAACCAATTTTCAAATGAATAAGGAGGCTAACAAAGGTTGTGCTTTTTACTGCCAGATACGATGACTAATCATGTTTAGTCCTCAATCTGTTAAGAAAGTGTTTGAGATGTTTAGTTGATAGTACTCCAGTTTGACGTTTCAGCCTCAGTAGTGGCGTTTGCAGTCATATATGACATCGTTTCATCTCCTGAGTTCCCACTAAATGTCTTCCTCAGCATAAACCTGCACAGCATGGCTATGTACCCATGTGAAGACGAATAAATAAGAGATATATTCCCAAACAAATCCCATTGTTTAGCAGCTGCACAAAGCGTGTTTGTAAAACGAATGACTCAAATTTTCTCTAAAATGGCCACTGAACAACTTAAGTAATTTTCACAATTAGCACTCACACCATGACATCCAGCTCAGTTAACACACCAAAAAGCTGCCTTTCACTGTTAACAGAGGAAATAATGTACAAAGTAAAAGCACAAACTACAAAAAGTTCAAATAAAACTGAGGTTCCCCAAGGTTCTCTATCAGGTCCAAGCCACTTTGCGGGAGATGGCCTGTTTAAAGCACTCTGGGTCCGTGTTCCCGCCCGGTCGCAGTGCTCTTTCGAGACTTACCAGAACGTTCTGATGGGACTCGCGAATGTTGATGGGGTGTTTGGCTCTGAGCAGCTCATAGGCGGCAATAAGCCTCATATTTTGTTTGACCATGAGGTACTGAATAATGCAAGTGGGGGCGAGGGAAAAACCATCACGACAATGCACCAACACTCGCTTCCTCTTCTCCGTGGAGGCATCAATGCACTCATTGATGTCCTCGAAGCAGCGGTGCTTGAGGGCGAGGCCTTCTTGGACGGTGTCCGGAAGGTCGCTCATGTCCACTTTGAGCCGAGACCAACTATGCTTGACACCCCTTGAACAAGTGCAAGGAATGACTCTCAAACAAGTCTCCCCAGGCAGGCTGCTCATGTCGATGATGCTATCGATGTTATTTCGGCACAACGTACGTCCGCTATAAGCCGCGTTCAGGTTGCCCACGTAAATGTAGTCTGTAACCTTGGATATAACCGGATCTGAGTACTGGAAGTGTTCAGAGACGATCTGCTTGGGTTCTGGAGTCTCTGGGCCCGTCTTGGCACTGCCGGGAACTGCTCTGCGACTGTAGTTGCGCATTTTCTTGGATCCGGAGCGGGAAGGGGGGTTAGAGTCAGACTCAGAGCTGCTGTTCCAAGGAGGGGAGAAGAGTGAAAAGCGACTAGAGGACTTGCTCTTGGTGAGGTGCTCCACCGGACTGGAGAGGCCAGAGCTGGAGGTGGTGGTGGAGCCAGAAGCGCAAAAGAGAGACGCTCTTTCCAGGGAGCCTGTGCTGCTGGCTGCTCCGGCACTATGGGCCTGCTCCATCTGACAAAAAAAAAGTCACACCATTAAGAAAGGGGTTCAAACTGATCATCCTCCTTTGCAACGAGTTACGAGCAGCTGACTTGAAAGTACTTCCACCTACCTGAGCTTTGAGGTTGTTCTTCCATTCCTGGGTCTCCAGAGCTTTAAAGCGTCCATTGCTGTCAGAGGACACTGAGAGACACAGAGGCCGATGGGTCCTGGGCGGTAGCTGGGGCGTCAAGGCCATGGCTAACGGCCGGGAGTCGGGCTGCTCGTTCCTATTCATCAGGTCTGGACAGGAGCCTTCGATACACAGAGTAATTGAGATCAATGAACAGCAACTGAGATTTTTTTTTTACTTCTTTAACAAAATAATGAATGTGCAGGTTTAAGCTTTGTCTGTGAAACCAGCCACTAATGTAATGGCAGAGTCCCACTTCAACCATGCCCTAAAGTGCACAACAAGCTGTTGAGAAACTGCTCTTAAAGGGATAGTTCACCCCAAAATGAAAATTCTGTCATCATTTACTCACTCTCATGTGGTTCCAAACCCGTAAGACTTCCGTTCATCTCCGGAACACAATTGAAGATATTTTCAATGAAATCTGAGCGATTTCTGTCCCTCCATTGACAGCTACACAACTAACACTTTAAAGCTTCAAAAAGTTCATTAAAAGGTCATAAAACTAATCCATATGAATTGAGCAGTTCAGTCCAATTTTCCAATGAGGTTCATTCTCGTGTTACGCAGCACGTTTGAGCTTTGTTCAAGAGGTTAGTTCTCGCCCGTCAAGCAGGTTCAGTTGAGCTTATGTTCGCTGATCAACGTTTATATGTGAATAAAAAGCCTAGATTCAATCTATTCATCATATAAAGCGATCGTGTCTCTTCAGAAAATTTGGACTAAAACACTCAATTCATATTTATTAGTTTTATGATCTCTTTATGAACTTTTTGAAGCATCAACGTGGTAGTTGTGTAGCTGTAAATGGAGATCACCAATCCATTTGTGTTCCAAAGATGAACGAAAGTCTTCCGGTTTTGGAAAAACACAAGGGTGAGTAAATGATGATAGAATTTTCATTTTCATGTGAACTAACCCTTTAAGTTTCTCCCTATAAAGGCACCTGTCTGTCAGTGAGCGTGTGATTCAATGAGGACACTAATTAAATGGAGCTGAGAGTTTGATCCAGGACAACACGACTCAGGCATTAATACTCCCACATATCTCACTTCAGACAGCCATTCCATCGTGTCATTGTTCCGCCAATTGACTGTGTATGTTTGTTTACACGACACAATGCTAAAAAGCAGTTTAGCTTTTAAAATTTTGCCAGATGCGACTAAATTTTAAGTATCTGCACATTAGCAAAACAACCACTGTCAACAGTGCTGAAAGACATTCAGACTCATGAACAATTGCCAATTAAAAAATCCTGAAAAATCCAAACACATGAACACAAACTGTTGTACTTACCAGTGGCACATGCTGAACGAGAAATGGGCTGGAGCTGCAAACGATTGCGAATCTTGAGAGAGTTCAGTAGATTTTTTGCAATCATGCCTGGATAAAACAGAATAAAATACTAAGGTTGTCTGAACCAGAAACAAATCACCAGTAGGGTGAAGAAAAGCAAAGATCCTATGAAATCAAATTTGGAGTTGTGTGGTTTTAGTCCATGTTTGCGTTCGAGGGTGTATAAAAACTTTCATCTAATCAAATGTTCTCTAGAAAATAACAAATCATGGTTCACGGCTGTGGCATAAACAAAAGACATACGTACGTATTTATTTTTAAAAAGTGGAATCGGCCAACAAATCACCAACAAAAAATTACAAAAATGAAAACCTTGAAACATAATTCAGAGTTTTAAAATATAAAATTAACATGGAAATATGCTGTACTGGTTTCCCACACCTTCTGACCAATGAATATCTTCACTGAATATTGTAGACAGTACTAGTTAATTAAATACTTAAATCTGAAATTTTCATAACTTTTGTATTAATTATAAAGTTATTAATTACATATTATAAAATCCAGGCCTCTTCCATTCCCTGTTATTTCAGGTTTTTCATGGACATGAGAAACCCTTATCATAACATCTTAGATGTCGAAAGATAAAAATACACACTTACACAGTAAAAAGTGTTTTAATAGAAAATAAATGTAAGATGCTACAGTAAAACCTGTTCATTTAAGTTACCTTACCATATGCAGTAGGCTTGGGCGGTATTCGAATTTTGATACCGTCAAACCTCCTCCCTATTTTACCGGGGTATACGGTATTACCGTGACTAATTAAAAATTATGACATAATGGGCTCAGACGGCGTCACCAAACTGTTGGCTTGTGCCTACACCGTTCAGAAACTGAATGCCAGATCGGGCAAAAAAAAAAAAAAAAATCAAGCCCAACCCCTGCACGTTGTGTCTGAGTCAGGCCGACGGCATTAACTGTTATTATGAGCCGGAGCCCACCATTATTCAACATAATATCTGTGTGCGTGCAACAAGCAAAAAGTGCCTCTGTAATCCGGTGACACGTGTCCATTGATTTTTATTAATACAACTTTTCTGCAAAGATGGAAGTTGACGATCGCCATCTCTGTAGTGAACGCGCCTATAGAGAGAAATGCACATCATTACACAATCAGAGAGTGGCCTTTTTTTTTTTTTCGTTTTGAATTGTTTCGTTTAAAGAAATTGACGATCGGCATCTGAACGCTATAGAGAGACATGCACATCATGGATTACAGAGAGTACGTTAGGCTAGTCTATTTATTTTCGTTTTGAATGGTTTCGTTTAATGAAATTGACAATCGCATCTCCGTATGAACGCGCCTAGAGAGAAATGCACATCATGGATTACTTAGCCTAATCAGTGAGTAGCCTATTTCTTTCGTTTTGAATTGTTTCGTTTAAATAAATTTCAAGCTTTATTTATATATATTTGCCATGTCTGTGAGGCATAGCCTACACTGAGTTTCGGTTAATTTATGAGATTTCAATGCAAGTGACCGCGGCATGCCCATCATGTCATGATTATCCAGGAAATTGGTTGATGAAAAATGTATTAAAATTAAGAAACAATATATACAAAACGAAATTCGTTTTAAAGAGGCCTTTTACAAAACGAAATTTATTGAAGTGGTCAAATCGTCTGACTCCCGATGCATCCCATCTTATTTGTGCCGTTCACTTTTCATAATCAACAAAGATGGAAAAAATAACATTATAATATTTTAACAAATACGAAACTTAATGCGCTTATTTAATGAACTCGAGAACAAAATGCATCCTGGCAGCAGTGAGTGGGCGGTTGTTTCGGAGATGCGACATTAGGTTAGAGGTGTTTACATCTCTTGTATTTACCGCCTCTCCCTTCTCATGCGGTTGGAACCAGAAATATTGCCAAACTGCAACCACACATAAGCAGTTTTTAGGCAATAAATAAATTATATATATTATAGGCTATATAAGTGCCGGTAATGACGGTATTGAAACTGATACCGGTGCTATTTTAAGATCCCGCGGTATCCGATATTACCGTAATACCGCCCAACCCTAATATGCAGTAAAAAAAATTATAGTAGATTTAACAGGACAAGTAAAAGTAAAGTAAAGCAATAAGTAAAAAGCAATGTCAAAGACCGAACCAAACACTGAGATGTATTCACTCATTTTCCTTAATGTGTACTGTAGGCCCAAACAGTTAAAATCATAGTTTAACAAAAGCGCAAGTATTTATTCAGACACCATAATAACAAAAGTATGTACAGAAAATGCAAAGACAAAACGTTTTTGATATCACATCAGTGTCTTTGCACTGTGAACATTTTTAGAAGTAAAAGGAATTATCAATAATTTACAGTGGGAAAAAAAAGATATCATCAAGACAATACAATAGCTAAGACCGAACTATTTAACACACCTCTCTTGATACCAGTTATCTAAAAAGATATGGAGAAATAAAACAAGCAAACACTTTCTTTGAAAAACTAAAATCTGAATGTTTGTTATACTGAAATCCTACTAATATGTCACTCGCATAATAATTTGGAACACAGTGTAAAGATGAACTGTAATTCCATGTTGATTTACTTTTTTTTTACTACTATGGTATATTTTAAGGTACACTGTTTCTAGTAGTCCAAGAATGTTATTTTTATAATATACACGTTCATTTTATATATGGTTGCTCCTGTAATGCCTAAAGCCTTGTAATAGTTGCATTTATGCTAAAATCCACATATTTACATAGAAGCAATATATATATATATTATTCTATGTAAACATGTGGATTTTAAAATAAATGTTACCATATTTATTAAAAGTAAAAAAAAAAAATTAGGAAGGCAATTCATCTCAAATTCAAAAAGGTAGGTTTGGAGCAAATCTCACCATTTTGTTTGGAATGATTTTTCTTATCCAGCTGATGAGGTGCCATGATGTCTCTGCTCCATTTTTCCAACGTTTCCATCTTCCACCCCCTGTAAACAACATGAGCAATCACGTTTATTTCTCATCATAAGTGATATTTGCAGTGTGAGACATGCATATGCTGGTCAGATGTGCGCCTGCAGTGAAGGGGACAGACAGACACCCCCGCACTCAAGCATTCCAGGACAGTCTGTTACAGAAATATATGCTGTGGTTTCACGATCAAAGGCTGCCGAACACAGGCATTATTATATAAACGCACGGTGAATGGCTCGGGTAAAATCATCACTGCGTTAAATGAGCGTTTATGTCTCATCAGTTGTGTGTACAGCTTCATCCGGATGGATGTGCTGTATCCGAGCATGCTATCGACTCAAAACAGCAGACAGTAACAAACATAAGACAGACATACAAGACATGTATAACGTTTGAAACCAGAAAATATATTAAACATAAGATTGTTTTAAACAAACCCCAGCCATTCATCTTTGCAGCGCTCAGCTGAATGAAGCTCGCGTGGGCAGTGACGTCACCGACGCGACATGCTACGCATCATGGGAAATGTAGTTGATATGTGATTGGCCAAAGTAGGTAATGGGCAGACAAGCTTGAGGAGATTTTAATTTAAATTCAGTTTAGCTTAAAATCATATATATATATATATATATATATATATATATATATATATATATATATATATATATATATAATTTTAAGCTGAACTGAATTTTGTTCAGTTTACTTGCTGATTTACTCTTTTTTTTTTACTACTATGGTATATTTTAAGGTACACTGTTTCTAGTAGTCCAAGAATGTTATTTTTATAATATTTTATAATATAAAAATAGTTATATATATATATATATATATATATATATATATATATAAACCTTTTTTTCCACCTTCACTAGTTTGTTTAAAGTCATGCAGCGTGACTGTGTGAATTCTTATTAGTACATACAAATTTAAGCCTCTCAAATAATTTAAACTCATAAAAAAAATGCAAAAATGAAGAAAAAAAAGAAGAAAAAAAAAGAAGAAAAAAAAAACAAATGGTGAATGTTTTCACAAAAGCTCCATTTGTGTAAAATGAACGGTCTGTACAGTAACAATGAAATGAAATAAGAAAGTGTGACAGTGTGAATTCATACAAGTAAAAATGTTTGTAATATAGGTAGGAGAATTGTAATAAAAATACACGTTTCCTAATCAGATATTTATCTATCAAGTCTACACCCTATCAAGTCTACACCTTATCAAGTCGTACACCCTATCAAGTCGTGTTTACTACAGGGAAATTTGAAGATAATTTTGATACCCAAGTTTCTGATTTGGAAATCCCACACAATCCGAGGTATTGCTGCTGTGACTGTAAGGCCCTGTTCTTTATTAACTTGTCTTGTCGTGTGCATATAGTACATATTTACAAATATGAATAACCCCTTGAAGCATACTGTATGTTTTATACACCGCAAAAATAGCATGTAGGTCTATTTGAAATTCCAGAATCTTGAGCAAGCTGACTATCTAGTGCAGAATACATTTTGGCTTTGATATTTACAAAAAATAAGTAGGCTAAATAAATTATCACAGTGTTCTAGTGAAATTCTAGCATTCCTCTAATTACCTTATTAATTTATTTTATATGTATAAGATATTTGTTATTTGTTTTTGTGTTGGTCTGATAAGTTGGTTATGATGTTAAAGTAACATTTCTAATAAAGACCGCAATCTCTAGCGTCAGTCTCCAGTGCTCCTCTTGAGATCAGGAGAGTGAGATTTACATGCACAGCTTTCACTAGCTGGCCTCATTTACACTCACCCCCCAAACCTCACTCCCATCCGGGTCATGGCACCAATGTAACTCAGGTCCTACTCGCCCCACTCTGTGTGGGCCTTGAACGCTGGTCTCCGGCATGGGAAGTGGGCACTAACAACGACGCTAAAGACCACAGTATATAGCGTAGGTTGCTAGTGTGCCTCTTGAGATCAGGGGAGTGAGGTTTACATGCACAGTTCTCACTAGATGGCCTCTTTACACAAGCGTAGAATGAAAAACTGTCCTAAAAGCCCTGGCCTAGGGCACTCGAGGTTAAGGGCCCTGAAAGAGAGAACATCCGCCCTAAAACACGAGGCTCAGGTGCAAGTGTTCTAACAGTTAGACGTACCACGAGGTCGAGGACCGGTTTAGACAGACAGGACCCCTGCTTTGAGAACAGGGACATCCAAGTTATAAAATCTGGTTTACCCCTGGTGAAGTGGGACTGAAGGCCAACAGAGGTGTAAGCTAACACAATTGCATCCACTATACAGTGGTATAATCTCTGCCTCTTGACCGGCTGGCCATTAGTGCAGCACCCGAGCACACAAAAAGCTGATTTGATAGCCGAAACTGGCCAGAGCGCTCGACATATACTCTTAGAGCCCAGATCCGAGAAAGAAAAAGCTGAGAGGGTAATGACCTGTGCTCTGAACTAAGTAGAGAGCACCTTAGGCACATTGCAGACTTTCCAGGCGTTTGGCAGGTCCCAAGTTGGAATAATACGGGGACGAGGCGGATTCAGCCTTCTGGCCCCCGAAACGACTTCTGGGCTGCAGTGAAGCGTTAGAAAGAGTGGATGCAAGCTAAGTAGGGGGCGCACCACGACTTAGTACCACGAGTTCCTTTCTTTATGAACCTCCGAAAAGAACGGAACAGGTCTCTGGCATGGGGCCCGTTGGCGGCACCCTGACAGGAACCACTCATCAAGGCAACTGCTGGCAGGCTCCTCTGGGACCAACCACTCCAGCCCGAGCTTCTCGAAAGCCTTCATAAAGACGTGGATGAGCTCAGCTTCCAGTTCGGTCCTGGCTTCGCCTGGATCCTTGGATGGCAAGGGGGCAGAGTCCTCCAAGGAGCCCAACCACTCCTCTGCATCGGAAGCTGCCAGCAACATGCTATCATCGGGAAAATCCACTTCAGATCCCCCAAACGAGACCATACTGCTCGTGCCAGATGAGGGGCGCTGGTCTGAGTGGGAAAAGAGCATTGTGAATCTAATTCGGCATGAGCTCACTCACACCCGTTTGCTCAACCCTCTGGCTCTGCTGTTTCTTCCTCCAAGGTTCCTGGGAGGAAGAGAATTGGAGAGTGTGAGGGGTGGGACCGCTTTCTGAAAAGTAAATCAGTGTGCAGCACTGCTACTCCAGCTCTGAGTGAACTCTCTGCTCCTCACCACCGGGCTTCTCAGGTGCTGCGAGCAAATCACTCCACAGAAGTAGCAGTGCTTCGCCTTCTGAGAATATAGTTCCCAGTGTGTATACTCTTAGAAGATGGCTGTGTCTCATGTGACCTTGTTATTTGTACACGCTGTGACTATACAAATCAGAACATGTAAATAGGACAATGTTGACGTTATTTTGTCACTTATTGGGAGCAGTATGCTAGCTGGAGCCATCAGACAGAGTTACGGCACGCACAAAGATGAAAAGGCGAAGCTCTCAATTTACCAGTCAATCTACGTTCCTACTCTCACCTCTGGTCATCAGCTTTGGGTCATGACCGAAAGAACAAGATCCCGGATACAGGCGGCCGAAATGAGCTTTCTCCGCAGGGTGGCTGGGCGCTCCCTTAGAGATAGGGTGAGAAGCTCGGTCACTCGGGAGGAGCTCAGAGTAGAGCCGCTGCTCCTCCACATCGAGAGGGGCCAGCTGAGGTGGCTCGGGCATCTGTTCCGGATGCCTCCTGGACGCCTTCCCGAGACCTAGGAAACGCTGGAGGGACTATGGCTTTCCTGTAGCTCAGTGGTAAGAGCATTGCGTTAACAACGCAAGGTTGTGGGTTCGATCCCAGGGGATTGCACATGCCTATGTATAAATGTATAGGATAATGCAATGTAAGTTGCTTTGGATAAAAGTGTCTGCCAAATGCATAAATGTAAAATGTATGTAAATGTATGTCTCCTGGCTGGCCTGGGAACGCCTCGGTATCCCCCCGGAAGAGCTGGAGGAAGTGTCTAGGGAGAGGGAAGACTGGGCATCTTTGCTTAGACTGCTGCCCCCGCGACCCGGCGCCAGATAAGCGGAAGAAGATGGATAGATGGATAGAACCATCAAGATAATCAGGACTTTACCTAGGATTGTCGGAATGGGAGAATTACACAACAATTATCTTGTTGTGTGTGGATGCCTTTATCTGACCAATCTGTTTCAGGTTCTCAAGGTTATCATTGAGTGTCGAGTTAAAGGTGGGGTAAGATTTATTTGAAAAATGCAGTTTGAAAGTTGTTCAGACCGACACAACCAGATCAGCATTAGCGTATGACTGTGGAGGAGAGTAGGGCTGGGTATCGAGTTCGATACTTTTTAGCCACCGACCGAATTGCCTCGATACCATCAAGTATCAAAAAAACATGTTAAATGTTGTATTTTGTTGGACAAGAGGTTTATAAATACTTCTCTTGTTTGGAAATATGTCTGATGCCTATTGCTTTTTAAAATGCACGTTCTAAGCGACTCAAACTCAATGCTTTCAGATGTTGCAGCATTTACTACTGATCATAGGGCCGTGCATGTATCAAAACTGTTCAGTTCCGATTTGTGTATCCCATGTCGCTCTTTGGTTTTCTGGAATATCTACATTGGTTTCTATGGCAATAACGTTGCGTTCGTACAAAACATGCCTTCATTAGGCTATTGTAATTTTTTGCTTGACCGTCACTTGCAACAACATAACCTTGTTTCTGCAGAGACTTTAAGCATGTTTCCTAATATGCTTCCTGATGTGAGAAAGTGACATAAACCATGCGAAATCCGGTTAGAGTGGTCAGACTGAAACCACATATGAATGTAGCTCAAAACAGATTTATAAAAAAAATACATTTCATGTTATTTTTTGACATTCTAAATATAATTGGATTCCAATCGGATATGAACAATTTTGTTTTTTTTGTTTTTTTTGCTGTCCAGCCTTTCAAAAACCCACATGGATAAAATCTGTATATGCAAAAAAAAAATTTTTTTTTTGAAGGGCAGTCTGAACATGGCCTTGCAATAGTGGGCAATAACCACAGTACCATGTAGTACCAAGATGCTTTTTTCTGTTATTGACTCATTGTCCAATTACATTTGCAAAGCACTGTACAAAAGAAACAAAACCTCTTGAATCTATTTCAATTCAAATATACATTAAATCAAATCTCTCACCTCGTTTTGCTGCTACAGCAGATGCTCGTGTGAGAAGGCTGAAACAGCTTGTTATCTGTGCTCAGGATCATCAGAGAGCGCGATCACTTGTGAGGCGCTTTCTCTGGCCACACAGTTTAACTGAACAGCTCAGGTTGCTGCAAGTATCCAGGAAACCCCTCCAAAGCATGATGTCACCCACACCTCCTTCAAGGTTCAGTCCATTCCAACTACAAATCATCGTTTAAAACAGAAATGATCTAGTAGCCTTTTGTAATATGAGAGATAGATGTCAACAAAGTCAATAAAAAGTGCATTGACTATGCTGCCTAAATGGATTTTCAATCTTCAACAAACGTAGCAATGAGACAGCTTGGTAACGGACCCTCATAAATGCAGGATCAAATGCGGTATAACACTTTATCTGCATAACAAAGGGTCGGTCTGTGTTCCTCCTCCATTCAGTTGCATACAAGATCTGAATTACTTATGACCTGGTTCTCTCATCTGCTCAAGTCCGGTCTTGCACAAACACTCACTGTATTATTCTCACCTGTTTCAGAGGTGTGGTCTCCTGAGCACAAAAGACAAGGTTTCAATTAGAGACGTAAGACATGCAAATGAGAAGATGTGTTTTATAAAGACACTTAGGAATGAATCATTCATATCTGGAGTCCAGACGTTTGCATTACCATGTATGGCTGTGTTGTAGCTAAAGTGGACAGTATGCAGTGTCAGTTGTTGGTTGTTGCATAACCCAATCTGGTAATGATCAAAAGCACACACACAAACAATTCTGAGCAATTCATTAAATTGCATTAAATTAGATTGAAAAAGCGTTGTTAAGAACGCTTTAATTATTTAATTACTGTTTCATTTAAAAACCTACACAAATGGATTTTGCAATTTTAACTTTAAAAGAGTCTTAAGCAAAACTGGATTTATCTGAGTTATTTATTTTTTTGAGCCTAGACCAAAGAAAAAATTATTAGTTTCTACAAAAATATTAAGCAGCACAACAATATTGATAATTATAAGAAATGTTTCTTGAGCACCAAATCAGCATATTAAAATTTTTTCTGAAGAATCATGTCACACTGAAGACTGTTATGATGCTGAAAATTCTATTTATAATAATATTTCACAATATTACTGTTTTACTGTATTTTTGATAATAGTAAATATTAGTGTTGGGGAAAGTTACTTTTAAAGGTAATGCATTACAATATTTTGTCACTCCCTAAAAAAGTAACAAATTGCGTTACTTACTGAAGGAAATGCAAATTCACACCTGTACAGTAGAGGGCGCAGCTCAAATAAACCTTTCAGCTGTGCTGCCATTCTAGACTGCAGAAGAATAGGAGGCAGGAGAAGAAAGTTCAATTAAAGGCTTTCGGTGCCCTAATATTACTATGGCTACATCTGAAATGGCATACCTCCCTACTATATAGTAGGTAAAATACAGAATGAGACAAAAGAAGTATGTCCGAATTCACAGTCAAAGTGAATAGGCCAAAAGTACCCGGATGACCTACTACTTCCGGCGAGATTCTGAAGTGTGCATACGATGGACACTTTATTATCCCAAGAGGGCATGGGAGAGGATTTGTAAATGACAGTGAAGCGATGTATCTGACACTGGTAGGTCTCATGATAATGAAAACATGGCATTTGTAGTACGTCCAGATTACATTTATACTACACACACTCATTCTATATAGAACATACTTTTTAGTGGTCATTAATAAATTCCTTACTCAAAATAAGTACCTACACAAGAGAGCACACGACCACCAACGTGGACATCATCTGACCCAAGGAGCACAGCGACGAACCTTGCCTTACATGCGACAAAAGCCCCTGTATCAGAACTACTCCCCGCAACTCCTTGGCCTGGTACACTTGCAGGAGAGCCATGGCATGCAGGGTGGAGGCGGGCTGTCCTGCGGCTCTGTAAGCTTTGGCCGAGAACTTACAGGCCTTGGATGGGAGATGCGGATTACCCCGCCAGGCGGCAGCGCTCTTTGGACACAATTGCATCGCAACCACGTGCTCCACCGAGGGGATCTCCACGTACCTCATGGCCGCCCTGCCATCGAGGGCAGTGAGGGGGGAAGAGGCACCAGACCGTTTTGGGCAGGAAAAGGTGCCGCCCATGGTCTAGAGATCTCTTCATGCACTCCGGGAATAATGGCACTGGAGCGGGTTCTCAGCGTGGGCTGCAATGAGATACCAATCATCCAACCTCAAGCATTTGGGACACGGTGGAGGTGTTCACTTGAGCCCGACGCTTTTGGTGGCCTGGGAAAGTATAGCCATCAGCTCTGCTCAGACTCGGGCAACGCTGCTCTCCCCGAAGTGGGCAACGCAGCCGAGTCTTCATCCCCAAAGTACTGTAGCTCGCCCTAGATGCAGCGATCAACATCTGATCCTCCAGCGGAGCCCCGAATGAAATGCTTGGTCCCCCATGAGAAGGACCAGCAATCTCAACCGGAAGCTCCACAGCATTGCTTAATAAAGTGAGATTAAATATATTTGTATTCTTTAAAATATTAGTTATTGCAAGTTTGGGTAATATTTTGCATTTTCTGCAATTTGCATTTCACTCTTTTTATTCATTTTGAGGAATATTGAATCTGTTTTTGTGCAAGTGAGGTGAGTAAATGCCTGCTCACATGTAGTCTAGAACTACAATAACATCATGTTCACACACAACGCCTCTGCACTCACTCCCGACTTCTCTTAACATGGGGACAGTCAAGTCAAGTCACCTTTATTTATACAGTATAGCTCTTTATACAATACAGATTGTTTCAAAGCAGCTTTACAGTCAGTTCAGTGTTGATTCAGGTCCGTTGTAAAGATCATCAATTATTAAATGTTAATTTCATCTATAGGAAAGGTGGCAGGCAATAAATGGGAAAGCAAAGTAACTTGCTTTATTTATTTGAAAAAGTAACTCAGATATTTTGTGATTTAAAAGTAATACGTTACTTTACTCATTACTTGAAAAAGTAATCTGATTACATTTCTACTATTATCCCAATTCCTTTAATCCTATGGCAGTTGCCTATATTCTGCACAGCATGGCAAACTGTAGTAGGAATATTCCTTTGATCGGAGATCAAAGCTGCACCATGATCTCTAGAAGTAAAGACTCCAAAGGTCATGTCAACAGTGTTTACCATCTCTGCTGATCATAAACCTGCTGTGTGGTTTCCTTTGTGATGGTTAACGGAAATGGTCTGGATAATGGGAGGGGAGCATAAAAGGTATATTAAAATAGCTGTTTTCTATTTGAATATATTTTAATTGAATGCTGAAGCTGAATTTTCAGCATCATTACCGCAGTCTCCAGAGTCACTATAGATACTATAGATAACTATTTACAATGAACCTTTTATTTTAAAATAAATAACAGTTTTTTTTATTTATAATATAATACCCAGGGACCAGAATATTATTGCTGTTTTTTGACCTGGACCAGTAAAAAAAAACATTTAGCAGCAATTCAGAACAACTGCACAACAACACATAATGGGCTCACATTTTCTTCAGAATTGTTTTATTCATTTTTATTCATTTAATATTGGATTATTATTATTATTTATTTATTTTTTGTTAGTTTCATTCAGATAGAGATTTCAAAATACAACAAATTTTGGACATGTGGAAAAAGGTAAAAAATGTTCCCTACCATTTCCAGTGTACTTGTTGATGAGATAAAAACAAAGAATTCTGATTTATGCATTTCAAAATGTACCTGAGTGTTTAAAACGTGACTGTGCAAAAGCAACTAATGAATTCTCCAGCCTTTAGCATTCTGTAAAGTTGCTCAAAGGAAGAAACCTCATTAAAATGCTGTAATTGGCCCACAAGTGTGCTGACAGCCTGATACTCACACCCTTATCTTGTGCTTACTGTATTCACAAGAGAAATCAACATGCGTGTGCGTGTGTGTGAACACGGCAAACCTGATACAACTGTCTCGCGTCTGTTTTCTAAACCTCAGCACTGAATGCAAGGGTGTAGAAATTAACAGGGACACTAGGGACTTTCCCTACCAATATCCAGCGACTACTGAATCGTCTCTAGCAGTAAGTTTGATCAAAATATAAAAAATATATTTGTAACCACTATTGTGGGTCTTTCCATTGACATTACCTGAGAAGTCAAAGTAAATATGTTTAAAAACTGCTCTCTAATGTGCATTTAATGCATGGATGGAGTAAGAACATAAGGTAAGTGTTCAAAACATACGTGCACGGTTCAGTTGAATGATCGAGTTTAACATCTTAATCTTGTTAAACCGAATGAAACAACTTTGAAATAAGAGAGTGCGGTTGTATGTATATCAACAGCCTATACACTCCAGTCAGATTTTCTTTCTGACTCATCAATGGACATTCATTTTTAAAGTAATCTAACACCATTAAAGTCACCATGAAATCCTTATTCAATGTATAAAATATTATATATATATATATACATACATTTTTTATGGAATAATGCAGTGTTTAATAAGAAATAATTTATCTGTGCACATCATAATTTTTTTATTCATGTGTCCTCATAATCTTTTATCAAAATAACTTCCCCTCCTTCTTGCAGCGGCATCTCTTCTCTTCTCTCATGTTTACTGTCATGAGGGAGGAACAACCTGTCACTCACATGAGATCCACCAATAGCAAACCACAACCATCCAACCAATTAATAAATTCCCAGTTGACGAATTCAAGTCCTGCCCTACATTTTGTTTTGTTGAGAAGAAGACATTTCACTCTGACATAAGTCCCAATAGGTTGGTTTCACGTGACGTCACGCTGCTGCATCACGAGAGCGCGAAATTCAGATGGAGGGCAGGAAGTGAAATAGCTGAGGATCTGCCGTCTGAAAAAAATGCCAATGTTTTGTGTAGTTTACGGCTGCTCCAATCGTTCTAATCGAGAAAAGGGAAAGGGTTTTTATAGAGTACCGAAGATTGTCACTCATAAAGGTGAGAAATGTAAAAAGCTCACAGAACAACGCCATAAAAAGTGGATTTTTAACGTATGTCTGCGGTCGGGAGGAGGAGAGTCTGTTAATGCCCATGTCTGCAGCGACCACTTCGTCGGAGGTATGTTAGCTAGCCAACATGTTTTTTGTGTCTGTGTTTATATAGCATTAGGTTGTCGTTAAATGCTCATTTACTTAGTAATGATTATTAAGTTACCGGTAGTCTAGTAATATGGACTTCATTGGGGCTTTTTAGGCTGCCCTAGCGCTTTGGGTGACGTTGAGTCGGTAGATTGGGCTCCAACGGTCAACCTAGGTTACCAAAAAACTTTTTACCAGACTTTTATATGCCTTCATTTGCTGTCTGGTGTAGTACGATGTCTGAAGGACCAGATAGTTGGTGATATCAACAACCAATTTTCAAGTTCGACCGAAAACTCACTCATCTTCATGAGGAACGGGTCACGTCCAACATATCTGTTAACTAACTCCTTGTATCTATTTCTTGAAACTGGTTCTAAATTCATACAATACGGACTCTCCGCAACGGTTTCCTCCATAGACGTATTCTCCATGTTTACTTCCTACCCTCCATCTGAAATCGCCCCGCCTTCACGCATCATCATAATCACGTGACTGAAACCCAGCTATAGGGAAGAAAAGACTCTCAACTTCAGTTTCATGACGAATTTAATGACTCTAACCACCTGAAAAACACCCTGCCTTTAAGTGCTCTACATACACAGCTATAACATTACAGAATTGATTCATTGAAGTCAAGACTAAAAACGTTCATTTCAATCCCTGAATAACGTTTGTCTCTTAGTTATGAATACGTGCTTGTTTAGATATTCCAGCGTAAAGTACAGAAAGCTAAATTGTAATGTCGTTGTGTTGGTTTACATAATCAAAATGTTGTTATGATGTATGAGTGGGTTGGCAACAACATCTACAAATAAAGGCTTTGAGATCATGAAATTGATGAGAACATAAAATCACCAATGTCAAAATCAAACTTATGCTCTTGACAGTTTGTAAAAAAAAAAAAGAATCCCAAGCTTTAATACATGAGAAGGGCTTTGCGGGGCTTTGATCTCAATTAGGGTTTTATTTATACAAATACATTTTTGTTAAGACTGACTTGAAATACAGCCGCAATATAACTACAAAAAAGGAGATATAAAATAGATAGCAGGAAATTATGTGCAGGGACACAAATTAATCGGCGAATCATTCTTTAAACCGCTTGATTTACATGAACCATCCATATGAAAGATTGACTTAAATGTATTGGACTTCCAAACAACTACATATGTTGGAGAATACAATGTATGAGACTGAATGTGATTATTCTCTTGGCTCGCTACTGTAACTGTAAAGCTGTGTGCGTAATTATTACATTACTCAACCAAACTAAAATAAAAAAAACAGCTTTTTGTCATTAGCAGCTTGCTATTTTAAAATGTAGCATCACTACTTTTAGTTACTTCCCATGCTATTCTGGTACTTCCAAAATTCTGAAAATGAAGGAAATTTACCCACTTAAACATTATGAACTGTCATAAATAAATGAAAAAGAATGGCAAGAAATAAGATTTTTTTTCTTATTGGTCCTTAGTCTGGGCATACAAAGCATAAAGGAATGGGAACAACTTCTGTTTGTGAACATTGTGTCATGTTAGTAGAGGTTTCTCAAAAGTTTTTGTTTGTAAATGGGATCTTTAACGTGTGCTTCAAGGCCAGCGTTGTGTCCACCTGTTCAGCAGAGAGTAATGTGTGCCATTGAGCCACAGGTTTGCGTGGGTTGGACAGCATATCCGCCCAGTGACGCAGCTGGTTTCCTGTAGCATCACAGCCCAGATAGATCTTGCCAATCGCATCATTTCTGCTCATTTTGTCATGATCCCACACTGAGATGACCAGCTGGACTTTCTGTATGAGGAATAATGAGTGAAGAAAATTACTCCAGTGCCAGTAAAACTGGCTTTAAATGAAGTGAAGTTGCTTGATGTGGTTGAAATCACAATTTAGAGATGATATTGTGATATTACAACCTTAGTTGTTGTTTTTTAATCACAGAAATTAATAAAACCAAAGCAATAAAAACTATGGGGTTTTCCACCTCAGTAGAAAACTCGCCAAAAAATTGAGGACGAACATCACAATGGTACAAAGCTCTTAGAAGGACATGAAAATGTAAAATATATGAGATGGGGAGAAAATTTCAATTTTCAATTCAATTCAACATTTGCTTGCAAACGTTTTGCCTTCCTCTAAAAAACAAAGCTTGCAAAGAATGCAATAAGTTTTGCGAGCAAACGCAAAGTTCCTCTGTGGAACTCAAAAGTTTGCCAGCGAATTCAAACGCATTGAAAGTTGCCTGAAGACTGAAGATCTGTACAATGGATCCAGATTTTGGACCCTTGATTCATCTAAGCAAGCAGTCTCTAGGTATTACTCACCTGAATCTGTTCAAACGATACTTCGAAAGTGAAAGATTCATTAAAGTATGGATTCAATGTTCGCTTTTTCACTGATGTTTTCTTCTTCTTCCACTTCTTCTTATCCAGAACCAATTGAACTTTCACATAAGGGTCTACAGAACAAAAAACAGAACTATTAATCAATTTCTATGCAAAACCTACTCTATAGCTGCTTGAAAGCAAGGCTGTAACCATATCTTGAAACATGGTTTAAAGGGGATTTAATGGAATAAAGAGGAAATAAGAACGGTAAAAGAAGTTCTATGCCTAATTATACATTTACACATTTAGTTTGCTTCTACAAGACTTTGAGCTCCTTTATTGTGACATGCAAGTGCAAAGTTTCCTAAATCAGAAACCCATACATATAGTGTGACATGCAAGTGCAAAGTTTCCTAAATCAGAAACCCATACATATAGTGTGACATGCAAGTGCAAAGTTTCCTAAATCAGAAACCCATTGATTATGTGATATAGACCTGAAAATGTATTAGTTTACAAATCATGCACTATGGTAAAAGTGTTTTGAGGTCATAACATAGTTTCATACGAGGAGCCACACAAAAATGTAGGTAGAGGCATGGTTTTCCAAAGAGTCTATGTTTTATATAGTGTTGAGATGCAATCAGGAGTGATTGCAGACAAGACTTTTGAGGATGTAGGACATTTTAGTATGTGAGTGTCTCACCTGAAGAGCCTCCCTGGTCCATCTTCTTCAGGTTCTTGGCTTCCAGTATGATCACAGTGAGTTTACTACTAGTCGGGACATAACGAAGAGAAAAGCAGATCTCTCCCAGATGCTCTTGCTATTATATGGGCACAAGATGAAAGATGCAGTTAGCAGACACGTTATGCATAGAGAATGTTCTTAGCTCTAAACCTATTGACGTGCATGGGGTCAAATCGTAGACTTTATAGACAAATTTAAAATCGTAGATTTCCGGGGTGTCCTGACCCAACCAATCATCTGGTCTGGACAAGGGTTGACACATAAGCTATCACCATTGTGCCGTTGAGTAGGACACTTAACATAAGGTTGCTCCAGGGGGACTCACTGTAATTTTACATGATGTTCTATGGTGACGTGATGGAAACAAAATCCACCTGCTGTAGTCATTGTCAAAAGATTTGGTTCTTTCAATATTCAGTGTAAGCCATACCAAAGCAATAGAAAGAGAAGGGGCAAAACAACTTATTTCCCTTTAGTAGAGGATGACACTTTGTACTTCATATGAATATAATTGATGTGAACTAGCCACATGAAAAATTACATTGAATTTGACAACAAATGTGGATTGAAGTACTGAACTGAACCTCATGTTTGGAAGCTTTGCTCAGATCACGCCACTCCTCGATCACATGATTCCAGTCCACTGTGGACAGATTCAGTCTGATCTCACCGATGATGTCATGTTTGGAGAATTTGTTAAAGTCATAGACTTGCATCACCAATATCGACTCAATCAGCTCCTTCTGAGGGATCTAAAATAAGAGTGGTGAAAACAACATATCAGTGTTTAGTTACTCTAACTAGGCTGTAAATGTAACTCTTTCCCCGCCATTGATGGACATTTCCAGCTTTCTGTGTTTTCACTGTTATACTGTAGGGGGCGCTATGACATTCCTTCTGAAAGAGTACAGAATCTCCTGATCAAAACACAGGTGAAGAAGAAGCAGAAACAAGAGATAGCAAGCATATGCATATGTAAAGTAACGCGATCAACACCATTTAACAGCATATAAATCAAAACTACCTAATGTTACTGAATAAAATGTCGACCCAGGAAAAGTTTATGACTGTAAAGCTTTGGGGATGTTGATGGACTTGATCTAATCGATCTGTTTTGATCGTCATTCTGAATCTGATCTGGATGAAGTCGTTGATAAAAACTCGTTTTTATCAGCTTTTTGCTCAAATTAATGTTGCTTTTTTTCATGAAACTTACTCACATTCAAATGGTGATATATAAAAAAAAGCATGAAGCTAGAATAAACAGGCTTTTTGTTTAAAGGCAGAGGCTCTGTTCTTTCTTCTGATATATTGCATATTCAGATATTCAAGCAAAAAGTGTCTGGCAACGTTTTCCAAAAAAAACTGGCGGTGAAAGAGTCAACAACTAAATTTTAATGAGCTTGACCAAGCATCAGGTCATTGTTCGAGCTGATAACAGAATTCTGATAACAGTTTTCCACCACATGCATACATGACCTTATGATAGTGAAAGATTTTATATGCTTCATGGTTTACCTGATATTTGAAATTTTCATTGAACACAGGGTTAAGGGTTTTCCTGAAGACTTTCGTCTCATATGTTTTGGACTTGTTGGGAAGGATGTAGATTTTCACATAAGGGTCAGATGTCCCTCCTGAATCCATCGCTTTCAAAGCAGCAGCTTCTTTTATTCCTACGGTCAGCTGATGAGAAATATGGTATACATATAGGTTTATGATCTTAAATACAGTTTCATTAGGTTAATTGATAGAGTGTCTTGAGCAAGCAGAGCAATACAAATTAAGACAAATAATGGTGACTTAGAAGAATATAAAACATAAGGTAGTTTTGATTTGGTTTAACACCTTTGGTCACTACATATTCACTTTCATAGATTCAGTGAAGATTTAAGTGTCGTTCAGGTTATTATGACAGAATATCAATGTAAATATCATACTTTCTACTACTGCTTTATAATATTCAAGACATAGCTATTTCTGTTTGTGCATTGTGCATACTTCAGATTTTTTCCTCAAAAGATATTTGCATTTTGGAATGAACACATGTATGAACTAGGGCTGCATCTGAAATCGCCCCCTATGCCCTCAAATATGGCATTATTTGAGGGGACAGCCATTTGTAGTGGTGTCCGAAACCATAGTGGACTTTATTGAGTGCACTCATTCAATCCCACATTGCACCGCAATAACAAGTGTACAACCGATGTGTGATCAACGGCTGTCCGAATTCGCTCACTCGTTTTCATTCACTCCTTCAAACTGTATTAGTGGACTAATGTAGGGAATAGTGATTGAGGGTTTAGGGGGCAAATTCGGATTCAGCCTTAGGTCAGGGGTGTCCAATCCTGCTCCTGGGGGGCCACTGTCCTGCAGAATTTAGCTCCAATCCCAATTAAACACACCTGAACCTAATCAAAGTCTAACTAGACATACTAGAAACTTCCAGGCAGGTGTGTTATACTAGAAACTTCCAGGCAGGTGTGTTTAGGTACTTGGAGCTAAACTCTGCGGGACAGTGGCCCCCGAGGAACAGGTTTGGACACCCCTGAACTAGGTGAATGAAAGTTAATTAGTTCATACTTCCTGCCAGTTGAGGGCAACACTGTAAAATCAGTGAAAGTGATGCATTTACCTCTGAAATGGATGCATTGAACTCCAGTGAATACTGCAGTTTTCCCCTCTGTTGGTCTGATCCATACTCCACATCCTCTGTCTCAAGCTGGACCTGTCAGTACATCCAGAATCCCCTTAGTGAATGCCACCCAGAGGAATATTTTATTGCTCAGAGGTTGATTTTCACAAACTTAAAGGAGCTCTCAGATATGTTAACTCTTTCTCCGCCATTGATGGTATTTTTCAGTCATTTATGACACAACTCTTTCCCACCATTGACTGAAATTTCAAGCAATCCATGTTTTGACTGTTATATAGTAGGGGGGCGCTATTAGACATCTTTTGAAAGAGTACAAAGAAAGCATGAAGCTAGTAAAAAAAAAAAGCAGAGTTGCAGAGGCTTAAAAGCAGAGGCTCTTTTCTTTCTTCCTCAAAATATTCAATCTGGGGGCCAAGAAAGTTTTCTGAAAATTATCAAAAATGCTGGCGGTGGTTTGTCAACTTTGTCTCTGATTTTCCGCTTAAAGGTGAAGTAATCCCTTTGGCATGAATGGGAATGCTAACAGATAGCGTTCCAAGGTATTATGCTGCATTATTATTGACCTTTTGATTAACCTGACATAGCAACAGTGGCAGCCAATGGCGTGAGATTTGAAGCCGGGACTATGGTTTTTCAACCAATAGAAGATGATGGGAGTGTTTGAGGAAACCTGTTTAACAACAATTGTATTTTCTTTTCATCTTGCCACAGAAATTACACACCTCACCTTTTAAAATCTCTCAGGAGAAATAAAAACAGACAAAAATGATACATTGACATACTGTAAGATTATAGAGCAATAAAAGTAATGTTAAAAGCATGGAAGTATTTGAGGAGAACTATTTAATGAACCTAGGGGTTAATAACACATGGGTACCGAGTCGACCGTTCTCTGGGATGTGTTTTCATGCTAATCGAATGTACCCAATTTTAACTCGAACCACTGATTGGCTTATAACGCTAGTACACTCTCAGAAAAAAAGGTACAAAAGCTGTCACTGTGGCGGTACCTTTTCAAAAGGTACACCTTTGTACCTAAAGAGTGCATATAAGTCCCTCAAAGGTACATATTGGTACATATAGGGCATAGAGTAAGTAAAAAGACTACTAGCGTTATAAGCTAATCAGTGGTTCGAGTTAAAACTGGGTACATTCGATTAGCATGAAAACACATCCCAGAGAACGGTCGACTCGGTACCCATGTGTTATTAACCCCTAGGTTCATTTTGCGCCGGAATTGTCCTTTAAGTTATCTTTGACTTTAAACAACTTTGGTTTCTTAGAAAAACTGAGTTTGTGACATGTTGATATCTCTTCTCTAAGATTTATTTTGCCTACTCTCCATTTAAACTTATTGCTGGCTAGAAGAAAAAAATATCCAGCATCCACAAGCATGGACGATCCATCTCTCACCAGTGCTGCGGTTGTAGTTCCTGAGATCCCTTTCATACTGATCTTCTGGTCCAGCTTCTTCTTCCTCTTCTTTTTCCCTTTGCAGCAGCATTTTACACAGCAGCATATCATGCAGATAAGAATGAGCAGGAGGATGGCGGCAAATATAGCATAGATAGCCCATCTTGGCACTGTTGTGACAAAAACAACAATATTCCATCTTTCATCACGGTAGCAAAGCAACAGTCCATTATAGCGCCATGAAACATATCTGAAGGATGAGGCGAGACCACGGCCAGGAGACTCAGGGCAAGTTAAACTTGTAGCAAGTGAAAATTGAGAAGCAAGAAATGTGCAAGAGGTGTGGAATTAGATAGGGGCCTGTGGAGCAGGTGCTAAAAAGAGGATTCATATGATATACTTACAAGGAATCCTGTCCAGTAAAGAGGGCAGGAACCCCGGAGCAGCTGTTGTGGTGTTGGCATGAAGTGTTTTAGTTGGTTTTATTGGTGGTCTTGGTGTCATGGTGAAATAGATGAGACCGGTGGATCACTGGAAATGCACAAAGAAAAGAAAGTGGGTTGCTGGCAAGAGTTTTTTAAAAACGTATGGTTTGAGTTAGTACACAATCTCATTGACACAATCTCAGCTGAGCCCTGCCCACAGAGCTCACCACAGACAGACTTTGACAGATTAGACCTGCTCCAAGATTCAGCACCCAAGGATGACTTTCTGGAAAACAGCCAGGAAAACCAGGACAACATGTCACAGCCGGAAACACCAGAGCAACAGCCCCTCTCACCAGACATGTTTTTCCTCTCTGTAGCATCTCCACTTCTGTGCTTCTCAGAGAAAATGGAAGAACTGGTGTATGCTGGAACTAAACTATCCCACTCCTTTGCTGCAAGCCCCCAGATATCAACCAAAAAGGGGCGACCACCAAAGCCTGCGGGCCCAGCTCGCCCTCCCCCTGTGAGAGCTCTTCGGCCTCTGCCACAACGCCAGGGCCAACACCCTCCTCCATCAGCTCGAAGTGAACCAGAAACAACTGATACCAGCACTCAGTGATATGTGTCGGGTCCCGGCTATGATAACAGTAACTTTCTAAAATGTTTACAGAACAAGCGGGAATCCAGTGTTCCTGTATCTTTCTCTATTTCTGTTATATTACATGATAGAAAGTCTAAGGTCTTCTCAAGCCATACGGCAAACCTATCTAATCTGCTGCCTGTTACATGTCAAACTAAGATTGCTGTGGGGAAAAAAAATAATACTGTCAAGTTAACACTTTTAAACATCCGATCACTTAAAAATAAATCACTTCTAGTCAACGACTTAATAACCACAAACAACCTGGATTTTATGTTTCTAAATGAAACTTGGCTACAGCTGCAGTGCAACAGTCCTCAATGAAACAACCCCTCCTAACTTTACTTTTATGAGAGTCTGCAGAGTGGGTAGAAGAGGTAGGGGTCTAGCTGCTCTTTTTAAAGATGTCTATCAATGTAAGCAAGTATCATTTGGGAATTACCCGTCTTTCGAATATCTGGGCATTGTGTTAAAAGGTGCTCCACGCATTTCACTTATCATTATTTACAGGCCTCCAAAATACTCTCCAGCCTTTGCTGAGGACTTTACAGAACTGTTATCAACAATTTCTTCAGATTTTGACTGTTTTGCTATTGCTGGGGATTTTAATATTCACATAGATAATGCAGAAACTAATTTGGCAAAATAAATCATAATACTTTTGATGTTGTATTGTACACAGACATGTACACGGACCCACACACAATCGTGGACACACTCTAGATTTACTTATCAGTAAGGGTCTAAACATTTCATCGATTGTTATTAAGGACGTAGCACTGTCGGATCATTTCTGTATTTTCTTTGACATATTGATCTCTCCTGCCATTGAAGCTAGATCAGTGTCTGTCAAGAAGAGATGCTTAAATGAGAACACTAATGTGCTATTGATAAAGGCCATATCTTTAACCCCAAGCATATATGCGGACTCTGTTGATTCTCTCCTTGAGTCCTTTAACTCAAAAGTACAGAGTGTAATTGATGATATTGCTCCTGTGAAAGTCAGGAAGAAGAGTGGCAGACAAAAAGCACCTTGGAGAAACTCAACAGCAGTGCAAAATATGCGCATGTGGCGGAAGACAAAACTTGTAGTCCATTATAACATCTATAAAGACAGCCTTCATGCTTTCAATGTGGAATTAGGCAAAGCTAGACAGACTTTCTTCTCAAATATTATAAACAGAAACATAAATAACACACACACTCCTTTTGCTACTGTAGAGAGTCTAACAAACCCCCCAAGCCAGATTCACAGTTAAATGCTCTCAGACAGCAAATGCTGTGAGTTTATCCTTGTGTGGCACTGAGGTAAGACAGATCAGATCAAAAAATGAATGGTAAAATTTTGGAAGAAACAGTACAGCACCTTAAAACATCAACCTGCGCCCTTGACACACTCCCCACCTACTTTTTCAAAAGTGTGTTAAACTGCTCAGAAGCAGATCTCCTGGAAGTGGTAAACTCCTCACTTCTCTCTGGGACTTTTCCAAAGTCCCTTAAAACTGCAGTTGTCAAGCCCCTCCTGAAAAAGAGCAATCTGGATAGCAACATACTGAGCAATTACAGACCAATCTCAAATCTTCCTTTCATAGGCAAGATCACTGAAAAAGTTGTCCTCAATCAGCTGAACAACTTCCTAATCTCAAATGGATACGTTGACAATTTTCAATCTGGTATCCGACCACACCACAGCACAGAGACAGCGCTCATAAAGATAATAAACGATATTCGGCTAAATAGTGATACAGGCAAAACATCAATGCTGGTACTACTCGACCTCAGTGCTGCATTTGACACTGTCGATCATAACATACTTCTTGACAGGCTGGAAAACTGGGTCAGGCTTCTGGGATAGTCTCAAAATGGTTCAGGTCATACTTAGATGGGAGAGGTTATTATGTGAGTATAGGAGACCATAAGTCTGAGTGGACATCCATGACATGCGGAGTCCCTCAAGGCTCGATTCTTGCGCCACTCCTGTTCAACCTGTATATGCTCCCAATGAGCCAAATAATGAAAAAGAACCAAATTGCTTACCACAGCTATGTAGACGACAAACAGCTCTACTTAGCCCTATCGCCTAACGACTACAGCCCCATTGACTCCCTGTGCCGATGCATTGATGAAGTCAACAGATGGATGTGCCAAAACTTTCTTCAGTTAAACAAAGACAAAACTGAAGTCATTGCGTTTGGAAACAAAGATGAAGTTCTCAAGGTGAACGCATGCCTTCACTCCAGGGGTCAAACAACTAAACATCAAGTCAGGAATCTTGGTGTGACACTAGAGTCAGACCTTAGTTTCAGTAGTCATGTCAAAGCAATAACTAAATCAGCATACTATCATCTGAAAAATATTGCAAGAATTAGATGCTTTGTTTCCAGTCAAAACTTAGAGAAACTTGTTCATGCTTTCATCACTAGCAGGGTGGATTATTGTAATAGACTCCTCACTTGCCTTGCCATATGAACACATCACACCAGTCCTCAGGTCTTTACACTGGCTCCCAGTTACATTTAGGATTGATTTTAAAGTATTATTACTGGTATATAAATCACTCAATGGCCTAGAACCTCAATACATTGCAGATATGCTCACTGAATATAAACCTAACAGATCACTGCTCCTACAATAGTCACATTCAAAACCAGACTCAAAACACATATGTTTAGCTGTGCATTAACTGAATGAGCACTGTGCCACTGTGCGTCCGATTACACTGCATTTTATTTCTGCATCCTCCTTTTGATTCTAAACTCAAATGGCAATGAGAATTGGGTCGTAGAGAAACATAAATAACTTAATTGGGGAAATTGAGAGATGAAACCAAGCTAATGACATGGGTCTGTGGTGGAGTAGTGGAGTAGTAGAGGTTTTGTGGGGTGCAGACTGGGTCGACTCCATTCCTAGAGCTTCCGAACAAATTCGTTTTTTGGGGTGCGGACTGATGGGGCAGTGAACCCGAGGTCAGTCCTAGAGCTCCTCCTGTCCGATTATAGGGAAAAATCAGGTCTATCGGAGACGTCCAATGGAATTCTTAGGCGCGCCAAATAAACACCACAGACACAGTGTCAGAGTAAAACTATATGCAAAGTAAGATATTCCGGATGAGAAGTTTATTCTATGTATCATCTTTTTACTACTTAAGTTCATTTGACTTTAATCCATTTTATAACTGCATCATTTATCTATTTTAATTCCTCATATAACTGTTTTAATTACCATTGCTTTCATTTTGTGTTTATTTTCTATGCAAAGCACTTTGAATTGCCATAGTATGATTATTTTAATTCCTTTCTAAAGCACTTTGAATAACTGTTTTAATTTTCCTTGCTTTTATTTTGTGATCATTTTTATTCCTTTTTATGTAAAACATTTTGAATTGCCATAGTGTATGAAATGTGCTATATAAATAAACTTGCCTTGCCTTGCCTTAGTAACTTTGTTTGGTGACGCCCCCTACTGGTTAAAATGGTATTGCAACATTTTAGTCATCCTGAAAAGAATAGTTGACTTAAAATGAAAGGGATAGTTCACCCAGAAATAGAAATTCTGTCAGTATATCATTCCAAACCCATAGGAAATATAAAATTAGGCATAATCGGAAATGAAAATGAAAGAATAAAATGAAAAGAGAAAAAAAAAGTATTTTGTCTTATTCTCCTGTTGTGTTCCACCAAAAAAAGAAAAGAAACTCTAAAGGTTTGAGTAAATGAGTAAATAATGACAGAATTTTACGTTTGGAGTGAACTATTCCTTTAAAATAAAATAGAGACAACTTGAAACAAGAGGGAAAATGTGTGTGTGTGTGTGTGTGTGTGTGTGTGTGTGTGTGTGTGTGTGTGTGTGTGTGTGTGTGTGTGTGTGTGCATATATATACATATAGTAACTCATTCAACTCTCAGTTGCCTGACAAAAAGAGCGTTTCGTCACCACCAAAGTTAAACAACCAGTTGACAGACGCCCATTAAAACTGGGTGTACATAAAGTGTACAGATAACATTCTTTTTCAGTGAAACAGTAATAAAAATGAAACAATAGGCTACAAACATTTCAACATTTTCACAATCAATACTGTTGCAATCCCACAGCAAAGTAATAAAGTAGTGCGAGTCCCAGTTTCGAGATTCTTATCCTCAAAGAAATATGAGTAAATACTGATGCAACAAAATACACTATGGGCTATCTGCAAATGACATGAACAAAACTAATCTACAGGTATAATTATAGTGGCACACAATTACTACAAACTGAGCATAAAGAAACCGTGAACCACAATATCAAAAAAGAGCCTTACAGTGACACTCACTGTTGTAGACTGAGTTCAGTTCGGATCTTGACTCCTCGGTTGTCGTATAAAACGTAAAGATTAATATTCTGTATGGTATGAACACATGTGCTAAACCGTGTGAATGAGCGGTCCAGCCACGGAGAGGGGAAGGAAGTCACTGCCCACTGACCAGCTCAGGAAAGAGCCATTAGAATGAGCACTTTTACTGATCAAAAGAAACAACTATTGAGGCTTGGTCAAACTAAAGAAGCCTGTTGTTTATCTCAGTTCAGTCTTCTGCTATTCATACGATTCAGTATATTCAATATCCAACTTGATTGGGCCTTTTTTCTTTGAAGAGCAGCTGCCTATAATGCCTTTTATGACATTTTTAATCTATTTATGACAGTGATTAAAATATGAACAAGAGAGAGACACTACAAAATATGGAGGGGGAAAGATGAAGAAGGAGAAAATATAGGGATAAGTCAGTACAAAATTTAATTTCACAAAAAGGCAAGGGGAAAGAAGTGCAGCTGTATTATATTGTATCATCCATCCACCTTTTTTCCTAACCGCTTGTCCCATACAGGGATAAATTGTGCAGAACAATAACAAAATTCACTATTATGTCTGAAAACTATATGGAACTATAATTGGCACACAATAGCTACAAAGTGAGCATTAAGAGCATTAATTTACAACACAAAATTGAACATTATTGTAAAAATAGTGACACTTTTGCACTATTAGTTCAGTTTGGCTATTGACTTCTCGGTTGTAGTTTAAAACATAAAGATTCAGTTTCCAAACCAATGTATTGCCTATTCCGTCTCAGGCCATAGCCAGGACGTCCATCACAGAACCCTTGAATTCAAAACCACATGAATTTGCAAAAACACATGTGGGTCACATGTGAAACGTGTTTTGCACACGGTAATTGTGTGCTTTTGGAAAATGTTTGTGTGAATCCCATGTAAATTCCCATGTGAAACCCATGAGATCACATGTGAAACACATGCAATTCATGTGGTTTTTCTGTAAGGGTCAAATATTCACACTCACTGACAATTTGGTGTCTCCAATTCTCCAGATCACCTATAGAGGAAACCCACACCAACACAGGGAGAAAGCAGTCAAACTTATCAAACTATATTATATTATATTATATTATATTATATTATATTATATTATATTATATTATATTATATTATATTATATTATATTATATTATATTATATTATATTATAAGTCCCCTCTTTTTGGTGAGCATGTATCACATATGCTCCCATTCACATTTTACCTTGTTAAAAAAAATGTTTTGTCCTAATTGCTAAATGTCATCCAGTGTTTTAAGAAATACATTTGTTCTTTTATTTACAGACTTCAGTCTGACTTAACGTGACAACTCAAATATACTGATATATTCGAATACTTCTGAACTCAGGCCTATACTCAACATTTACTTAGAACTTGTTAGACCCAGCTGAAACTTATCAAGAAAATATGATGAAATACACAATAACTGAACTTGCCTTTTTCACCCTCGACTCTCAGTTCCTATTCTCCAGTTCTGTGGTATTAAACAATTAAGTCATTGTCTTGTGCTGGAATGCAAAAATAGTTGGAAACCGAGGCCAGGCCACTTAGACAGCTCTCCTCGAAGTGTTCCTTCAGTATGGAGAGAAATGTTAGGCACATGCGCCACACCTCAATAATACACAAAACTGTTTCTGCATATGCCCTAACACAACAAGCTGCACACCTTATGAAGACTGGTGGAGGAAGTCAAATATACATAAAGTCAAATATAAAATATTCAAATACAATCTTAAGGAAGATCTGAATATCAGTTGTTTAAGTGCTAAACAGCTTCCTTCTTGCTCTTGAAATACACTGTATGCTAGAAAACATAGATATGACTGGAAATTTCAACAGAAACCAGTCTTGCCACACTGCTGTTTAAATAACCTGACACTTGGAAAGTGTATTTATTTATCATTTTAAACTTCATTTATTTGTTCAAATCTTTGTTTGGTAATGTACAACATTTGATATATTCCAACTATAGGCCTACCTGTTTTTTTGTGTTTGGACCAAAGGAATAGCCTACATTTCATTCCATGCCAACTTTAATTAACAGTGTTAAATAATTCAAATGATAAATCCTAGACTTACTGTACGTTGAGGTTATTTTTCTAAAAATCTTTGTTTATATGAAGAAAGTCATACTTCTGGAATGACATAAGGGTGAGAAAAGAATGAGAGAATTTTCATTTTTGGTAAGTGTAAGTGTAAATGTCGGCCTGCTGTTCCTCGCACTATATGGCTAGTAGACCATCTGTATCTCCTGGACTGCTTAATCTACTAAATAAATATTAATGAAATAATATAAGAATATATAGAAATTTCTATATATATATATAGTGGTAAAGCATTTGTACTGCTATTCCCTGCTGCCGGCAAGAACAAACATAAGCAGCAACCAGTCTATTCGGGAGCAGTTTGTGTGTGTGTGTGTGAATCAAAACAAACAGTATAGGCTACACAGCAAAGTGTAGTTCGATTCTCGAATAAACATCATTCTGAGGAAATTTTCAAAGAACAAAAACGCTGCATTATGGGAACTTGTTTAGTAGCTACGCCACGGAATAAAAAATTAAAAAGATAATTGCAACTTTTTATCTCACAATTGGGAGTTTAGATCTTGCAATTCTGACTTCTTTTCTCAGAATTGTGAGATATAATATTGAGTTTAGGCTATATCACAATTCTGAGAAAAGAAGTCAGAATTGCAAGATCTAAACTCCCAATTGTGAGATAAAAAGTAGCAATTATCTTTTTAATTTTTGATTCCGTGGCGTAGCTTCTAAACAAGTTTTTTTTTTTTTCATAACTTAAAATAATTATGTGATAAAGTAGCATGTTATAAAGTCAGAATTGCGAGAAAAAAATCTGAAGATTTCATGATTTCAATTTCATGATTTCGAGATCATGCAATTATGAGAAAGAAAGTAAGAATTGCGAATTTATATCACGCAATTCTGAGGAAAAAAGTCTGAATTGCATGATATAAACTCGTAATTGTGAGTTATAAAGTCAGAATTGAATTATATAAAGTCGCAATTGCATGTTATAAACTCAGAATTGCGTGATATAAAGTCGCAATTGTGAGTTAAAGTCAGAATTGCTGATATAAAGAAGCAATTGCGAGTTATAAAGTCAGAATTGAGTGATATAAAGTCGCAATTGTGAGTTGTAAAGTTAGAATTTAGTGATATAAAGTCAGAATTGCGTGATATAAAGAAGCAATTGCAAGTTATAAAGTCAGAATTGCGTGATATAGCCTAAAGCAATTGCGAGTTATAAAGTCAAAATTACGTGATATAAAGAAGCAATTGCGAGTTATAAAGTCAAAATTGCGTGATATAAAGTCAGAATTGCATGATATAAAGTCAGAATTGCGTGATGTAGCCTAAAGTCAGAATTGCGTGATATAAAGTCAGAATTGCGTGATGTAAAGTCAGAATTGCGTGATGTAGCCTAAAGTCAGAATTGCATGATGTAAAGTCAGAATTATTGCGTGATGTAAAGTCAGAATTGCGTGATGTAGCCTAAAGTCAGAATTGCGTGATGTAAAGTCAGAATTGCGTGATGTTGCCTAAAGTCAGAATTGCATGATGTAAAGTCAGAATTATTGCGTGATGTAAAGTCAGAATTGCGTGATGTAGCCTAAAGTCAGAATTGCGTGATGTAAAGTCAGAATTGCATGATGTAAAGTCAGAATTGCGTGATGTAAAGTCAGAATTGCGTGATGTAGCCTAAAGTCAGAATTGCGTGATGTAAAGTCAGAATTGCGTGATGTAAAGTCAGAATTGCGTGATGTAGCCTAAAGTCAGAATTGCGTGATGTAAAGTCAGAATTGCGTGATGTAGCCTAAAGTCAGAATTGCGTGATGTAAAGTCAGAATTGCGTGATGTAGCCTAAAGTCAGAATTGCGTGATGTAAAGTCAGAATTGCGTGATGTAGCCTAAAGTCAGAATTGCGTGATGTAGCCTAAAGTCAGAATTGCGTGATGTAAAGTCAGAATTGCGTGATGTAGCCTAAAGTCAGAATTGCGTGATATAAAGTCAGAATTGCGTGATGTAGCCTAAAGTCAGAATTGCGTGATATAAAGTCAGAATTGCGTGATGTAAAGTCAGAATTGCGTGATGTAGCCTAAAGTCAGAATTGCGTGATGTAAAGTCAGAATTATTGCGTGATATAAAGTCAGAATTGCGTGACATAAAGTCAGTATTGCGTGATGTAAAGTCAGAATTGCGTGATGTAAAGTCAGAATTGCGTGATGTAGCCTAAAGTCAGAATTGCGTGATGTAAAGTCAGAATTGCGTGATGTAAAGTCAGAATTGCGTGATGTAGCCTAAAGTCAGAATTGCGTGATATAAAGTCAGAATTATTGCGTGATATAAAGTCAGAATTGCGTGATGTAAAGTCAGAATTGCGTGATGTAAAGTCAGAATTGCGTGATGTAGCCTAAAGTCAGAATTGCGTGATATAAAGTCAGAATTATTGCGTGATATAAAGTCAGAATTGCGTGATATAAAGTCAGAATTGCGTGATGTAAAGTCAGAATTGCGTGATGTAAAGTCAGAATTGCGTGATGTAAAGTCAGAATTGCGTAATGTAGCCTAAAGTCAGAATTGCGTGATGTAAAGTCAGAATTATTGCGTGATATAAAGTCAGAATTGCGTGATGTAAAGTCAGAATTGCGTGATGTAAAGTCAGAATTGCGTGATGTAAAGTCAGAATTATTGCGTGATATAAAGTCAGAATTGCGTGATGTAAAGTCAGAATTGCGTAATGTAAAGTCAGAATTGCGTGATGTAAAGTCAGAATTACGTGATGTAAAGTCAGAATTGCGTGATGTAAAGTCAGAATTGCGTGATGTAAAGTCAGAATTGCAATTGCATGATAAAGTCGCAATGCGTGATATAAAGTCGCAATTGCGAGTTGTAAAGTCAGAATTGTGTGATATAAATTCGTAATTGCAAGTTTTAAAGTCAGAATTGTGAGAAATTAAAGTCGCAATTATCTTATACATTTTTTTATTAATCCGTGTCGCGGAAACCCGCTTCCATATCCTCCTGAGACCCAGAAAAAAAAAGTTTTTTTAATGTAGTTTTTTTTTTTTTCATGTCATCACATTGTTTAGCGCATAAGAAACAAATGGTAAAAAAAACAACATTTTTGAAAAATAATATTTTATTCATACGTTATGCTATGTCCTCTGTAGTGGACACCAGGACTCAGTTGTTTAAAAAATAAAATGACATGAAATTATATGTATAGGCAAAAACAATGGGATTTTTTTTTTTCAATCACCAATAAACTTTAGGGTTTCAGGATTTTTTTTAACCAAAATTTGTATAAAGATGATTCTCAACTATGTTATGAAAGATATAACGGAATGAATTGGTACACCATTTTACTTTATGCAATATGTGGGTAAAATGGCCATAAATTAATATTCCCATTCAATGCAATGTGTACACTGTATCTGATTTGCACATTAAAGGGATAGTTCGCCCAAAAATGATATTTAAGCCATGATTTACTCACCCTCAAGCCGTTCGAGATGTATATGTCAATCTTTTTTCAGACGAACACATTTTCAGTTATTTTAGAAAATGTCTTAGATCTTTCAGTGGTTAGAATGTGAAGCAATGGGGTCCAGCTCGTTGAAGTCCGCAAATGAGCATGCATCCTTCACAAAAGTAATCCATCTGGCTCCAGGGGGATAAACGAAGGCCTTCCGAGGGTAATCCGTGCGGTTTTGTCGTAAAAATATACATATTTAAAACTTTATAAACGAAAATAACTGTCTTCCGGTGGCGGTCGGCGCGCGTTCATGGAGATAGAAGCGTCGTGACGTAGTACGAACGTGACAGCGCAGCCAGAGAGCAGAGCAAAACAAAACTCTACGTTCGTTCTACGTCACGACGCTTCCTACGCTACGTCCTACGTCATATGCCAGCATCCATCTCCGTGAACGCGCGTCGACCGCGACCGGAAGCCAGTTATTTTCGTTTATAAAGTTTTAAATATGTATATTTTTACGACAAAACCGCACGGATTACCCTCGGAAGGCCTTCGTTTATCCCCCTGGAGCCGGATGGATTACTTTTGTGAAGGATGCATGCTCATTTGCGGACTTCAACGAGCTGGACCCCATTGCTTCACATTCTAACCACTGAAAGATCTAAGACATTTTCTAAAATAACTGAAAATGTGTTCGTCTGAAAAAAGATTGACATATACATCTCGAACGGCTTGAGGGTGAGTAAATCATGGGCTAAATATCATTTTTGGGCGAACTATCCCTTTAATGTGTTCTTGGAGCAACATTTAATGAAAAAAGAAGTGTAATAATTGGCAACATTTTAATAATAATATCTAATATTTCATAGGAATATTAATGTATAATTTATTTCCATATTCTCTTGCTGTGTCTCCCTGATAAACATGATTTAAGTCCTGATGTCCTCTACAGTGGACATGTATGAAATCAATGCCCTGTAACAGAAAGTTTTTTATTTAATTATTTGAAACCCCATAACATTTTCCTGAGATGTTGGTTTATGAAATACAATTTGAAAAGTAGTCAGATTTAAATTATAATTACAATAGGCCTATATTATCATATCTACATTTGATCACTAAATTAATGTCAGACATTTTTAAAGACCAAGGAGAAGTTGTTTTCATGGTGAAACCTCCAAACATTTGGTATCTCTGAAAAGCCCTGAATGTGCTCTTTACAGGACAGCCAGGTTGGGACATGTGACATATATGATGTCAGAGAAATTCACTAAAATGTAATGTCCACTACAGTGGACAAAAGTCTATTCCTGGGTCCCAGGAGGATATAAGCAGATGCATCATCCATAGGTGTGGTTACTGAATCAACATCTGACTCACTTACTGAAAGGCTAGTTATATATAGCCTACTTGCGAAATAGAGCAAGTTTCTGCTCTTGCCAGATCGGTATCATGGCTGTTTATATGACAGCGTGGAAAGATGCAGCTTTTTAATTATAGATATTTTAATAAAGCTCGATCCGCCTGATGTTGTGCCGCTCCGCAGCGCGAGGCGGCGGCGGGTGATAGTAACACACTGAATGTTGAACCAGCACCAGTTACAGAACAATGCAGCGGCTGTTGGGAAGCACATGCACTCACATTTCACTTTAAAATTACGTCATTTCAAACATCTTTTATAAGTGTCCATGTAATGCTAAATTACGTGCAGGTTTGTTTTGTTTTTGTTGACGTTACGGTCGTAAGATTTTCTTCACTTCCGCATCTGTTAACGTAGGCGAAGGACGGATGTTTTGAAGGGAATGGAGGATAACAAGGTAAAGTCAGAAGTTACTACACTGTCTGCCAGTGAGAGCTGCAGTAATCGACGGAACTTCATTATGCGCTTGATTTACACTCATTCATGGCTTAATCTACTCTGTTTCTACAGATTTGCACAGGTCCTCTTATGATTGCGCTGCAATATAATGACCTATTTGACTTGGACAAACTCTCAACGTCCACAAACACAGATGCACTACCCAAAGGCGGAGCATTCACGTTTATTAAGGTATTTAATTATAATACAGTCATTGGAGACTGTACATGGCCATATTCAGATGAGATTTATCATGATTTTGAAATGTTTGCTGTAAATAGGCTGTGCAAACAGTGAATGAGAGACTTGTGGACCAGAACGAGACTGAATCTTTGCTTTTTGAAGTGATTCTCATTGCAAAGGAGTGTTCAGAAGAATTCAAAATAAAGATAGTTGAGAGTGTAAAGCATTATGGTAAGTTCACTTTGGCAAGGCAATTTTAATATGGCACTTACATATAAAATTAATCTATTTTTCCTGTTTCCTAATTTTAGGTGCAACTAAAAATGTGTAATATTTAATATTAGGCTACTCAGCCTTGCTATTTGTACGGAGCCCCTAAAGGGACATTGGGAAGAAAAAAAATATGAGATGGGAGAACAAATTATTTGTCAATGCTTTTGCGTTCTCGCAAATGTTGTGCGTTTCTCTGAGAATTGAGAAACTGTTTGCGTTCCCCGATAACGTTTTCGCTCACAAAATGTTTGCATTAGCCCGAGACACTTTCCATTCGCTTGCAACATGTTTCCGTTCCCCCATCGAAGCTTTGCGTTCGCTCACAAAATGTTTGCGTTCTTCCCCGTCGAGAAACGGTGTTCTCTTGCAAAGAACACAAAAGTTCTGTGAGGGAACGCAAAGGTTTTCCTTGCAAACGCAAAGTTTGTCACCTTAAGGCCAATTTATACTTCTGCGTCGGGTGCGCGTAGAAGGTACGGCGTAGCATACGCATTGACGTGTACCATACGTCGTACCCTTCGCCGTACCCTGACGCGCACCTCTTCAAAAATGTAACTACGCGTCGCGGCGACGCGGACCGCAAGATCTGTGATTGGTCGGCTGGATAGCATCGCGTTTCCTCCTACGCATTTCCGGAATGATCTTCTGCACTCTGCACCGCCCGCCCGCCATTTTTAAATTCCGAAGATCAGTGAAGAGCCATGGAAACAGACCAAGTGACCGAGAGATTGCTTGAAGAAGTGCGGAAATACAGCCATCTGTATGACTCCTTCACTCGCCATTGCTCGTAGAAACCTAAACTCAAAACAGCCGCGAGGAATGTAAACACAGTGGAACTGGAACATTAAAACCCACCCGTGCCAACTAGCGTTTCGGCGGTGTAACTGCAGAGCAACACAGACATTCGCAGAAGTATAAATGCTCACGACGGCGTCGCCTACGTGCGTACCCTACGACGTACACTACGGCGTACACTCGACGCAGAAGTATAAATTGGCCTTTAGGGCTCTTACAGAGTCAACGCATTCGTTACGCATACGCGTCTGCAAGGCTACGCATCGCTACGCTTCGGCCGCCATTATGCGTCTATGCGTAGCAAAATGTGTCGTCCAGTTTTTGATACGCGACGCACCGTTGCATGCAATACTATGCGTTGTTTGTGGGGGCGATACTGCAAGTTGCTTGCGTCCGACGTGTAGACTATGAAAGGGAGCACGTCGCTCACGTTGCTCGCGTTGACTCTGTAAGAGCCCTAGGGGCTCCATATATTTGCAAACCTGTGACAGATTTTATTTTATTTTTATACAGTTTTGACTTTTTATTAATTGTTATTTCATAGATATTGTCTAATATTTTTGTAACATATGAAACATGTTTAAAAGAAATTCGGACCAGAATCACTTTTTCACAGCAAGTAATATACATTTAATAATCACATTTTCATGCTATTTTTGTTGTGTAATTTATCGACATATCTAAGATGTTTCATACTAATAATAATAAAAACATGGGATTTGTGCTGTTAATACTTTAAAATATATATTTTTACACCCTATTCTTATTGGTGGTGGTTGAGGAGATTCCCCCTTCCATGTAAAGCGCTTTGAACACCCAGAAAAGTGCTATATAATTGTATCAAATTATTGTTATTATGCAATTTTTGTTCAAATATATGCTTATTTCTTATGCTATATGCTTATATTGCTTTGCTTTTTTTCCATCACCAGGTCTAGAAATAGGCAAATTTTACTTTTGCAAAAAGGAAGAACTCATAAATACTCTTCAATCAAACAAAGTAAAGCTGTTCGTCTCTACTGACAGGGATGATGTCTATAATGCTCTGCATACTGGTAGATCACCTCGTGATGCATGAACATTTAACACATTATTTTTTAAAGTTATTGCAGGATTTTTAACATTAATGTTTGCACATTGTGTTGAGTTTAGGAATTCCAGCTGCTTTGCTGTATGATCAGGCTGATCATCACATCCTCAATAAGCTGAAAGTAATTTTCTCAGGTGATGTTATCGGTTTCTCTGAGGATACACTTGATAGTCTTTCAGATTTTGGATTCAGTGAAACCCAAATAGAGGCCATCAAAGCAGCAAAGGTAAATCGTGTAATATTTGTATTTCTAAAACTTAATGTCATTTTTTTTTGCTCTAATACTATGTTGTTGTTTTTTTAAATTAAGGACCATTAGTCTTATTAACCTAGTCTTATGTTATCAGATCTGTATGGAGGAGTTTGCCGTTCTGATTGGTCATATGAGGAGGAGGTTCGGGCATGAGAACAGCCCTCTCTGCACCTGTGTCTTAACCATGTGGGGCTCTCGAAACATCTGTGCCACTGCCCTAAAAACTCTTCGTGAATGGGGTCTGGATGCGGACGAGGCGTTTTGTCTTGCTGGAGCTCCTTGCAGCCCCATTTTGGCTGTAGTTAAACCTCACATACTATTGGACGGTGGCCTTCACAACATGTGGGACTTTTCCTCCCATTCCTGAGAGTCAGTAGCACTAGGCTGGACACACAAGTGTGGCTTTCCTTTTTATTTTAATCAGGTGCCAATTCTGTTCTCTTGCTGTTACACTTGACTTTGTATTTATTACTCAAAAGGATTATGTTGTAAAATAAGGAGCTATCATACGAGGTGATTTGGCTTTAATAGTGATTCACATCGCTATATATAGATGTTCAGGGGTTTATATCAACTGTTTACAAAAAATATATATAGTAAATGGTTGACAATTAGCAAACTCCACATACCGTAGGAAACAATTTAAAACAAGTTTAGATACCCCCAAACTCTACTGAAATCAAATGCAGCCATAAGTACAAGACAACATGTAAGCAAAATTTGATACTGAATATATACTGAAAATACCAAAATCTAATTCACAGAGTTAACATGCTTGCACCATCATTAAACTTGATCCTAAAATGGCTTCAGTTGAATTTCAGTAAGGCACTACTGTCAGCTAAATAGCTGTGATTTCATTTTTTGGCTGAAACAAATTATGTAAAACATGTAATAATATTAAAGGGATATAGTTGACTCAAAATGAAGTCTCAAAACACTGATACATATATTTCTAAATGTCTCCTTTTGTGTTTGACCAGAAGACAGAAAGTCATACAAGTTTGGAACGACACTAGGGTGAGAATTTTCATTTTTGGCAAACTATCCCTTTAAGAGTAAAAGTACATTTCAAGCAATAATACTTGTGTGTTTCTCAATATCAGTAACATTTTATGCCTATATTGACAATAATGACATTGGTTAAAGTAAAGCAAGGAGTATGACATTTTGTAGTAACATATTGCAACTAAAATAGGTGATTGTTCTTTGGCTCAACATAGTAAAACACTTACAGATTGATAAACATAAAAATCAACCACAGTATGAAATGTATAAAAACAAAACAATAAATGTAAATATCACAGGTTTAAAATCATAGATTGATCTCTACTACTTAACAGTAAACACAATTGTGAAAGTTGCACATTCATACAAACATTTTCAGAGGCTAAAATAATAATACAAAAATATATTTAAGCTTCCAAAGTAATTCATCCTTCATCTGATAGTTTCTGTGTGACAAGGCTACAAGTACCACTTTCAAATAGTAGACACTGCAGTGATCAGAATACTTTAGTTTGCATTGAATTGGTATACAGTTCTTTGTGATCAAGTATTGAAAAACTACTTGAAAGGGGTTTTACCACTGGTTCTCCTTTATGCTGAGAATATCTGCTGTAGCTAAGAATAAAAATTATTCAGCCGAAAACATATAGGGAGAGGTTTTTAAAAATCTGAAGTGATTTATGGTGCTCAAACGTAGATGCCTTCAGGATTCAAACCTGAGGAGATTGGACTGTGTAGTCCACGGATGCTGCCAACCACAGGATAAGATAAACCCGGTCGTTTCAGCGAGCCAGTTAATGCAGCGAAGTCTGGGAAATAAAATAAATTACATATTATTAAAGAACATTGTCTAATATCTCATTTCACTAACAGGGATCTTAGGAATATTCTATTTGACCGCCAATATAATCAAGGTCAAATGGGAAATTTGATGAATGGACTAACTGAAATAGCAAAAAGTAGTATGCAGGCTAATATTTCATTCCTATGTAGCCAAGCCTTTGGATAGTGTAAACCAATGGTGTCCAATCCTGTTCCTGGAGATCTACCTATCTACAGAGTTCAGATCCAACTGTATTTATCAAGTGCTCCTGGAGATCTTAATTTGCTGGTTCAGTTGTGTTAGAGCTGAACTTTGCAGAAAGGTAACTCTACAGGAACAGGATTGGGCACCATTGGTGTAAACTTTTTGGCCATGACTGCAGGAATAACACTTACAATACAATCTCCAACCACAAGGGGGCACTTTGGATTAGTATTATAAAAAAAAAAAAAGGAATCACTTTGAACTTAGTGACATCTACAAACAGAAAGCTTGCAACTTTAATGTTCTTTCCCTCCGTCCAGGATTGACGTCATTAAAGTTAAAAAGAAATAACAGTTTTTTTGTACTAGACAGAGTAAATAACAGAGGTAGGACTGTTGAGTCAATCATTGCAACTATAATCTGTCACGGCACAACTCTCAGCAGTGCTTCTGAATCGCCCTCAGCCTTATACGGTTTACAGGGGAAAAAAAACATTTAGCTCTCCTACCCACAAAACCCATTATTTATTTTTTGCTTTTTAAAAAGCAGATATCACAAGGGCCTGCAGTTTTGCCACTGCACTAAATTGAAACCAGATGTGGTCTTGCTATTAATGACACTTGTAAAACGCACTCATTACTCATTATGGTTGAGGTATTGTCGTCATTCATGCTGAACGCTAACAGTATCCATTCTGTATGGAGCAATTCTGAACCACAGACTATTTGGTTCTGATATGGGGCTTTGGATATGTTGTCAGTAAAACAGATACCTTTATCTTCTCTTGTGTTGCTAGAGTCCTCATCGCCAGGCTCCACGGGCAGAACCGTGACTTTGGTGCCTGTTTGTTGAATAAACTGCTGTAGGTTTACCTGCCTCAACTCTTTAGTCAGCTGCTCCAGCTCATAGTGACTCTCCTGGTGGAAAGAGGGAGGAGAGGGTACTAATGAAATGTCTGTGTAGTGTTGCAACTGGCATTCAGCCTGCAGCAATGCAATAACAACTGGCTAGTAACAATTCTCCAATGTACTTCCACAAAATTATCTCAAGAATCCAAACACATGCGTCATTTTTGTATTTACAGCAATCACAGTTAGACAGAACCCTGCTGATAAGAGCAGCTAAGACCAGCATGCATTTCTATGCTAGTTAGTGCCAGATTGGTGTTAGTCTAGTTCACCCTTTATTGAAGCCAGTCAACCGGCATGAATATTTAGCTGGTTTAATTACTTGAGAAGCCTGATGGGGGACACTAATAAGTCGAGGTTTGGCTGGTTAGCCTGGTCCAGTTAGTCCTTGCTGGTAGATGCAGATTTTTTTTTTGGATGGCTCTTAAAAGTGTTAAGTAGAAATGTTCCCTGCTGCCTTTGACATCACACCTCAGGCTAGTCGCTAATGAAAGACTTTGTTTGCACGTTCTTGTGGAGCCTTCAGATAATGCTATGAAACACCATTGTTAAACCGTTTAAAGGGTTATTTCACCCAAAATTGAAAATTCTGTCATCATTTACTCACTCTCATGTCGTTCCAAACCCGTAAGACTTTCGTTCATCTTCGGAACACAAATGAAGATATTCTTTGTGAAATCTAAGCGATTTCTGTCCCTCCATTGACAGCTACGCAACTACCACTTTGACTCTTTAAAAAGAGATCGTAGAAATAATATGAGTTGAGCGATTTAGTCAAACTTTTCTGCAGAGATCCGATCGCTTATAAGATGAACAGATTAATTTTAGGCTTTTATTCACATGTAAACAGCGAATATAAACGTGCTTGACACGTGAGAACAAACATCTCACAGAAGCTCAAATGTGCGTAACGAGAATGAACCTCATTGGTTCTTGCTGAAGCTCAAACGTGCTGAATAACACGAGAATGAACCTCATTGGTTCTTGCTGAAGCTCAAACGTGCTGAATAACACGAGAATGAACCTCATTGGTTCTTGCTGAAGCTCAAACGTGCTGTGTAACACGAGAATGAACCTCATTGGTTCTCACAGCTTCCGTTCACTACAACTGATGTGTGAGTTGTTGAATGTTTATATGGGAATAAAAGCCTAAATTCAATCTGTTCATTATATAAAGCGATCGTTTCTCTTCAGAAAATTTGGACTAAGCAGCTCAATTCATATGGATTAGTTTTACAAACTCTTTATGAACTTTTTGAGCAATCAAAGTGGTAGTTGCTTAGCTGTCAATGGAGGGACAGAAATATCTCAGATTTCATAAAAATATCTTCATTTGTGTTCTGAAGATTAATGAAAGTCTTACGGGTTTGAACAACATGAAGGTGAGTAAATTAAGACCGATTAAAAAATCTTCACTGAACTAACCCTTTAAGGCTACAATACATCACCTGACTTTTAAAACCGAGATTTTAAAATACAAGGCATCATACACTTGCTGACTTTGTAAATGGTTACAGAGAAAAACTGCACTAATAACTTACTCTCTAATACACTAAACAAGATGAGATTCACACACTACCAGACTTTCAGGTCATTCTGAACACAACAAACTCACACAGAAAATTTACTTCATTGCTAGGAGACGCATGATAAATGAAAAAAAATGTGTTCTAAAATTGGCTAAAACATGTTTGATATCCTCCGATTGGATGGATTCATAGTCTGGAGCTAAAAAAACAGCAAAAATCTGACATTCGGCAGCTAGCGTCGACTCAGCCAGACTGCAAATTGAGGTAAAACTCTGGGCAAAAGTTGTGTAGTGTATTCCAGCTTTTGTGCCCATGAGCAAAGATGGCTGAATTAAAATTGCGTACTTCTGGGGGATCCTGCCCCAGCTGAACAACTGCCACTAACCTGAATGGAAATTGAAAATAGTTTAATCCGGGTATTGTAGACTTCCTTGCAGCCAGAATGCAACGTACACTAATGAAAAGCAATGCTTGTCTTTATAGCAGAAATCTGAAGCACAAGACCATTGATTACCATTGTGCTCTTCAACTTTATATTTAAAATTTCATATGGATTACAAAATGTTTTGAGTTAACCTTGACGTACCTGCATTCTCTTGCACGACTCAGCCAGTGAGCGGTCCACAGCTCTTGAGCTGTTTTCAAGCTGGGCCGTGTGTTGAGCCTGAGCCTTGAGTTCTGCTTTCACTCTCTGAAGTCTAGCCTTCACTTCCCCTTCACTGGCCTGCTGGGTCTCTCTGGTCTCCTTACGCTGCCTTTGAGCCTCTATCCCTGCCTGTACACCCTGCAGAGACACCAGCCGCTGATCCAGATCCAACTCGCAACTGCGCAGCCGACTGCTCAACTCCTGGATTCGTTCCTGCAGCTGCCTCTCGCTCTCCCGCTCAATCTGGAGCTCTGTTGCCCAGAATTCCTCTTCCTCGATCTCTACCTTGTTCCTTCGCACCTGCTTTTCCAACCTTGAAACCTCCTCTGTCATCTTCACATACAGTTCACCATCCTGTAGTCCAACTCTTTTCTCAGTCAACATCCGAAGCTCTCCCTCGTATGCATCCATCCTGCTGTCTAGAACGGAAAGAGTCTCCCTTTGCAGCCTCACCAGTTGGGAAAGATCCTCCATCCGGTTGCCTGATAAGCGAGGGGACATTGACGGCGAATTGTGGGCACTTCTCACTAAAACCTCTCGTTGTTTGGCACTACTGTCGCCGAGCCTGCCTCCACTCAGGATGTCCCTCAGACTGCGGGGCACGCCGGTGAAGGTCAGAGATTTGCGCCGTGGCTCGCGCCGACGGAGGGAACGGTCACCTGGAGCTCGGAGCTTGGCCATCAGTGGAAGGCTCTGCCGATGCAAGCCTCGCTCTGGGCCCCGAGGAGTCAGACCTTCAGTTGTGTGGTACTCGTTGAGAGAGGGGCCCGTGCGGTGTAGGATAAACTGCACGTCACCGGCATACTGCCCCCACGTGTTCAGAGAGGCCACTGGACTCTCGTGAGGAACAAGATGCCGCTCGGTGTCCCGCCATTTTTCAATCAGTGTGTAGCGTCCTGTGCGACCTATAAAAAAAGAATAAAGTTTGCATTGCTGAGTAAGACTAAGATTGGAACCATAGATATGAAAGTTGCACTCAGTAATTTGTTGTGCTGACTAATGACTTATTTTATTATCTAGTGGTGTCAGTGTTGTTATTGTACAAAACAGTAACGTATAGCTCAAAAGTCTTTATTTTAATCTATCTGCTGTCAGACATACTGAGACTTTGTTGCCATAATGCGTTGCTAAAGATTTGCATCTTGCTTCAGGCTTGACTGACAGATGGGCATTCTGACAATGCTTGTTTGCTAACCACAATTCACTCTTTTTTGTTGTTGTTGTAATTAATCTGCTCACTGTAAAAGTAAAATAGGCTACAAGGAGTTTATGTCAGTAGTTGCATGTTCAAAACTGTGACCACACAGTCTGCTTACAAAAGCGATCGAGAACCGTGCAACCATTTATGGCTCTCTCAGGGTTTGCTAGTGTGTCGATTCAATTAAAAATCCACATTTTACATATTTACAAATATTACATAATTCATTGATGCCCATTTGTCATGTATAATACACCAACCAATCGTGATGTGGAAAAACAAGCTAAAATTTCATTGGACAATATGAAGGGGAGTCATTTCTTGGTCTTATTCATAGATCGGTTAAAAACTACATAGACACTGTCTTTTTTCAGTTTTTTTTTTTTTAAAGGGGACATATCATGAAACATATCACTTTGTTTTGGTAAGCTTTTCTCTGCAAGCATGTAAAAAAAATAAGCCGATCAGATTTTGCTCCCCTTCTGACGTAGGAAGGGGATCTTATTATAATATTACCTATAATATTATATGACGGGACATGCAAGTCGATGACTCGATGAGATGAATCAATGTAACTCCACTACATAAATATATCCACTAACCATTCAGAAACGTCTCTCTGTAAGGCTGCACTCCGCTACTGTTATTTTAAAAATTTGTGTGTTTTGTTATTGTCGGAGTATCCAAAGCTTGTGTAAAGGATCGCCCGTCTCCTGAACAGGGACGGGGAGCAGCAGCTCATTTGCATTTAAAGGGACACACACAAAAACGGCACGTTTTTGCTCACACCCAAAAAGGGGCAACTTTGACAAGCTATAATAAATTATCTGGGGGGTATTTTGAGCTGAAATTTCACAGACACATTCTGGGGACACCATAGATTTATATTACATCTTGTGAAAAGGAGCATAATATGTCACCTTTAAACAAAGGTGCAATAGCTAAAAGAAAAAAAAAAGACAAGAAAGGAACAATTTGCATTTGTGGAGCAATCTGGATCTGCGGTTTATCTCTTTTTACAATTTAAATTGTGTCGCTTAAAAATCGGATGTAAATTGACTACAAAGCACTTCGCAAAACCTTGCAGAACTAGAAGTCACATTTATTTTAACCAGTGTTAATTTACTCTAATTTATGAGCTGAATATTGATTTACTATTTGATGAAACTATCCTAGTTGGTTATATTAAATCTAAGTGCCATCTACAGGCCTATTATGTGAAAAGTACACACACAAAATGGTGACGCGGAATTACGTATAAATATATAATTATACTGATAGATTCCCCCTTTTTATATTTGAGCCCCTGAACTCTCTGCACGTCTCTGCTCCACTACCATATAATTTGCTACTTGGCAAAACAACCAAATAATTTATCTTAATATGGTTAGAGCACTTTATTTGAATATATACTGTGTTTGAAATAGTGAGCAATGAATTTTTGTACTATTTACCCTCTGTAAAAACATAGGCATCATTCCCAAAACTGTGAAAGAGGATCGAGGTGTTCTTGAGAGTTTTTTCTTTCAGTAGAATGAGTCAGATTTTCCATGTCAGCGGGCACTTTGGTTGCGCCAGTGCATTTCACACTAATACAAGAGGGGGCCCTTAGATTACACCAGTCTGAGTGCAGCTGAAAATAGAATCAAATAGTGACGTCGACTAGACAGGTTTAAATGAAAAACAAATTGCTTTGGGTCCCACTGGTGATGCAATTAACTGAAATCAACATTTTTGCCTCTCCTTAAACTCCTTAAAATATGTCTGATGTCTTTAGACAAGCTGTTCAACTAGTCTCAAGCCAATACAAACTCTCCTATACTTAATCTTCTTTTCAATTATAAAATGGATGATGATCAACCTGGATGCCAGATGGTTTCAGCATCACTGAGAATTTATGGCATCTGTGTCAGCAATATAGTCTTCATTCCACTGTTGGGGAGTAGTTTTTTTGGTAGTAAAAGCTCTTTTCCAGTAACGACCTATTTTTTCAACAAATAGCAGTAGCATGACAGAATTCTTTATCACTCTTTTAATGTCATATTGTGCTACTCCTTGTGTTTTGGGAAGCCTTATTCATTTTGGTGAATCAGTTTTTTCAGATGATTCATTTCATTGAACTATTCGTTTGAAGGCTTGTCCCAATTGGCACTCTAAGCCCTCACTTTAGTCCACACTTCAGTGATGTAAGGCCGCTTTTGACTGTTAGGTAGACGTCTGCTTAGCAGAAGTGTGCAGACTTTCAAGTGTACTTATTTGTTGCAAAATAAATATATTTAGTTAAATACTGCTACTTATAACTATGGCTGCATTTCCATTACCCTTCAAATTGCGCAAACTGAAATTACGAATTGAAAATGCGCCCAGTGGAAACAAGTCAATTTTGCAAAAACTCCATATATTGAAAAGTGTTTCCAATATATTGGCTTATGTTTCCAATCATGAATATCAATTAGGTTAAATACATATTTTTATTTGTTTCATGTAACTTTAAGTGTTCAAGTTTGATAATGTCCAGTTTGTTAAGCCATATAAGTTTGGAACGACAATGAGGGTGAATAAATCATGAAAGTTTTCAATCAATGATATTATTGTCTTTTTTTTAGAGATTAGAGCAGATTTGAATTTTGTTTGCATCGTTGATGCTAATTTTCCTGTTTATCACTGTAAAAGCTGCTTTGATACAATCTGTATAGTAAAAAGCGCTATATATATATATTAAAGGTGATGATTTGAATGTTCCATACAACTTCTTAAAACATGAAAGACTATATTAAAGGAGCAATTGAGGCTCCTTACCAATGGCTTGAGCCAGAGCAATGACCACTTCCTGGCACGTTGTGGTCTCTGTGACCCCACAGACCACGCGCTGAACTCCATCGACCCACACCTTCAGCTCCATCCCGGGTCAAACTCTGCAGGGTCTGGGGCTGCTGGTCTGTGAGGTCATTCCGTTCTGCTCCAAGGGTCCAGCGCTACAGCTGTCAGCCCCTCACGGCAACTCTGCAAATGTACAACAAGGGTTAGGAAACACCTGGTAAGATATGTACATATCTCACTGCCTTAGGGGCCGTTTACACGACACCGTTTTCAACTAAAAACGGAAGACTTTTTATGCGTTTTGGTGGCCTGAAAACGCAAAACTTTGAAAATGGGTTTCAAAGTACAAGTTTTTGAAAATGACACCCTTATCATCGTGTAGACTACAAAAATGTGAATCTGTGAAAACGATGACGTCATCCACATGTCTATTACGTGTTTAGTCTATAGGCTTTTTTTTTTCTTTTTTGCAAATGAAAGTATACAGAATTACACAAATCAACACAATATAACATTTTGTCATGAAAAATTTAAAGTTCCTTACAACAGACTCAAGGATGTGATATGTTTTCGAAGCCTTCGAGTTCAAAGGTTTTGATACTTTACTTTTCTTAAAGAAAGTAAAAAGGGACTTTATATCAGAGGAGGACATTCTAAAATTGGGATTGCAGAGAATGGTTCTGGTTTTGTGAAGATGAAATTTGTTCATTTTTAAACAGGATCTAATATGCTTTTTTTACATTTTCAACTTTCTTTAGTGTGTAATGTTGTTGTCTGCAAAAAGATCTGAAAAGTTACAAAGCACAAAGTCACTCCAAAGGGAGTTATTCTCTATATCAGTGCGCGCTGTTTCTGAACTCACTGAAACGCCTCCATTGTAATCTTGAGTTTTCTTCTGGGAACGAACGCATCAAAATAGGCCTATTCCTCATAAATAATTCACGCCCAAGGCATACACAAAAATAGAGGTGAGGCTTGGTTGAGTTGCGTTAGTAGTGTGTTGAAACTTGTGGTTATGGTCAGGGGGGTGACATTTCCCAAACACACTCAAAACACTTGGCCAATCACAACACACTGATCCAGCCGACCAATAAGAGCGCATTGTGCTTTTCGGAAGAAGGGGAGACAAGAACTAAACAAAGCGTTACTGACAGACTGGGAAGAGAGGAACTGCAACTATGTAAAATGTGTGGAAAATTATGGGTTTTTTTAACATTCAAGCATGAAAACCTATTCTAGTAGACCCCAAAACCAAAATCAAGACTTTGTAAAAGGGTACAATATGGCTTCTTCAAGTCAAAGACACCATGTTGACTGGTATTTCATTAGCAAGTCTGTTCATCACACTTTGTAATGAATCTTGAATGGATGAATGAACATATTTTGTAAGGCACCAGAGTACTTGAAAAACACAACACATATACTTATAAAGTGTAATTTCTTTTAACATAACAGCAAAAGAAAGTCAAATGGGTTTGGAACGACATGAGTGTAAGTAAATGATGACAAAGCAATCATTTTTGGGTGAGCTACCACTTTAACGCTATTCTTTTGCGGATTTATTTTCTTTTACGATTGATTCCCAACAAGAGTTCAGTACTCTCTGTTCTCAACTGAATGTAATGAAGTATCAAAGTGGCATTTGTGGTTAGAAAGCCATTAAAAGAACTTTCACAATTTTCTAACCTTTTTTGTTTACTAAAATGTATAATATCCATTAACTTTACAAATCTGAAAAGCATCTGGCTAGGAACAAAGACGAGTTTTATAAAGAGAGCCTTTCCTAATCAGGAAACCTTTGTAAAAGGAAACGACTGTGCTGTTAGCAGGAGACCTCTGTGCTTCCAGATGGACACATTTCCTTCCTCAGATTTTGGACTAGTTTTCGTCAGCTCTTCTTTCTTTTTTTTAAAAAAAACAAGAGACTGCTGTCTACAATATGATTCAGTCTTTTTGAAACAACAACTCACACGTTCCTAAAATAGCATATTTTCCAAGAAACGAATTGGCCATGAATCCGCGCTTTTTGTGGAGGTGTGCCGAGGGTGCGAAAAGAAGGAGGAGGATAGCATGAAAAACAGTTGGCCGCAGTGTGGACGTCCCGCTGGATGCAGTGAGACCAGCTGGACCTGACATTATGTTCCTCCTACTTCTGCGAACAGGTACAATTTTAGGACGATGGATTGGCAAACGTGCACGCCTGAGCAGATCTTCAGCTTTACAGAGAAAATTCAGTTTATTTTCTTAGCAAAGAAAACGTTTCACATCTGGGACTGGCGTAACATCCATTTGGAGATTTATTGAAGCAGTGCTGTTAATAAGACAAGGCAAACAGTTAGAGGAATATCCAAAGTCGTTCAACGTAAATCAAGCTTCACAAATCAGAAAGGCACAAGACGAGTGGAATCAAAAGAATGAATTGAGAGGACACACCAATAGTGCAATAACACAACTAGAATATATAGTTTAGAGCTAATATAATATATAATAAATTGAGACACACAATCTCATTGCAGGCAAGGGAAGAGGAGCAGAGGATCAAAATCACAGATATTTACAAAACCCAAAAAAATGCAGTCAAGAAGGCAAGGATCAACGTAGCTTCATTTAATCAAAGACAATACAGTGGTGCTGTTACGCCTACCGAAGCCTCAAAGCTTTTGTTGAGAAAGTCCCCGGTGACGTTCAAAGCCTCATTTGAGTGCAGTGGTTTGAGAAGGGGTTCACTTTTGCTGGGACGCTTCGACTATAAGGTGTGTCAAACCCCCTCTCGAACTCAAGGGTTGCCAGTAGTTGGAGACAGTGAGTTGGAGTGTTCGGTTTGCTATAGTTCGCGAACTACACTACAATAGTAGACATGGAGCCAGCTAGAAAGAGAAGGTGTTCACCCGTTTGGGAGTTTTTTAATTGTTCTCTAAGGTGTGTGTTTGTAGGTTGATTTCCCTGTCATCCCATTAGCCTAATTACTGTGTTATTTCATGGTGTCAAAGCTGGAGAGATCATATTAAAAAAGATGAATCGATTCAGCCCGATGACAGTGGAACAAATATTGTTTTTAAACAGAAATGAAGGTTTTCCCTCTCGTGTTACACAAACACTTCCACTGCCCTCGGTTCAGTCCACTTTCATCTTTTATCCAGTCTAAAGAACTTCATCTCGCCACCACTACTACAAAGAAGTACTACACCACTACTTGCTATAACCCAAGGTCACTTACAGAAACAGTAGCTAGTGATTAAATATTTATTTTATAAAAAAAAAATATATATAAATATTATATATATATATATATATATATATATATATATATATATATATATATTAACACTGTAACACATCAAATTAATGTTAAATTGACAGCACCCGATTTCTATTAGAATTGGAAAAATATAAAAATCTAATAAAATTCACCAGCTGTTTCATTTGGTGCCACTAGGAGCAGAAATACTTTTTTTTGCATTTAGTCTATTTGTTTGAAAAGCTGCTGCTTTGTTTTTTAACTCCCCTTATTAATATTTAAAAAAAAGCTGTTATACATCTCAAGCCATTTTTTTGTTAACATGCCAAAATGACAAGATTACACAGTCTACTTTCAAACAATTATCTATTTTACTCTCCCCATTTCTTTGAAGAAGTTCTAAAATCAATACAAATCTTTTTTTTTCGTTCATTATGTTTATAGAGCTTTGAGTTTGGCTCCAGAGGAGGGACAGGGACGATTTACAGACTCTATGGGGCACTGCACTGGAAAGTAAAGCACTGCAGTAGCCAAAAACCACAGTTTCAAGACAGAGCAACTCTCTGAATGAAATACTACACCCGTCCTGCACCAATAAAATCTGCAAGCACACAAAATTATTTTTTGCACACAAACTTAAGTCTTCAGTTGAAGATTGTTTCATGAATCACACGTGAATCTTGCCATAAGGTGATTTCTGCACATTTAAATTGATAAATGGGGCCATTGTGTTTTGGTTTAGTTCTGTTCCTGTTTCCCTGTGTTCCCAATCCTGTTTCTCTGTGTATTTCAGCCCTTAGTTATCTTTGTTCAGTGTTCAGTCACTTCTGTATTGAACATAGTTTTGTTATGCATCTCCTGAGTTTCTCCTACGTGTTATCAATTGGATTTATGATTAAGGAACTGTCTGTTTCTCTGAATCTCGGTCTTGCTTTGACTATGACCAAACCTGACAATGACAGATATATATATATAAGGTTCATATAACTTGAACACATAATTCATAATTGATCTTAAAAATAGCTAATTTAGCTTGAGATTAAAAAACAAAACTGCTTTTATCCAAAGCAGCTTACAGTTTTTATCAGTATACATTTTATCACTACTTGTTTCCTAGGAATCAAACCTATGACCTTGCTATCGCCATGCTCTACCATTTCTGCTACAGTAACCCGATCATTTACATACAAGATATAATAATTTTGTGTTACTTTGCATTAAAATAATCATGCCAATAATATATATGCACAAATACATGCACTACCCAACAGACAACAAAGTGCCTTCTCAAGTAAAAGAGGCAGTACATTGAATGTCTCTGGTTTAGTGAAGAGACATATGGTGCGGTGGAACCCCCATAAGAGCTCTTCTGTCTCAGCCAAAATGGAAAAAATATGTTTTATTACAACTGGAGCCATGGGGTTCTTGCCAAATTTCTAATTTTTGATTTATACAGGGCTTGGAATAGTTCCGAATCCAGGCTGCCAAATGCGAGGACATTCAAATCACATTTTAAATTGGGCCATAAATTTATACAAAAATGTCCCACTTGGAATTGTCATGTAGCATTTGCCATTTCTTCATCACTATTTAGGAGTGAGATACTCAACAAATGTCAAAGATGCGACATTTGTTGCATGCTGCATATCATTTTCCTTCCATTTTGCCCTTCGGTGAGCAGATAAGTACTTCGTCCTTCATTTTTACTACCCTTTAGCGTCCACGACAACAGATGGAGTCCTGCAGCCAATAGTCAGATGCATTGTGGGGCCATTTTGTGTTCTTTTCCTGCTAATGCAAAAGTGGCCTGCAGCCCGCTGTATTTTGACATTTTTCCAGGAGCGATCACTGAGGCAAGGAAGCCCAGTTAACGGATGACTTCACGTCTGCTGCATGTATGTTTGACCGCAAAATCACAAGGGAACCGAGGTTGTCAGTACAAGATGTGACATCAAAATGTGTGTCATTTAAAAATTGACCTCTGTAACAATAAATGAGATCACAAGACCATAGTATTTGTTGTCTTTTTCACAGTACAAGATCAGAATTAGCCAAGCCAAGAACCTGAAACACAGAGCTTGGTAAGGCTAAGAGCCACAGTCGTCCAATGAAGCAAATGTCTGAACAGACAAAGTTTGCCTGTTAAAAGTGACAAATTATGATAAATTATAACACAACCTCTGCCCTAAATTCTAGGGGATGTCATGAAAACACAAGCATATGTCTACGTCAAGTGTGGAAATTGAGAAGTACTGCAGCTACACTGGGCATTTTGAACTGTTTTGTTCAGGTCACCGATCTTAATCAGGAAGAGACCGTGTTAAATCTGATTGCCGCCCCACCACAAGCACTCCATTCAAACATCTGCACATCATGCTGAGCACAAGTGATCACTTAGTCGGTCTAAAATGAGCCCTGCAGAAGTCAATCAAGCACCATTTGTGAATGTCATGAAGCACTTGAGTAAACGACTGTCCATTTGGTGACTGCACTGCTGGATCCAACTCTGACTTCATCATGATGACATCATCCCACATGAAGACTAAACTGAGTTTGACTGATACAACGCCAAAACAGCATATATTTATAGTGTTCAATAGGACAAAGAATTGTGAGCATCTCAGGATATCACATTAATAAACTAATGTCTATTTCTTTTACTGTAGTTGCTTTCAGACCATTAGTATGGAGTGAAGGAAACGCTGAAGGAAAAGCTGTTGTTTGTAGACAGGAAACAGGTATAAATTCTTCTGGCAGTGATTTCTCTAAGGACTGCACATCTCAAATTAATTCAACTGAGTAATATCCTCTTATCATTGCTCATACTTTCAGGAATTTTCATATGATTCAGGCATTCACGTTTTCCCTAGGGGAATCACTGAAGTAAGATACCCAATGTTTTCCTGCCAATTTAACTATAATCCTTGTCCAATTTTGTGTGTAAATATAAACAACACACTTCATTTCAACCTGCTTATTAAAGCATTTGGCAAGCATTTTTCTCTTCAGCTTTGTCCATGGTTTAGAGAATAATTTGAGGTGCTTGCTAATAAAAACAGAACTTATTATAGCTCATATGTGTTAGTGATTTGAACAAACTTGTAATCCAAAATTAAATTTAGGATTAGATATTTTGTACGGCAGCTCACATTTTCTTCTTCAACTGCATAAAGGCTAATATTGAAATATACCCTCCAAATATTCCTTCATATGGGAAGTTAACTTTACATACGTGTTATGAAACCTTACTTTTGGTTGTTAGGAATCAATTGAGCTAAACCATAAAGTCTGAGGAAAGGATCAAATTAAAAACAAATGACACAAGATTCAAGCATCAGCATTAGTGTCTATCCAAAACCAGAGAGAATGAGCTAAATTCTCGAGGAATGATAGTGTGTCGCTACTATTGCTGAGATATTTTGGATTAACCTTTTATTCTGCTTGTGCTTGCATTAGCTGCCATGCTACATGTAATTACTAGCAATTTATGCACTCTCCCATAATTAGTTGCAGGCCTCGGCTGAAACCATTCAAAGAATGAAAACACTCGGAGAAATATCGACAGGGATGGCTGGATGGATAAAGAGAAGGATGGATGGCATGGGAAAGGGATGGCTGGATGGATGGCATGGGAAAGGGATGGCTGGATGGATGGATGGATGGATGGATGGATGAGAAAGAGTTGGATGAATGGATGGATAGATGGATGGAGAAAGAGAAGAATGGCATGAGAAAGGAATGGATGAATGGCATGAGAAAAGGATGGATGAATGGATGGATAGATGGATGGAGAAAGAGAAGGATGGATGGCATGAGAAAGGGATGGATGGCTGGCATGAGAAAGGGATGGATGGATGGCATGAGAAAGGGATGGATGGATGGCATGAGAAAGGGACGGATGGATGGAATGTGAAAGGGACGGATGGATGGAATGTGAAAGGGATGGATGGATGGCATGAGAAAGGGATGGATGGATGGATGGATGGATGGATGGCATGAGAAAGGGATGGATGGATGGCATGAGAAAGGGATGGATGGATGGCATGAGAAAGGGATGGATGGATGGCATGAGAAAGGGATGGATGGATGGATGGATGGATGGATGGATGGATGGATGGATGGATGGCATGAGAAAGGGATGGATGGATGGCATGAGAAAGGGATGGATGGATGGCATGAGAAAGGAATGGATGGATGGCATGAGAAAGGGATGGATGGATGGCATGAGAAAGGGATGGATGGATGGATGGATGGATGGATGGATGGATGGATGGATGGATGGATGGCATGAGAAAGGGATGGATGGATGGCATGAGAAAGGGATGGATGGATGGCATGAGAAAGGGATGGATGGATGGCATGAGAAAGGGATGGATGGATGGATGGAAAAATGGATGGCACGAGAAAGGAATGGATGGATGGCATGATAAAAGGATGGATGGATGGCATGGGAAAGGGATAGATAGATAGATAGATAGATAGATAGATAGATAGATAGATAGATAGATAGATAGATAGATAGATAGATAGATAGATACTTTCAAGGTCCAAAAAGGACATAAAAGTAGCATGAAATTAATCCAGACTTGATCCTCTAATTGTTCTGAAGTTACACAATAACTTAATATGATTGAAGAGATCAAAATTGAATGTCAAACCTCAACGTACGTGACCAAAGAAGACATTTAGGTATGAGGTTGATTTAAGCATTACATTTTGATCTGTTCTTCATAGAAAGTGATCATGCTGCTTCCAACTACTCAGAATATCTCAGCCGAGCCCTTCCGATTACCTTCATTCTACCTTTGAGCCATTATTGAAGCTTAGAGGTTTTTGGGTCCAATTGACTTTCATAATATGTACATAAACAGCTGAAACATTCTTCAAAATATCTTCCATTATGTTCCAGAGACGAATGAAAGTCATACAGGGTTGGAATGACATGAGGTGAGTAAATAATGACAGAGTTTTCTATTTGTGGGTGAACTATCCCTTTAAGCGTCTAATACTGTATAGTGAAGTTACTAAAAAGATTAGCAAGTGACTAAGCCATTGTGGAGCATTGAAGCATGCAGGTGGTTATCCGAAGACTTGGGCCTTGATTTGACACCATGGAAACTGATAAGAGTGAGGTTACACATTCCACACAGCTGGCCACTGAAGGAGATAAGACGTCTCTAGTTCCCTGTCGCTCTCTCTAATACACACATGAAGTTATGTTCATCTTATGGCTAAGACATTTTATTTTTAACTACATGTTTTGATACTAAAGATATAGTTTTTTTTCCTGGTATTCTCTTATGAGAGTTACAACAGAGTATGGATACATATTTAAACCTCTGGTTTTGAATCTTGTTGCTTCCCGAGGGAAAATGAAGGTGCAAAACAAACGCAAAGTAGAGAAACAACACAATCAAACTGGACCTTGAAAGACCTCCCATGTGCCAAACACAGAGGAGAACTGTGTCCTCACCGAATCTCCCATCTGGGACGACGGAGGAAGAAAAACAAACCTTTTTTCCCCACCCCAGTAAAACAATAACCTGAGGGTTTAGAAGAAAGTGAGAGAATTCACAGTGAAATCTCCAAATCTTACTCCTAAATCCCTCGGGTTTCCTAAAGTATACTTCGCTATGCTCGATTCCTTCTTGTAGTTTGGCACATTTAGCCTGTAAGAATAAAAACAATGAGTTGCTTTCATGGAAGGTAACAGGAAAACAAAGCTTTCGAAGGGAATAAACCATGCCAGGTTTTAAACAAAGTGCTTCTCTAAGGACGTTAGATGGCAAGAAAAGTCCACCTAGTGTGGTATTTAACAACAAACCAGCAAGAGTTTGTTGAGTCTCAGCTGAGACTGTGCTTTAATAAACTTGAGAATATCCATCGACCCCCCCTCCGCACCCACAGCTAGGACGTCGAGAATCGCTAACATCTGGATGGCACGTTTAGCTGGATATAATACTGCCTTTGTTCTTTTGCCATGCTTGTGATCAGCAGGCTAGCTTTGAAGGACCAGCCAAAAACTGAGTTACGGGGTACTAGATGAAGTGTCAACGTGACTAAGTGGTTTATTAATAATCTCTCATCGTACCACTTTCAATAAAGTAGTTACACACTGTGAAGCATTTGCATACTTGAGGGAAACATAAAAAGTGCACTAAGGAAACTGAATGAGTATTTTGCGGTCAATATAAAAGACAAATAACCAAATGATGAATGAACCATTAAACTTTCAATATACTAATTAATTTTCACAAATTTAAAGGATATTACATGTTTAATTGGCTAGATTACAGGCTGATTTGGTCCAGAAATAATATTGTCAAATAAACAAGATGAAAAAGTCCTACAAATATTGATGTTCTGAAGCAAATATTAATAATCAGACATAATTATGTGGCAAAAAGCTGAAAACAACAAAAGTAGATAAATAATATAACCACATATATGTAGGTGTACTGGTTAACAAACCACTGAATCCACATATAAAGGACTTAAAAGTACTAAATAGGATGTCTTGCAGTATTAAAACCTGAGCTCATAATGTAAAGTCGCGGTTTGTGTTTATGTTAATAGATATGATGCTTTTGTATCCAGAATACTAAAGACGTGCTGTTTTAATACTGGTTTTAGTTAAATAACAACGAATTTACGATACAAGCCATAATCCGCTGATAAAAGTTTAGATCAAATTTAAGACTTCAGCTGTACACTGTAAATATTTAAGGTTGTGATGCTGAATGCGCATGATGGACAGACCACAAACTAGGCTAGGCTTTATAACAACTATATTTTCATTTACATTTATTCATATTAAATTGTTCCGCATGCGAAATCTTCTTACCTTTTTTTTGCCTAAATGTAGAAAAATATTTATCCACTTTTTGTCCGAGACGATGTTACATTGACCAAAGTTTGTGCAATAATTTAAAGGACACTATAATGTTCAGTTTTTTGTCCTGTGTTAAGTCTTACTATAAAGCTCTGTAAATATAAATGAAATGCTCTTGTATTTTGTCTTTGTTCACAGCGCAAAAGTCTAAGAAAAAGAGCGGATTTCATCCGTTCGGATCGCCGCCCCACAGGAAAAAGTTTCCTCGCTGTGCTGCAGCTCCATCCGTGCTAGTATGTGGAAAACACGACCATCTGATCTCACTCGCCGTATTTTCTCAAGTCCCGCCCTCAATTTGATCATTGTTTGCTATGATTGGTGCGTCTTGCGAATGTCCCAATATCTGTCCAATCAGAAGCAGCAGTTGAGGGGCTCCTATTGGCTCATCCTGTCGCAGGAGGTGGGACTTGTGTGAATACTGGTGGGCGGCAGCTCTTCCTCAAGAGGGCGCCTGACGTCCGACGATCTGATTTAAACTTTTTTTGTTTAATTGTATTTATTTGCATAGTAATTTACATAATTTAAATTCCAAGGATTCCAAACGAAAATAGAAATAGAAATCAACCCACAGAACCTCTATTTAAAAGAATTCCTTAATATCACGCGGTGATTGGGCCATTCTGCAGTGCTGAGAAAAGTATTTTGCAACACGTGACAATGACGTCAACGAGTTGCTTTTTATTTTTTACTCTTTTTTATCTTTAATAGAAGTATATATATTAATGCCATTCACCAGAACAAAACAATGATACATAATCATTCAAAGAAAAAATACAAAGTAACTAAAGTAATATAAAACAGTGCCAGAGGACCAGTACAAGATTATAACAAACAAAAGAAAAAGGGTGCTACTTTATACAACATCATACCTGCGTACAATTCTATAAGCTCTAATTGCCTTTTTTCTTGTGCAATTACACAAAACAGAACAATAAAGATTGAAATCATTTTTAAAGCAAGAGTCAATAAGTTTAAGAAGCGGTTTGAATAATAATTTACAGCTTTTCTTTTTCTGTTATTGTTATTATTATTTTATTTTTATTTATTTTTTTACTTTCATTATTTATTTTAAATAGCATACTGCATATTCGCTTTTTCTACTTGTCTGAATTTGTTCAATATTTTAAACGACTATTGTCATGTTCATTGTTTGTAATGTGACTGGCATTTAAATAATTCATTAAATAAACAAATAAATAATTGTAGTAATAATTTACAGCAGAATAATGAAACAAAATCTATTTAAACGTTTGGATACAGCTACAACAACTTTATACAAACAAACCCATAGATATACTGACCCCTTGTGTCTTTTGTGTTTTAATTGTTTCACCTAAAATATAAATTCCTAAAACTAAAACTAAAACATTTATTTGTAAGCTGTAAATACATCAATATTTTGCTCTTCGCATTTAAATATTTTTTTTATATATATAAAATAAGTGAATCATTATATAAATACAATACGTGTTTTGTTGTTGGATTTTCCCCCATATTCCTTACTTTGAGTTTTGTTTTCCAGTTTTGTGTATCAGTGGACTATATTTTCATTAAAGTTATTGAGGAAGAAAAAAATTATAGAGTGAAGTATCGAGTCAAACAATAAATAGGCGGGTAGTTTGTATTATTCGATAATCATAGACGATTGGCTCTTGCACACCGTATGCAAATGACCTAATTGTGACTGACAAGTGATACATCCAATAAGAATGCAGATACGCGCTGACGTACGCACGTACACGTTCCGGTTATATTTAGGGCCTATATAAGCACCAAGCCAGTCCATACCAATACTGCCCTAGAGCTTGTTGTCAAAAGCCGGTCATTGCCTAGTATCGAATATGTGGTAGCACATTCTTGTGTGCTATTACACTAAAATTAAAGTGCATTTATTATCCGTGGTATAACCATATTTAGACTGGACTCGCCAGTGTTGATTATCGGCTAGTTATTGATCAAGCCCTAACACAACATCTCACTGAAAGGACACCGATCTGGATTATTTGTATCTACAGATGTTTCGTCTACTATAATGCAAGATGCATGCTGGTGCTCGGAAAAGGCTGCTCGACTGCTTAATACTTGTCCCTTTAACCGCCTCCACCTATTGAAAATAACCGTAAACAGCTGAAAATCGTTGATATTTTGTGGTAAGTGATGATTTAGCAACAGTGTGTCCGCCCATATTTGTGTATAACAGCCTCCGAGCGCAGGCCATGTCGCCCAGAAAAAGCATAATTTACCTGTTTTTACGTGTGGTATTGTTGGGTTTCAATCCTTTAAACACTTTGTCGGGATTGTCAATGGACATATGAAGCTTTATACACGTTTTTTAAATGGATAATAGCATAATTGCAAGGTCATGATAAACGCTTGAAGTCAATAGAGGCTTTTCAGACGCGGAACTTACTGCAAACCCAGAGGTAAAAAATATAGAAAAGCTGTTAACATGTATGTTTACCGTGGCGATTAATTATACAAAAGTACGCGAGCGAATTGGTTTAATGTGAGCTTTGTGTACATATTTATCTATTGCATTGTATTATTGTCATATCACGCCCAAGTGAAATTCGGGCCCTGCGATATTATGGCGCTTAACTATACTTCTTAACACTGAACTTGTCTTAACTTGACTTACAATCTAAATCACTTTGTTTTGTTGGCGTAAGTCCTTTTAACCTGTAATGTTGCGTTTAAGGTTTAACGGATTCATGTTCGTGGTCGTCTGCTTTTTAATCGACTCGTCTTAAATTAAACGAACACGATTTGTTACAAATATTTCGTTAAGTTTTGTTTTTGTGGACCGTGTGTTAAAACCTATTGTGCATTTACTAATCCCCTATTCACTATAACTTACAGATATCGCTACAATCTCGAATGATGCCAGATAGTGGTGTTCTAGTCAGTTTCAGGTAATCGGTTTAAGTTTCCGAGTAATTTATGAGTTATAAATACGACAACAAAAAAAGTTGATGTAAAAAGCTTTGTAACATTTTAGATGGCACTAGCATATAAATAACTTCAAATTGTTACATTGTGGACTCTGCTATAGTGTAATGTCTATTGAATTGATTCTGTTTACTGTAGATTAGTCGATTATGAGTTAAAGTAATTCAAAAACTGTGTTATTCTATGATTAGTTGAATTAGTCTATTTAATTGGTTTCTTTTAGTTGTATTAACAAAGTGATTGAAAAAAATATTGTAAAAAATAATACAGCATTAAAGATGAGACAGAGTAATAATATATAGGTATGTAACTTCTATAGGTGTTAACAAATTATATATACTTCTCATGTATGTGTGTGTGTGTGTGTGTGTGTGTGTGTATATATATATATATATATATATATATATATATATATATATATATATATATATATATATATATATATATATATATATTTGCAAACTGTAGTGAATTGTGGTTTTCTGTTTTGGATCTATTGATTCAGTTACATATTGATTAATCTGTTTTAGTTATATTTTTAGCTTTAGGGTTGTTTACGCGACACCGCTTTCAACTGGAAACGGAAGACTTTCTATGCGTTTTGGCCGTTCATTTGCACGACAACTCTGTTTTGGGGGCCTGACAACGCAAACTTTTGAAAACGGGTTTCAAACGATTTCTTCTCCATGTAAACAACATCGGCCCTGTCCCAAATGGCACCCTAAAGTAAATACTCGTGATCTTCCTACGAGTCTGCACTTTCGTGACGTAATGCCGCTTTGACTGTCGGGAAGAAGTCTGCTGCGGATGCGGGCTCGGCTAAAGTGCGCATCGAGGGTGCATATCGGCCACAAAGGGGGCGCTCGCAAGCACCCTTCTGAAACCTAAAATGACAAGTGGGACACCCTACGGTCTAGTGGACTAAATGGTCACGAGGCACCCATTGTAAGTCCACAAGATCGAAAGTGCATATGAAGTGTGCCATTTGGGACAGGGCCATAAAGGTGAATTTGTGAAATTGGTGACGGGCGTATTATGTGTTCTTGGGGTGTTTCTTGAAAAAGTGACACTGCCAACTACTGGCCTGGCATGCATAATACAGCCTTTTTGAGTCATTTTCGCATATCCGTGTGAATTGGGATTGCTTTGACAATGTTGTCATCTGTTTTTAGTACATCGTTGTCGTGTAAACATACCCATAGTTATTAATATGGTAAAGCCGAAAGAGGAGTGTATAGCTAATGCTTTAATAATAGTGTTTAAATTCTCTCGTTATGTTGGGTCGGTTCAGTAGACCTGCCATTTTTAAGTGTAAATGAGATGTAAACCTTTAGTCTTGCCTAATTGTATGCTGTTGTAGTTTAAGGTTAAACAAGAAAGGTTGTAAGTTCAAATCCTAAATGGCTTTATTAACGAACTATCACTGTTGTGCCCTTGCGCAAGATTGTTAGACTAACACAGGGTTATTATGTGTGCAAGCTATACCAAGAAAGACATTTTGGCAAAATGAACTGCTCATTGATTTTCACCATGTTGTTTTTCTGCTGCAGGTGAAGAATGACAGAATATAAGCTTGTGGTGGTGGGTGCTGGAGGCGTGGGCAAGAGCGCTCTCACCATCCAACTCATCCAGAACCACTTTGTGGATGAATACGACCCAACCATAGAGGTGAGCCATGGGTTACCGCTGTCAGGGCGCTCACTTTCTACTGCCACACAAAGCTGTGAAACTCACCCTTATGTAAATTTGCATCCACAAAAAAAAGTATTGTTAAATGTTCAAGAGTGCTATCCGGTTATTCTGGTTTTAAAGAAGCTGGTTACCAGGTGGAACGCCTTTGTGTTCCTTCCTTTTTAGTTTTCTGGCATAGCGTCAGTTTTAAACCTCTGGCCGAAAAGTGTAGTTTGTATGGTTTGTAGATGTTATTTTTAGTTGTAATTTTGGATATGTTTGTTTTGTAGAGGCATATCCTTTGGAATAATGAATGAACTGGCCAAAATAAGACCAGGTGCATGCATTTCGTTCACCTATACGCCCATTTTGCTAGAATTAATTAACACTTTAAGGGGCAGTTTACACACAAAGTTTTCAGTTTTTTGTTGAAAACGGTCTTAAGCCTTTTGGCTGTTCGATTACATGACAACGACGTTTAAACGGAGTTCAAAGTGCATGTTTTTGAAGTGAATTGTGTGTTCAGTCTATAGGTGCATAGTTTTTCTTCACAGTGACATCGCCATCTACTGGCCAGACGTAATTAAAACAGCGTTTGTCATTTGTTTGTCAGACGGACTCTGGGCGGTCCTTGGCCAATCACAGTTTGTTTTGTTCCGCGTCATGTTTAGGGGCGTAACAATGTCCCTACTATAACAGACCAGTGTGTAAAACTTCTTTTAAACAGTCTATGCTGTGAACTTCACATACCTTTGATAATCCAGCGTTTAGTTGATCCTAATAAGCGCTCCTTGTCGCCGTGGAAACACGACAGCATTCTTCTTCCATGAGGGGGTTTGGCATCACGATTACTTTTTTTCCCAGGTTAAAGAACGAGACACATTTTCACCCTGAAATCCTGTAGAATTCAGATAACTTCGTAACGCTTGAGTCATTTCCAATTGTATGTGTCATACGCATCAGACGTTCAGCTCAAGGTCGTGGGCTTGATGTCTGAGGCTGAGACTACAGTATTGTCATACGGTGATAAATTGACATGACATTACACTGTTATACTGCTCAACATGCTCAATGTCATGTCACTTGTGCAGGACTCTTACAGGAAGCAGGTGGTGATTGACGGGGAGACGTGTCTTCTGGACATCTTGGACACTGCAGGTCAGGAGGAGTACAGTGCCATGAGGGACCAGTACATGAGGACAGGGGAGGGATTTCTTTGTGTCTTTGCCATCAATAACACCAAGTCCTTCGAGGACATTCACCACTACAGGTGAGCTAGAAACTGAATGCTGTGCAGATTCAAGTCTGTAAAGCACTAAAACACCTCACAAAGTCAGATTAATTGTAGATGTGTAATATTCTCCGTGTGCTTTTGCAGAGAGCAGATAAAGCGAGTAAAGGACTCTGAGGACGTCCCAATGGTCCTGGTGGGGAATAAGTGTGATCTTCCTTCCCGCAGTGTGGACACCAAGCAGGCTCAGGATTTAGCACGTAGCTACGGCATTCCATTCATAGAGACCTCAGCAAAAACGAGACAGGTATGGAAAACATGGCGTATTGAATACAAGTGTGTTGGACAAATCAATGAAAATAAAACTGAAGTTTTGACAGTGACTTGGTTTACATAATGTATTATTTCAAATAATGCATTTTTCAATGTTATGAATATGCGCTAAGAATTGGTTATTTTTTTAATCGCCATTATTCGCATCCCCCAGTGCACAGCACAAATAATGAAATTGCATACAGTAGGTGTTACTGGCCACAAAACGCATTTCTATGGACATTTTGGATTTTTTTCTTCTGGTTGACCACCTAAAAATGTGTTAGTCAACTTTTTCGACAATTAATATACTGCATTATATTCACGTCACGCAACGTTGTCAATTTGCTAGTTTTTTTTTTTTTTTCAGCTCCCCATAAATGTAATGCTGTCTTTACCGCTATGTTTACGAAGCTGCGCATGACAAAGTCATCACCGATTAAAGTGTTTTCAGTGCATGTTTATTGCAATTTTAAAATCTGCATATGCCACAGTTTACTACGATTATGAGCTTGATCGCATCAGTTTGATTTAGAGCTGCACGATTCTGGATAAAATGAAAATCGCAAGATAAATTCAAATGGATCATGATTTTGAATGGGCAACTAAACAAAATAACATCTAATTTACTAGAGGTTCTGACAAAATGTTAATCGCTATTTAAAATGTTTAATTAATCTGAATGGGCAAAAAAATTTATGATTCAATGACTCACTCACACATACTTCACTTGTTTCATTACTGGATGAATCTGTGTTTTTGAACGAATCACTTGAATGAGTGATTTAATGACGCAAAAATTATTTTATTTTTTTATGAAGTGCCAAGTTACTTTCAAAAAGATGATTTACTCCATTTTGATCACTTCCATAGACATCAGTGTTTATTGAACTATAAACTTCTATCCCAGAACTTCTGGTTTTTTTTTATTTTATTTTTTTTTTTTTATATGAATATTTGTAATATAAATAATGACACTGTGTGGTTGGAAAGACTGTTTGTGAAGCAGTTTCATCCCTGCACATGAGAACTGCTCTCTGGGTAAACGACCGCGGCAACACGGCTAACAATGTTCTGGTGTGATTTGTCAAAGGTTTAATAGACACCGGTGAATCGTTTACTTTTAGGAGATTGTGATCTTTTAACTATAATTGTGCAGCTCTAGTGTGATTGAAATATTGTTTACATGAGGTAAAGTTAAATCGCAATATTGCCTAAATCTCATAATCGCATTATGAGGGTGAATGTAAACCTTGCCATTGCAAGACTTTTATTTTTGACCGATTTAAAGCCGTTTTAAAGACAACATGAAATCAAAATCAACAAATGTCCGTGATCGTATTGTGCACCATTCATCATTATTAAAAAATATATATTTTCTCCACCTCTACTAAACTTTTATGCTGATGCAACCAAGGCCACCATTAAAATGAACCTATAATTTGACAGTACAACATGCTAATCAATCAAATTACCCAACCCTACATCTATTATTATTTTGCTCATAAATGCATCATTATGGAAGTTAAATGGTATTAAAGACAACATGAAATAGCTTTCAAAACTCATGTTAATATATTGTGGTGTCAAATGTGATTTTGAAATCTCATTTATAATCAAATCTATAATCAGTCGACAAATCATATAGAATGAGTCTCCCTTTCAAGAACATGTCAGGGTCCCATTTCACCCGCAATGAGAGGGAAGAAATTAGACTTATTTATTTTTAGCACATTTAATGTACTTTAATTCAAAAACATGTAGATGTAGGCCTATATACGGTATATCATTGTAGCTTTTTTTTTTTTTTTTTTTTTTTTTTTGAGGTAACTATGACCTGGACTTTTGTTACATTCACACATCAGATTTGCAGTTTGAATGTGTAGAATTGTAGGAAAGTTGTCGAGTGCGTGCTGTTGTTTTACACTGGCGTCATGCATGAGTTTCTGTCTAGCTTTATGAATAATTAATCGGGTGCACATCACAGAACACAACTGATCTGGCTCTGGGTTTGTGCCTGGTCTCTCTCGTGCATTTATTATCATTTGTCTGTGTTTGATTTCACCTTAAGATAAATTAATCCTTTAATGACTGAGAATGCAGATTGGATTGATTTGATCAAGGGTTCAATCACTATAAATCAACTGGGGATATTAAACTGCTCTGTCTGTCATGTTTAAAAATCAGGGCAGGCGCTCTGTTCCTCCCTCTGCAGTGCTCAAATCACAACTCCTTGTGGTGCTGGGGAATAATAAAGGCTTTTCTCTCTGTTTTGAGCCACGCATGCTACCCACTGGTACCATACTGCATAATTCTTTCTTTATTTTAAGTCCAGTGGTGTTCAGGGACGCAACTAAGGGTACGTTTACACGACAACAATGTACTTAAAACTAATACGTAAAGATGTTTTTTTTTTTTTTTTTTCTCTCTTTGCATTTATGAAGTTTCACATATCCCAGTTCACACGGATCCGCTATAACGACTAAACGTTATTCACATCAGGCCAGTAGATGGCGATGTCACTTTGTAAAGAAACACTACCCGCCTATAGACTTAACACGTAATACGCATGTCACAGTTTTCACAAATTTGCATTTTTGTAGTTTAAATGGAAACGATAAAGTTTTAGTTTTTCAGGCCCCAAAATGCTATTTTCATAACTGAACGGAAAAACGCATCATGTTCTGGTTTTAGTTGAAAACAGTCGTGTAAACGTCCCCTAATTGAGAAACTCTTCTACAATAGTGCGACGATGCTGCATGCCATCGAATAACCAGGCTTTTTTTGTGGAAAGTTGATCTAAAAACTTAACTATGCCAGATTCCATTTAAATTTCCAGAAATAAGGGGGTAAAAAAAACACCACTATTAATTATGCCAGCACTATGTGGGAGAACTTTATATAGTTTCAGTGGATTCCTGAAATCCAGTTGCGACCGTTGTCCCTTCTCAGTAATGATGGCTGTGCGTTCCTTAACACTGAAGGGGGTTGTGTTTTGCACTGCAGAGAGTGGAAGATGCCTTTTATACTCTGGTACGGGAGATCAGGCAATACCGGCCAAGAAAACTCAGTAAAGAAGAAAAGACGACACAATGCATCAAGCTTAAAAAATGTGTTTTGATGTGAGAGGGGTAAGTTTGAAGCACTGCCCATCTGCAGTCCAGGTGTGGGGTTCGACATCTGCTGTACACTTTTCACTTGTTCTTGGGTGAATCTCACGAAAACGGTCAAAGAAATAGCCGGGTCATATTTTACCCCAAAATTCTGCCATTTCAGTAGGGGAAAAAGGCGATTTTTAAAGGCATTTTGCCCAAAAATTTAAATGGTCATTCACTTGCACTCATGTCGTTCCAAACCCACAAGTCTTTCATTTCATTTTCGAAACACAAATGAAGATTTTTATTTTAATTATAAAAAAAAAAGGAAATCTAAGATTTGTCCTTCCATTGACAGTCTCTGCAACTACCACGTGAATTGAGTGGTTTAGTCTCAAATTTCTGAAGAGACTCGGCTTTTATTCACATTTATTGATTGATTGTAATTGTTGCACTGATTTAATGCAAATTTTAAAGACATTTCCAGATTATTATTTTTATTTATTTTTATTTATTTTTTTGCTCCTGAATTGAATTAAAATGGTCAAGAATTTATTCATTTGCATTATCTATTTATTTTTGACCCGAACTTAATGAATGAAATGCATTCCTGACAATTGTCTCTTTATGTACTATTTTATAGTATTTTGTACTGAATTTAATTCATTTAAATTTTTAAATGTAATTATTCAGAGGAATTTCAATTTTATTTATTCATTTGTATTGCACTGAATTTTATTTATGCTAATTGTAATATTTAAATGATCATTTGAGGGCAATGTGTGCTTGACTGACTGACTATCATAAATGTTACAATGCAAAAAAAAAGAAAATCCTCTAAACATATTTTTTATCAAAATATAATGTATCATTTTTGTGATGAAATATGACCGTTTTTTTGAGATTCACACTCTTATTTAAAACCATCACTTAATTTCTTTCCCTTTTTTCACTATTCTTTCAGGACGGGTTTGGTGAACATGGTCTTTTTAACACTGATATGAGACCAGTTTAATATGGCTATTGTGCCTAATGTGTGGAATATGGCTGCAAAAAGTTGGGCATAGACCTGTGAAATATCTTTGCTGTAATTCTTTACATAATCACCTGACGTTCTTGTTTTCCCTTTTGTTTTGAAGGGCGTGGACGACGCGTTTTATACTTTAGTCCGAGAAATCCGGAAACACAAGGAGAAGATGAGCAAAGAGGGCAAGAAGAAAAAGAAGAAATCCAAAACAAAATGTGTATTAATGTGAAACAAGCCTTTCCTGTCATTATAGACTCAGAAAGAAAGAAAACAAAACAAGTTCCACAACTGCATTTTGTACATTACACTAAATTATTAGCCTCTTCAGAATACAGAATGGATCCATATTCTACTTGCTTTCTTAAATGAAATAAGCTTTACTTCTCGTTCGGTGCCAGTTGCCCCAAAGTGTTGGTCCCTTGACACCTTGAATGGCTTATTTTATCGGGTGGGCTGTCAGAACTGGTTTTTATTTTGCAGTTGGTTTTTCTAGAGTAGTTTTATAAAGGTGTGGATTTAAAAGCACTCTTTTTGGTGTGCTGTACAAGAGCTAGCCGTGTAGCGGTTTAGACAGGAACTTTTGCATGTGAGTCACTTGATTTTACAGGAACTGAAACTTTGAGGAATTATTTTTGAGGACCAACACTTCCTGGGCGGTGTTTTGATACATTATCACTGTGTATGACCCTGCCTTTGGAGGTCCCAAACTTCCAAAAAAAAACCCACCTGCATGTGAACTTCCATTGTAGTCGGATTAACGCCCTCTCTCTAAAGCCATGGTAATGTGTATATATGGTGAAATCTTAACCACGTTAACCTTATTTCCCTGTTTGCATGCTGTGTTCTGTTCTTTAAACTTCCAGGGAACGGTAATGCGTTGAATACTGTATAATAACCACTGTTGTGTAGAGAGGATTCTCTCAGCTGGTCCCAACTGGCCATTATTAATTTTTCTGATATTTTCCATTCTTAAAATCTTCTTTAAATAAAATGACCTCAGTCGGTTTAGAGACCATGTGGCGATAGCAAATCAATCTAAAATCTACAATAATTTCTCATTTTGGTGCGCAGGATTGTGTTAAGGGATGATGTAAAGTAACAAAAAGGCTCTAGATGCCAAAATATGTAAGAGGAAAGAAATTGCAGCAAAATAAGGCATTACACTTTTTATCAATCACTACAGAAATGCAAAGCTGCAGTTGACCAATCAGAATCAAGTATTCCAGAGACTGTGTAATAACGATTCAAACCTTTCTTTTCTGTAAAGATCTACACTAGTGAAAGCCTCACTTCTGCATTGAGGAGGATTTTTATTACGTATGAATATTTCCCCTCTTGTGCCCAGCCAAACTGCGCCTTAGAAGTCTGAATCATTACATTGAAATGTTTTTTTTTTTTTTTTTTTTTGCTAAGGGGGCCGTTTACACGACACACTTTATGCGTTTCGGACAACGACAGTGGCGTTTTGGGAACAAGTTTTTGAAAACGATACCGTTATAGTCTCCGTGTAAACTACGAAAACGGCAATTTGTAAAATCGGTGATGTCGTTCGCATGCGTATTACGTGTTCCGTCTATAAGTGCCCAAAGTGGCATCGCCATCTACTGGCCTGGCATGAATAATACAGCGTTTCTAGTCGAATTCGCGGATCCTTGTGAACGGGGATCGTTTTGACAACTTTTCTTGCCTGTAAGGAAAACCGTTTCTCAGTTTGTAGTGCGTTGTCGTGTAAACGTACCCTAATTTGAGATTTGGCGAACATCACTCCGTATTAGTTATTCTGATGCAAATGTATGTGGAAAAATGATTCAAACAAATGCCTTGTTGGTTTCTGCTGCCATCAACCATCATTACTCTGTTGGTTCTACAAGCCCAGTTATAATCGACTCAAAGCTTTCCATTTCAAAGAGGCAGTCGTGGTCCAGTATACCCATGGTAAAATGTGGTTATAGCTACTGTAGGAGGGCAAATTTTCAGCCATCACTCAAACCAAAGAGAGTGATTTCTGTGGCAATACTTGTGATGTCATGAGATGATGTCATTTATAGGAGATTTCCAATACACAAGCAGAATCTTGCTTTAAAACCTTTTACCATGCGTCCTTAACCGTCACTAGTTTTGCTTTTCTGATCATTTGACTGTATGACTAATACCGAGAAATCGAAATGCTCAGTAAATCAGGATGTCCGCTCTTATGCAAAGTTAAAAAGAATTTAAGTGATTTCTGTTCCCTTTAAGTCATTCGTTTAATAGCAGCCTGTAACGCAAGTAGCAAAGTCATTAGATATTTTTTGAATCATTTCTGAAATGTTCTCTGTCTGTTTCTGTGCCAATTGCAAATGTTGATAAAATGGTTCATGTATATACTGTATGGACCTTGTTTTAACAGCCTTTGTACGGTTGTGATAAAGATGAATATTTTGTAAAGTGTGCTTATTTTTCGGTTTAATGAATTGAATGACGCTTAATTGTAATTAAGGGTCACGTGTTAACGGTTGAGAGAGAGCCTAAGGTCATCTTCTGGCTCTCCTGTTTCAGTGAATGTGATTATTAGGAAGGAAAAAGCTGTTCTCAGATCAGCACAGTTTTATAAATACAAACCCAATCTTGTTTTCCCCCATTAATCTTACCAGTCTTATTTAATGTGCAATTAAAAGAAGTACATCAAACCCACAAGAGAGTCTGTGTTTTGTTTTTTTTGGTTAATAATTAATGCTTTGTAAAATGATACAGAATACTGTTGAAGTCTGAAATGGATTCAAATGTTAATTTGGCTGTTTAACTTTTTTTTCTTTTTGTGGGCAAATCTCATAGAACTTCATTTAAACATGTCCAAATAATATTTCACCACAAAATTTAATTTTGTTTAGCAATTTTGGTTACACTTTATCTTGAGGTGACAGTACTGTAGCCTATTTTAGTAAATACAATGTAACTTGAGTACTTGCTATATAGAGTTACGGTCAGGGTTTGGTTTAGTGTTAGTTACTTGTAATAATGCATAATTTACTCTTTATTACTAGTAAGTACATGTAGTAACGTGTAAACCTTAAAGTCTTACCGCAAATTATTTTCTGCATTATAACATTTTCTTGTCAATCAAGCATCCCTCCCCCCCAGTTCTCAGTACCGATTGGAATTTTGTACATTTATTATTATTATTATTATTTGTATTAAATAAGCCTCTTATGCTCTCCAAACTGCCATTTATTTTATCCCAAAAAATACAGTAAAAATTGTAATATTGTGAAATATTTTTACAATTTAAAATAACAGCTTTCTATTTGAATATATTATTTAATGTAATTTATTCCTGTGATCAAAGCTGAATTTTCAGCATCATTCCTCCAGTCTTCAGTGTCACATGATCCTTCAGAAATCATGCTTTGCTGCTCAAGAAACATTTATTATTATTATTAATGCATAAAAAATGGTGCTGCTTAATGTTTTCCCAGGATTCTTTGATAAATCGAAAGTTAAAAGAAAATAATTTATATGAAACCGAAACCTTTTCTAACATTTTAGATGTTTTTGTCACCTTTGACCAATTTATTGCATGCTTGATGAGTAAAAGTATTCATATCTTTCAAAAATGTAAAACCTTTGAACAGTAGTGTATATATCTAGTTGAAGCATTCTTCATGAGGTTCGCTCATATAGCTCAGTGTGCATGTCTCTTCTGTGCCACAAAGTGGCAGTATTCTCTCATGCTATACGATATAATAGTTTCTCAGAAGGTTCTTCTGTAATGTCATCCTAACAAAATTAAAATTACAGGCACTCTCAATAACTCCCTGATTTAATCCAGGGCACGATATCATTCCTTCGGCGTAATTACATTCACCACGTGAAATTAAATATCGAGCTTGCTGTGGATTTGAAACCTACCTTTGTCTCTAGTGCCAAGATGAATAGGTTGTTCCATATTAGTTTAGCTGCAGGAGAAAAGGACACGTTTCATAGGATAAGCCATTAATAATGCAATTTTTAAATGTGATTGCAGTGTTCGGATGTCATCTCTGGTGTCTTGGACACAGTTTTACAAGGAATACCAAATTATACATGAATGTGCAGAAAACCTATAGAAATCTCAATAAAACTGTGCATAGATGGACCCGAAATTAATTTTGTTTTTTAAAATGTTGACCAATTAAGTTTTTCTATGACCCTTTTTTTCATTCATTTTTTAATTTTTCCATTTTCATATTAATAGATAATGATTTTTGGTAACGCTTTACTATAGGTTTCATTTGTTAACATTAGTTCACTGTATTAGTATATTATATTGAACTGATAATACACATATTTTTGCAGCATTTATTCATCTTAAATCAATGGTAATTTTAAAATCCAAAGTTGTATATTTGTACATGAACAAACAATAAACAATTATATTTTTTCTGATGTAAACAAATATTAATAAATGCTATATGGCTCATTGTCGGTTCATGTTAGCTAATGCATTAACTAAAGTTTAGGACTTTATTGTAAATTAGACTATATTATAATGTGTTTCTGAATTTTTTGTTCCTTCTGGGAAGATTTCATTTGCATGTCAGGTACTATTATTTTGAATTCAGATATTTTAATGATTTTACTTATTAGTATGGAATTCCATTTCTGCCATATAAGAAAAAACAAAGTTATAGTTATAGCTATAAACAAAGTTATAGTTCTGACATAAAAATTTAGGATTATGACATACTGTCATAATTATGAGACAGTTATTGACATAAAAAGTTTAAATTATGAGAATAATTATGACAATTTTCACTTTTTATGACATTGTGACATTATGAATTTGTGACTTTTATCTCAGTTCTGACTTAATGTCATAATTCTGACTTTATATCATAATTTTAACTGACTACTTATGCCATATTTTTTTTTGTCATAATTTTGACTTTTTATCTCATAATTATGATTCATGTCAAATTTATTTTGTCATAATTTTGACTTTTTATCTTATAATTATTTCTTAGTATGTCATATTTCTTTTGTCATAATTTTGACTTTTAATCTCATAATTATGACTTAGTGTGTCCTTACTTTTGTAATCATTTTGCCTTTTTATCTCATAATTATGATTTAGTATGTCATTGATTATGTCATAATTTAGACTTTTAATCTCATAATTATGATTTAGTATGTTATTGATTTTGTCATCATTTTGCCTTTTTATCTCATAAGTATGACTTGCTATCTCATAATCATGTCATAATTCTGACTTTATCTTATGATTTACTAAAGCCTGATTTTTCTTATGTTGCAGAAATGGGCTTCAAAATATTTGTGAACAAATTCACCTTTATGTCTCCAAAAAGGCCACTGATGGATGGAATGATGCCATCCTGCTGACTGACAACACAAGCACTCACAGCTGATGAAATCTTTTTTCCTTGATAGAAATTTTTTACAAAGAGCAAAACTTTTAGAGAAAAGCGCTACAAATTGTATTGGCTTTGGAGTGTATTAGTGTTTGTCCAAATGTTTTGGGGCCGAAATGGCAGAGCCCAAGTATATAATTCAGTCCACAGCTAAATGTTGATCGTCCCTCCCCTTCAACTCTGAACTAATCGTGTCCTAACTCGTGAAAAATGTGTCTGTGACCACAGTTGTTCATTTTACATCCTTGTCTTTCAGTGGACAAACAGGTCACCTTAATACTCAATCACTGTCTTCTGGCTCTCAGGGTCTCAGAGACGGTTTTCAACCAAGGACCACTTTGTTTTCATTCAGTTCCAAACTCTCTCCGAAACTCAATTTATGTTTGTTAAGGAAAGAATACATCTTGTTAACCTTTAATATAGGAACAACGATGGCACCACCACTCTAGCAAAGAGCACAAATAGTAAGAGAAAATGGGAGACTCCATTAAATTATGCAGAAACGGGCTATTTCTACACTGTATCATAGACTTGAGCCCTGACAGGAGAGGATGGAGAGGAAAGTACTCGCTGAAGCAGTCACTGTAGATCCTCTTGATTCTCCTGGGTGCACCTTAGGCCAGTTTCTGTCAGTCAAACCTCCTCCACAACTGTAATCTCTGGCCAACAATGAGGGGCCCGTGTGTGTCTGATAAAACTGCTGAAACTGAGCGATCCTCATTCTCACTATACCTCCGTTGGGCTGAGAGGACAGTGAAATGGTGGATGTTCAAAAGCTGACAGATTCATAACTCCCTAACACATATCTGTAACCACCCCGCCCCCAAACTGGGACAAAGATATCTGTTAACTTTGCGAAATGTTCCTGGATACAAAGTGAATTTTGAACAGTCTCTTCAGAAGTCGTTACCTTCTTGCATTGTTGAGTAGACAGTAATGAGTCCAGTAAGGAGATAGTAAGGACCGAAAATAATGCAAAATCACACACACACACACACACACACACACACACACACACACACACACACACACACACACACACACACACACACACACACACACACATATATAGCCTACCTACAATATCGTTAAAACATTTTAGGGTCAGTAAGACCTATGTTCACTAAGGCTGTCTTTATTTGATTTTAAAAAAATTAAAAAAACACGCTCTCATACACACACACACACACACACACACACACACACAATATATAGCCTATATATAGGCTACTGTATAAATACATACCTAGTATTTTTTTAAAGACATATTTTTTTTCTCATGTTTCTAGCATGTTATGTTTGGCAACAGTTCCTCTAACCCTAATTGATGGAGTGTGTAGCTTTTCATTTCTTAAACAACCATTTAGGAAGACACATCATGGCCATATTCCAGGATGACAATGTCAAGATTTATCAAGCTCAAACTGTGGAAGAATGGTTGGGAGGAGCATGAAGAATCATTTTCACACATGATTTGGCACCTGTGAGTCCAGACCTTAAATTCACTGAACGTCTTTGGGTTGTGCTGGAGGAGACTTTACAGAGTGCTGGACTCTTGCATTCCTATCACAACTGAAATATCTGAAATATCATCACAACATTTATTTCCATCAATAGGTGCATACATTTTTTTTGGCCTATTATTGAGAGCATAAGTATATATAGTCAGTGCAAAGCCAGTTCTTTGGCATCAGTGGCTTTTAATTCAGTTCCCATCATTGAAGGCTGTACAGGTCTCTCAGTTTAATGTATAGTGATAATATTTCCAGAGGCAAAAAAGTATTGACAAAGGGAGTGTTTTGGGTGTTCTCGAGGGGACGTATGGAAGGTAGAACAAAAATATACTAGTAGTTTAGCTGTTAAACAACTAGAAGAGTAGAGGAGCAGAGTTGTGGATAAGGGAGAGCATACATTTTATCATTGAGCATAAAGCAGCAGGACAGGGCAGTCATCAGAACAGGATCCACAACAAAAACACCAGAGGTGGACAAAGTACACAACTCCATTACTTGAGAGAACGTATAGATCGTATAGATATCCCTGCTGATTCGTATAAATCCAGCATTACTGGTCAGCAGAATAAGGTATGTTTTGCATGCTGGTTGCTGGATTGCTGGTCCCCAACATGAGAACTGTGTACTGGTGGACCAGCATAAGTTATGTTTTGCACGCTGGGATGCTGGTTGCTGGTGAACCAGCATATGTTGTATTTTGGGTGCTGATATGATTCCAGCAAGACCACAACAAAACGTGTGTATGTGTTAAAAGTTGTTGAAGTCTGTTTGAAGTCACCATTATGGTGATTAGTGTTCCACGGTCTGACTTTTAGTTAAGCACTTGGCCCTTTTACTCTGGTTGAATTCATTTTTTTCCCCAGCAATTGTTGAAAGTGCATGCTATCACTATTGACTGCAATATTCTCTTGACTGCAATGGCATACCTTTTTTTATGTGGATTTTGACATGGGACAGCTGGATTTTGACATGGGAGTTCCGAAATAACCATTAAAGTCTTTAAAAACAGCAACTTTTAATTTTGAGCTTTCATAATCAATAGTTATTTCTTAGCACAAGCCCTTCTCACAACTCCTGTTATTGATCAAACTGCTAATGATTATACTGTTATTTGGCAGTTTTCTTTGTTTTCATGTCTCTAAATGTCTTAGTTTTGCAATGTACACAAGCTCTGATTAGAGTATATATCATTTGAAACATGAGAGAAATCTTCTGATCCTTTGAAACGTTTCACCAGCTCCGTTTTGCTTGAGAACAGCATGAATATGTTGGACCAGCACTGACCAACACACAGTAAACCAGCCCAGACCAGCATGGAATTCATGCTGGTTTATGCTGGATTTTTCAGCAGGGACTACTGGTCAAATATTACTCAGTTACAAGTGAAAGTTGTAAAGAAATATTTTTACTTAAGTAAAAGTAAGTACTTGCTTTTAAAAGTACTTAAGTATTAAGAGTAAATTTGCTTTTTTATGTCAACGCATTGTTTTATTATTGTTGCTTTGTTGTGTGAGTACACGCTGTGCCATCATGGTGGATTAAACCAGTCAGTGATGCTTCATCCAACATGCTAGCATATGACTACCTTGAACTTACATGTAAATACTTGTTTAAAAGTTACAAAGCTCTTTTCAAAGTTTAAAACACACTAGAGTGGTGCAGGTATGAGGTCACTAATGCCGCATTCCAGGCAACCTGTAACCCGTGTTTTTCCAACTCGTAACTGGGAGTACATCGATCTAGTACGAGTTCACGGGTGGGAAGTCACGGGTTTGACTGCCGTTCCAGTGCACTTTCATGGGTATAAGGTTGGAAAAACACGGGTTACAGGTTGCCTGGAACGATGTACTCCCAGTTACGAGTTGGAAAAACACGGGTTACAGGTTGCCTGGAACGCGGCATTAGCATCACACTGGTTCCCTCAACAAAAACCAAATAGGATTTTTCCATAGGCTTTTGGATTATCACACAAAACAAGCTCTGTGATCAACAACAAAAATGTATGATACTTACACGCTTTGTCCATCAAGATCATTTTCACAGATGAACGCAATTTTCATGAATTTTGAAGCCTAAATGCAGTCGCTAGAAGCAAAAAGCTAAAGGCTTTAAACGAACTACACCATGATCCCACGACTTCGACGGCACAATCATTAAGCTTATGAAAATTCTTTACGTTTTTATCTAAAAAACGTTTTCCGTAATATTGGTGTATTTTATGTCGTAGAATAAAAAGTGAAAGTATATTGAGCTTGTGTTCACTGGAGACCTTATTTCAGCCATTTAACCAAAAACCCATTGACTTTGGGACGATAGAACCGGAAGAGCTAAAATGATAATTCGGTTCTGCATTTTGGCCTTCAAATTTACATCATACCTGCACCACTGATTTGCGATCGTGCTGTGCTTATTCCATTCATTTGTGTATCATATCGTACAATGTTTAAATTATTTAAATAGATATATCAAATAGTATAGAACATGTGTATGATGTATTTTAGTTGATTTACTCTTGACAAGCTCTGATTTCTGAGAGACTGACGGAAAGGCAACAGCAACGCAACTATTTGATCTGAGCTCAGTTTATTCATAAAGTTTGCACTCATTCCCTTCACACACTCATTATTGCGTAGTGATTTTAGAGGTTTATGTATAATTACATGCTATCCCCTGGCTCACCAGAAAACACGACACACGGCTGTGTCAGCCGAATCTATTTTCTATTATTCGGCTAAATTATTTGTTATTCGTTTTGAAGCCATTATCTGTGCCTTTACGAAAAAGGTACCGATCTCACAGCAGTTCGTACGAATTTTATGAGGTGGCTAATTCGTACGAATTCATACGACCTCACTTGTACGAATTAGTACGATTTTTGCTAAATCGTACATATTTTACGAGTTGCCCAATTCGTATGAATTCGTACGTATGACCCCTGACCCCGCCCCTAAACTTACCCATCATGTGGGTTTAGACAAATCGTACGAATTCGTAAGAGTGAGGTCGTACAAATTCATACGAATTAGCCACCTTTTAATCCCTCGAACGAATTTGTACGAATTGGTCTTGAGATAGCGTTGGGTATTCGGCTTCGGGCACATCCCTAGAGCCTATCCCATGTTTCTTAGGCCAGAGCAGGGGAAAGCACCCAGTCCATTCCAGTATTATATTATTTGCTGCATTTGTATATTTGTAATGTTCTGTGCCATGTCTGCCATACTCTCTTGGAGATCTTGTTAATTGAATTGTGCTGAAACATCTGCTCGTGCTTGTCTAGCTTTTAATTCACGTTCACCTTGCACTTTCTGCACCAAGCAGTTTTTAAAATATATATTTGTTTAAAATTTGCTATATACTTTTTTTAGTCTGGACTGAATTCGATATTGTTTTTGCAAAAAAAATTCTGTCTGTACCCTCAGATGACAGGCCCTGCCACAATACGCACGGTTACAAAGAATAGATCTGAGCATAAATATAAGCTTTGAATTTGTGTGTAGGCCTATTAGTATTTGTCTCTGCTTAGAAAGGCTACTTGTGATGATCTTGGACCCATCATGTGGTTTTACCACCTGTAAACCACCTGTATTATGGTGATTATCAACATGCTGAATATCAATCCAATGATCATCCAAATCAGGCATGATCGTTTTTAGTATAAGTGCACTTTAAGAGCAAAATCCTGTTCAATTGATTTTTATTTTTTTTTCACTTCCAGAGTTGTTTTTAGCACTAATGTATCATTACTGAGGCAAAGTCTTTTGTTATATAATTATGCAATTTCTGTGTATTTTATATTTCGGGGAATGCTGATGGGAATGATTCGGAAATGTAGTTCGGAAATGGTGCACCATCTCCTCATAAAACAGCTAAAAATGAGTAGAGCGTTTGTGTCAAGCTTTATCGTTATTCTACACCTACAGTATCCTGAACAAATGCATACAAACTAAACTGTGCCGTCATACATTTTTAGCATTAAAATGTTTCCGTCATGATTCTGCAATTGACACGCCCGCTTCCCGCCAATCACCATTCACACAACGCACGCGGCAGCCGCCAGAGAAAATTATACACACACAAGCACTGTTAGTGCCTTTGTGTTCATAACTGGTTTAATTTGCCATAAATAATGTATATTACGGTGAGTTCGTGAAAAGTAGTTTGATAGAGAAAAAAATAATAATCTAGTTTTGGTAAGTTGAAACGTTACGCAACTAAGGTGCAAACCGCTAATACTAACTGTTTTGATCTTTTAATGCGATAAATGTGCTGCATTTTACGTTGTTCATTATTTATAGATGGTATGTTTATAATTGAATACGCTGATTTTGTTGTGGATCATAAAAGAGAGTAGCTAAGTTGTTGTTGCCTTTCATTCTGAGGAAGAGAATATTTGTGCATGTAGTAGAAATAAAAATGACATTGATATAAGAGAAATCGGTACTGAGAGTGTGATATAATCAGTATTTCTGTTAATGTTATTGCCTGGTAAGATCCTGACCTGAGCAGCCTCTGTTTTATGAATGCAGGGCAGGTTTTATCGTAACCCCATCCATTTTGAGAAGAAGTTATTCAGTTCACGGATGTTTTATTGATGTCGAGCCACCCAACTAAGCCTGAAGATGCTTCGCATAGAGCAAAGAAGATTCATAGCTCTGGAATAACACCTGCATCTCTAGACCTGTGGTAAGGTAGGACTTTATCATCCTCACATTATGCAACTGTGATGTATAAAACTCTTGTGAAAAAGATTGCAAATAAGCATTGTTTTTGTTCTTTAGCCTTGAGAGAGGGCAGAGAGATCACCAGTAGTTGATGGATTTGGAGCATTGTTTGAGTATTGCATATTGAGTATATGGTTTTGCTGCGTATATTAATACCTTTCAGCTTTTCAAAGTCCTTTCACTTATTTGCTGAATTGTCAATATTGCAAAATCTGTGGCGCTGAAGTCTTGATTCATTTCTGACTGATTCACATTCAAAAATGTTGATTAATTTTTGTAACTGCAGTTGATAACACATTCACAATATCACTTTGTCATGTTCTTTTCTAATTGCTACAAAAGTTAAAATGAACTTCAAAGAGACATGCAGTGGCCTATAGCAAATAAACCAGACATTGGGCAAGCAAATCTGATAAAATTGACAAATTGGGCAAAAGCTGGAAGGGGCGACTGTATAGCCCAAAATTGAATGTACATATTTAATATGTACACATTTAATAACCTTCACCAGTGCATGTGTGGATTGAATGTAAGAACAGTCGGGGAGACTGGAGTTGGTTTGGAACAGGGTTCATTTCATGTTCATAATTGGATGCTGTCACAAAAATATGAATTTTTGCCCTCTTGATCAACACTTACTGATTCTATCATGATATTAGAAGATTAAAACCTGTCAAGCTCAAGACAACTTTTCAAATTTGCAATGTCAAAAAAATGAACCCCCCTCGGCTAAAAAATCGTAGATAATGTGTGAAATTATGGAGATAGGAACCAGTGATAAGTGTGTGTCTTACATAATTTATAAATTATGTCTAATATAAGACTATTCACATTAGCACAATATTCACTTTTTTTAAATATTATTTTTGGTCCATAATGTGGATGATGTGGTGAGAAATTCAACTGGAGGAATCAAAAATATCTTTAGTGTCCCTATTGGCTATTTAATGGGAAAAAGTGCTAAAAAATGATAAATATTCATTAGCATTGTATTTAAAAATAATAATAATAATAAAAAAAAATTATATATATAAGTAACATGCATTACGTAATCAGATTTTTTTTAATGTTACAAGTAATGTATTACAAGTCACATACATTATGTAATCGCATAACTTTTTTTGATGTCAATGAAAATTACATTCTAATAATACAAATACATATATATATATATATGTATTTGTATTATTAGAATGTAATTTAATAATTTAATAATATTAATATATATATAATGTTTTTACAGTAATTTATTAAAACAGACATATTGAAATATAGCAAGTCATGTGCAACTGTCTAGTTGAATGACCCCTAAAACAAGGATGGATGTCACAGTTGCAGTGTTAAAATGGTTTATTTTAAAAGGAAAGCAAATGGAAAAAGATTAAATGTTTAAAGTAATAGTTCACTTAAATTAACCCTTTCATGCATGAATTATGATAACCTCAGTCAGGATTTTTTTTTTTCCTATGTGTTTTTATTGCTCTTAGGGCATGAAAAACAAGATTTTAATTAAAAAAAATTTTTACACATTTTTCAAAGAGATTTTCAGATGTCCACTTGAGTGGACAACATGCGTTTATGGTTTAAACTGAAGAGATACTGATTTAAACATAATTCTGATTATGTTCAAGATGGACACATTTCTATCATAGCCCTCCTCTGAGAAAACATAGCGATACGTTTTTTTCAATCTCATCTGAAATGATCAGTGTTGGGGGTAACGCATTAGAAGTAACATGCATAACGCATTCAGATTACTTTTTTGATGTTACAAGTAAAGTAATGCATTACAAGTAACATGCATTACGTAATCAGATTACTTTTTGATCTAACAAGTAATTAATTACAAGTAACATGCATTACATAATCAGATTTTTTTTTATGTTACGAGTAAAGTAATGCATTTCAAGTAACATGCATTACGTAATCAGATTACTTTTTGATCTAACAAGTAATTAATTACAAGTAATGTGCATTACGTAATCAATTACTTTTTGATGTTACGAGTAAAGAAATGCATTACAAGTAACATGCATTACGTTATCAGATATTTTTTAATGTTGCAAGTAATGTATTACAAGTCACATACATTATGTAATCGCATAACTTTTTTTGATGTCAATGAAAATTACATTCTAATAATACAAATACATTTATTTAGTCAAAAAAAGTCACTGCAGATTTAAGTATTTTCAAAAACAATATTCACAGTATAAGTATGAATTGTAGCTGAAATATAGCCATTGATGCATGACGTCCACTATAGTGGACAGATGATTAATCAGATTTTTCTCCCAATCTAAAATCAAAACTTGGAAAATTGAATTGTGATAGGACTCATTAGATATTGCTTGATGCTGCAATATATTTTTTTTTACCTACAAGAATCTCCCAGTATAGAAGGAATGGGTGGATATTCCGGAGCAACTTGGCATTTCTGACTGACCATTGGCCATCTTGGTTTGGAGGGGGGAAAAAATTGAAACACAACGGCTTGCCACTTGGTTGCAATGTATAGGATGATGCACCAGGGTCCACTGAAGAGATGTATGTGCAACTATGCCATCAAAACCCATGCAAATAAATAAAAAAATGCTTTTTTAATAGCTGTCCACTGTAGTGACCACTATGCATGAAAGGGTTAAATAGTTATGAAAATTATTAAATAATACAAATTTTCACTCATCCTCTAGAAGTTCCTAACCTGTGATGTGTATGAAACCTCTGTATGATTTTCAGTTTTTCTGTGGGAGGAAAAGGAAAAGTATTTCTGAACTTTTCCATACAATGTTTCATGTGCCATGTTTCAGAAAAAAAGCTCCTTAAAAGTCTCCTGAAGTCATATGCATTTATTTTAGTATTATTTATATACTATTTTGTTTTTTTTATTAATTATTTGAGTTATTTATCAGTTTTCATTTGAATTTTAGTTTTAGTAATATTGTTGTTTTTTTTGCTTCTTTTATAATTTTTATTCGTTTTTTTGGTAAATATTTCTATTTCGCTTTTTTATTTCAGTTTTATTAATTTTGATACTTCAGCTTCAACTTAGCCTATGTTTTATTTCAGTTAGTTACCAAGCAATATTTCTAATTGTCACTTAAATTTTTTTAAGTTTAAGTTTTGGTAACACTTTACAATAAGGTTTCATTACTACTTTAGTTAACATGAACTACTTATGAACTGCACTTCTACAGCATTCATTAATCTTTGTTCATGTTAATTTCAACATTTACTAATACATTATTCAAATCAAATGATGTATTTGTTAACATTAGTTAATGCACTGTGAACTAACATGAACAATGAACAGCTGTTAACAAAGATGAACAAATACAGTATCAAACAGTATTGCTCATGGTTAGTTCATGTTATATTATCTAATGTTAACAAATACTTATTGTAAAGTGTTACCAAAGTTTTTAATCTCATACTTACATTTCATTATGTCAGCTTTATATCAAGCAACAGAATTATTTTCATAGATTACATTTTATTTAACAATAGCAACACTAGTCAGATAATAGCTTTGTGTGAGAAACAGAATAATTTTCAATGATTCCTTTTTAATAATCTGCCACAGTACTCATATCTCATTGATGTATATTTAAACATAACACATCGAGATGCGTCACAGCAGGCTGATGATCATTGGATCAATGAATCTGTAGTAAGCACTTGAAATTTGTATATAAGTGTATTTCAATTGTGCAAATCAGATTTGAGAGTTACAGTGAAATCAAATTTTGGTCGTGTTGTTCACACTGTGTGAATATATTAGTCATATGGACCACTTTTATTGTGCTTTTTTGATAAAATTTGTATAGTTAGCCCTAGTCACCATTACCTTTCATTGTATGGAAAAGTACACTGTTCGCACTCTAGAAAACATTTCCTTTCATGTTCCACAGAAGAAAGAAGAAAATCACACTTGCTTGGAAAACTATGAGGGTGAATAAACGATGGCATGAACCATTTCTTTACGCGTTCATTTGCACTTTGTTGGGTTGTCGTAATGTTTGTTCCACCAGAGAAGAATGAAAATTGTGCCAGCCAATTCCAGTCTCCCCTACAGATATTGCCTTAAAAATACAGCACTGCTTTCCCCCATGTTTGCCGTCTGTTTAGGGTAGTCAATCATGACTAATGTCAAAACACTTCAAAACAGCACCAACGTAACTAGAAGTCCCATCACCATCATTTCACTCAGACCAGAATGATGATTGTCTGGTTGTTGGTGTCTTCTCTTTTAAACCTCATTGTTTTGTATGACAGTTCTGCTCTGCTGCTTTGTGGAAGTCATGACAAGTTTGTGTGTGCGTTTCATTGTATTTGTGTGCCCGAGGGGGGCAGGGCTGGCCTGTGCATCTTTCTCTTGCTCCGTACAGCCTCAGATGGGTGATTCATACTGGTTCCTGGCTGGTAACAGGAGGGACATCCAGCTCTTTATTACCCTCATCCGTCACCATCAGTTCATCAATCCAAAGACCGGCGACTCTGACCGGTGGCTGTTCGTCCTCAGTCCCTCGTCGCCTCTTTCTGCGATGAATGGGAAATTTATGCTGCCTTAGATGCACACAAACATGGAGGCAGAGACCAGTCAGTCTCAAGACTGTGTCAGGGATGAGGTCCCTCGAGATTTGAGTGTGAAGATGCTGTTTGTGTCTTGCTCTCTTGTTTTCAATGTCCCTATTTCCTCCCAATTTGTCAATTTGTTATCTTTTGGTTTAGTTTTAGAAGTATCACTGTTGCCAAATATTGCAAACTTGAGTAATTTTGTACACCACCCGTTTAGAAGTTTAGGAAGGTGTTTTTTATTAAAGAAAGTAATCGCGATATTAAAATGTGATGAGATTTGTCATCGAGGTGAAAAGCTATCTCGCGATATCGCCATGACTGAGGGTGACATTAGCATAGAAAATGCCACCGCTACGTTTACATCCACTGTCGTTTAGCTTTTTTTTTTTTATATAGAAATAAAAACAATTTATTTCAGTTGGATAACGTTTTGTAAACTATTGTAACCGTCTGCTCTTCTCATCCAGCACTAGCTGTAGAGTCGCACACAGTGCAGCAGGAACCACAGTTGATCACGTGACGAGTTAAGTGAGATGACTGACAAGACCATGCCGGAGGATTCGTTGCGCAACATAGTTTCTGATAAATGTCTTAACTTGGAGAACGTGTAATCGCGATTTCGAGAGTAAAACGCGCTCGCCCTGATGCGCGCAAATTAGGCTACATACAAATAGCTTCCCAATCTCCCAATATCAATCCTATCTTAGGCTGGGCTGTGTAGTTGTAACCACCTCTTAGCTCTGGTCTCTGTTTTGGTCTCTTTTTGCACTACTGAGAGTGTACTTTAATTATGGTTTGCTCTTAAGACTAATACAAAATAGTTATTAACTGTTATTTATTTTTGTTAGATATACTATTTTTATTTCTATGTTCAATTTGTGGAAAGGAGTTCAGTTAGGAGGTAACATGTTCTGGAAGCTCATAAATCATGTACAGTAAGTTCTGAAGAGACTCATACAGGAGAGAAGCCAGTCAGTTGAGTTTGTGGCAAAACCTTTTTCAGTGCTTGTATATTGTTGTCTTTCAATGCATATGATAATTCATACTCAGAAAGTAGAACTGAAATGACATTCATTACAAGATGATTAGTTAAAACATTTCAAAATGCACCTGCAGACTATTTTTCCAGTCATGAATTTTGTCATTGAGGATTTCTTAAAAATACTGTGCAAAAATCTTGTCTCGTTCTCGTGAAGCCAATCTCATCATGACTCGTCTCGTGAGCTAAGTGTCTCGTCACTCCCCTAGAAATAATGCTTTATATTGATCAAAAGTGACAGTAAAGACATTTATAATGTTACAAAAGATTTCTATTTCAAATAAATACTGTTCTTTTGAACATTCTATTCATCTTAGAATATTGAAATAAAATTAATTTCACAAACATTGATAATAATAAGGAATGTTTTTTGAGCAGCAAATTATCATATTAGAATGATTTCTGAAGGATCATGTGACACTGAAGATTGGAGTAATGATGTTTCTTTTAAAAACTTTGAGAAAACAAATCGAACTGATCTGAAACTTGAATGCTATATGCAGTTGTTTTTAGAAAAACTCCATTTTACTTCCATATTGTGATGCATTTCTGAAGGAAACAGGATATTTATCAAGAAAATAATGGTAACTTTTTTGTATCCATCAGAATTAGGGCTGCACGATATTTTTCTGCGATACTGTGATATGAAACCAATTTCACCAGATTACCAGATAATCATTCTAGAACGATTGGGGTGGTTTTGTAGGGGAGTGAATCTGCATAGAAAATAATAAACAAATTACAAGCATTGATAATTACAATAGAAGAAAGTTACAAAAGAAATCAACAGTGCTTTGTTTTTTCAGGTAAGTCAGTATTCGGGTACAGAAATTGAATAATCAAATGTAAAATAACACTGCATAGTCTTTACTGTATAAATTAAATATAATTAATCTTTGTTAAAGCTACAAAAGTAATTTTCTCTTTGTATTTCGTTGTTTGATTTAGATTAATGACTCGGACAGCAGCAGGTTTATTAGGCTACGGGATATCTATCTATCTATCTATCTATCTATCTATCTATCTATCTATCTATCTATCTATCTATCTATCTATCTATCTATCTATCTATCTAATCTATCATTTCAATTAATGTAAGTGGCGATTGATGGTTGATCATAATGTATATAGCCTAGGCCTACCTAATGTACTGACGGTAACAAAGTTGCGCTGTTGAGGCTCGCGCAGCCTCTCGAGGAGAAATCGAAACAAATAAGCGCAGCACACAAAGAAACTCCTGCGGTAAAAATTCAAAATGTGGAGTGTTTTTATTTATAACATTACAGTACATAATGCAGTTAAGCAACATCACATGACCAAGAGTGCTGTTTTCCTGAATACCATCTCGATTGAAAATGTGACACTGATTATATAACAGTTCAATAAACAAATAGTTAATATTAATTCACGTACATTTTTGATGCAATATTGACTGTTTTTGTTCTGTTTCAGCTGCGAAAATAGTTCCAAACATCTCACAGGAACACTAACTGCGTTTTCATTACTTCATGATTCAGCGTTTTGAATGAATCGGTTGAGTCAAAGATTCAGTTGCCTATTCATAAACAACCGCCTCATCAGTATGTATCATGTAGGCCTACATGAAAAGTATCATTCTTTTCAAAAATTCTTATTTGTATATTATTATTATTTTCCAAACAATCTCATAATCTCATTTAATACTGTTTAATTTTTCAGTGTAAATGATTTAATTTGATTGTGCATATATATGGAAGTAGAATATTGTCAAATGTTTTTGAAATAAAAAGCCTGTTGAATTGCAAAACTTGAAAAAAAATAGGCATTGCATTAACCATGCTTGCATTTTAATGCATTGTATTTTTAGTGCTTACATTTTTATGGGCTGAAATTCAACATGGTTGAATATTTAAGCTGTGAATATTTCAATGAAAAACATTTCAAACACCTTTTCATTATTAAAAATTCAATAATCCATATTCACCTTTCATATTTCACTTCCAAAATATTCAAACTGTTTAAAAATACAACCAATAATATTCAACAGGCAATTTTCGGTCCATTTTATTTCGCTTTGCAAATTCGCTTCCACAAATTCAGTGGTTCAAATTCGACAATAAATTCAACATTGACGTCCAGGAACTGCAGGAAAAGCAGTAGATTGCTGAGCATACTCTCCATCTGCTGTTAGTCGACCTCACCAGCAGATGGTGCAAAAGCGCGTGTTGAAGACCAGCAACAGTTAGAACAAGTAATTCATTCATAAAACTCATTTACAGCAATGTAAGTGTATTTGTGATTATTATGACGGCTGTTTTATGTTAAATTCAGTGTCTTCACGGTTACTTTTCCTGTGTAGCCTACATGCATCTTTCTCTACCGTGAACGAGATTATAATGTTATTCCCCGATGCGGATATACAGATCCAATGTTACATTTTTGAGGTTGACATATATTTCTCTTGGTTGTTTAGTTGCCTTAACTTTATATTGTGGCGATGTGCTGCATGTAGGGTTTCCCTCAATACTTCAGGATTCCCCTGCTGGACATATACAACGCTTAACGTAGCTTAAAGGGATACTTCACCTCTGGGAAGATGAATGTGTATTTAAAATAGGTCATTTAAGTAGAAGAAATGTGAAGAAATTTTTTAATTTGGAGCTTTCTAGACTGAGAAAAGCCAGAAAATGTATTTTTGGCTTATGTGGATGAAAGACAACAACTCCCAGTATGCACTTGCTTCGCTGCCCTAGGAGGCCACGCCTACCGGTAAGAGAGCGCAGTTGAAAACAACAAGGCTATTAGGCTAGCCTACGTGATGAGTTTGCCAGGGATTTAGAGATCGCCCAAAATGTCTGGGATTCGGCTTTTGCGTTCTACAGTCGCCATTCATCATGTTTACTGTGGCGAGCAGGACGAGGCTGACGGCCGCGGGAGAACGGCGCGAGGCCGGTGGCGTCATTACTGAGACGCGCCGGGTCTTGCATCACTCACAGAGGAGCGGGAATTTTCTTAGCAATGGTAAAACGCACATCAACCGATTACTTGTTTAGCGTTCATGTAAACACTACATTCAGACTCACCAATCGGAATGTATTCAGTTAGATTGAAACACAAGGTGTGCATGTAAACAGTGAATGGCGACCGCAGAACGCAAAAGCTGAATCCCGTACATTTTGAACGATCTCGCCCGCCGGACAAGTCCGGGAAAAGGAGGATGGTAACCCCTACTTAGCTTTCTCCTACTATTCAGCTTTCTCCACAGAACAAGAGCCTGCTAGCTTAGCTTCCAAAGAAAGACGGCTGACACTGTGTACATTCTGTGAGTGAGATCCACCCTCTATGGGCGGGCTGAAAACATGCGGAACAACGCCATCTACTGGCTGTAGTCTTTTGCCTCTGGCCAGAAAATCCTCCGATGACGCAAAATGGCGATTTTTGCGTCATCGGAGGATTTTTTCCAGACAAAAAATACATAAATCTCTTGTCTCAGGGGGATATGAGGGTGGAAAGCATGGTAATTCGAAAATACTACAGGTTTTCTACTAATAGAAAGCTTAATGCTAAATCCTGAAGTATCCCTTTAATGGACTACAGTGATGTAAAAGACCAAACTCGCAGGCAAGCAGATGGACTCAGAATAACGCGCAAAGCTTAATGCTGAGCGTTTCCCAGTGATAGATTGGCATACAGATGGCTTGATGTTGGACATTCGCACATTTAGGGACCGTCTCTAAAGTGTATACGACTTTGGTATACACGTTTCTAACTCCGATAGCATTTGAATAGAACGACTTACAGTCATAAAACCAACTGTAAAGTGTTCATTTAGTGTCAGGCATAATGCGCACCCTTTGGATTTTTGATATTTATTCAAATAAATTTAAGTTTGCTATTGAAGTTAGAAACGTGTATGCCAATGTTGTATGCAACTTTAGAGACGGTCCCTAAATGTGCTAATGTCCAATATCAAGCCAATTTTTACATTTAGTCATTTAGCAGACGCTTTTATCCAAAGCGATTTACAGTTAAACTAACAATAGGAGGACAATATGCAAGTGCTGTGACAGTTTAAGCTAATGCAATACACGTATGCATACTATATATATATGTATGTGTTGATTTTATGCCAGTATATCACGAAACGCTCAGCATGAAACTTTGCGCGTTAAGTTCATATTCTGAGTCCATCTTCTTGCCTATAGCCTATATAATAGCCTACAGCCTACTTCCCTAATAAGGTGCAAGATTGGTCTTTCATATCACTGTATCAACGGAAGGGAAATCCTTGAGTATGAGGTATTGAGGGAAACCGATTATAATCCTGTTCATGGTAGAGAAAGCTGATGACATGTAGAATACACAGGGAAAGTAACAATGAAGTTATTGAATGAAACATAAACACAGCTTTTGTGTGTTTATCATCTTATCCGCATATACTGACACAGATAATCATTTTCATTTTATGAATGAATGTCTTCGTCAGCAACAAGCGCTTTTGCACCATCTGCTGGTGAGGTCGACTAACAGCAGATGGAGAGTATGCTCGGCAATCTACTGCTTTTCCTGCAGTTCCTGGACGTCAATGTTGAATTTACTGTCGAATTTGAACCACTGAATTTGTGGAAGCGAATTTGCAAAGCGAAATAAAATGGACCGAAAATTGCCTGTTGAATATTATTGGTTGTATTTTTAAACAGTTTGAATATTTTGGAATTGAAATATGAAAGGTGAATATGGATTATTGAATTTTTAATAATGAAAAGGTGTTTGAAATGTTTTTCATTGAAATATTCACAGCTTAAATATTCAACCATGTTGAATTTCAGCCCATAAAAATGTAAGCACTAAAAATACAATGCATTAAAATGCAAGCATGGTTAATGCAATGCCTATTTTTTTTCAAGTAGTGCAATTCAACAGGCTTTTTATTTCAAAAACATTTGACATTATTCTACTTCCATACATATAGTGCCTTATTCAAATTGAATTTCAGATTTAAGAATTTGAAATGAAAGATGAAGCATTAATACAATTTGGGGGAAAATGCCCTTTATAAATGTAAAAAAAAAATAGAGTGTTTTCCAACAGTGATGTAATGAAACGGTGACAACTTAAGTTTGAAGGGAGTAAAGCCTCTGTTTAGGCTATTAAGGATGTCATTTTTCCAAAAGAACCTTTATTTTAAATAAATTTTCATTTTAAAGCAGCCCACTTCAGTGCGATGTGTTACCATATCATCATGCTTTACACTGAGAATCTGAATAATTGTAATGTGATGATCAGGTGCAGATATCTAAATCAGAGAATATCATGTTTGAGCGGTTGGTGTGTGGATGATTAATTTTTAACAGTGGATTCAGGTGAAGTTACATCTGATCTGCACATTGAATAGCCAGTCGTTAGTAACTATAATGCAGACAAAAGATATGCATATTTAGAGCCATAACCAGGCTGGAGAGGTGTGAATGTGTGCATGGGCAGACTGAGACTGAATGGGGCTCGTTTGCACCACAAAACAATAGAGACAATAGACTGAATAGATGACTTAGATGATGACTAAACATCAGTAGCATTTTTAGAGTCTAATCAAAATAAAGTAATTTGACATGATCTTGAAAAACATTTAACTAAATACAGAGTTTTAGACTTATCATTTTCAGATTTTAAATATAACATGGTCACACATGTGACTTTAGCTGCAGTGCATTTCTAGATTGATACAATGCCAACTTCAATTTTATTTTCATGAAGATGTTTCATAAAAATACATTTCTAATAACTTTACAAAACTTTGAAGCTATTTAAAAAAAAAAAATGTCATTATGACAATAATTAATTCTACATTTACAATAAACTACCAGGTGTCAGCTTTCTAATGAGATCATACTTGTGCTTTTAGTGCAAAGGGTTCATGAACTGTATCTGTTTCAGTTTGGGTATGTCATTTCTGGGGATTTTTCAAAAGTGGAGCTGCAGCTTAACAGGTTAAGGATGTCATTTTTCCAAAAGAACCTTTATTTTAAATAAATTTTCATTTTAAAGCAGCCCACTTCAGTGTGATGTGTTACCATATCATCATGCTTTACACTGAGATTCTGAATAATTGTAATGTGATGATCAGGTGCAGATATCTAAATCAGAGAATATCATGTTTGAGCGGTTGGTGTGTGGATGATTAATTTTTAACAGTGGATTCAGGTGAAGTTACATCTGATCTGCACATCTCTAGCGCACGAGCCCTAGAGCCCTCATTAAAGTTCAGGTACAAGTCAATAAACAGACTTCCTTTGTTCAATTTGCGCACTGAATGGGTTGGAGCTCTTAATTTTGAACTCTCAAAGTGCTCTAGATTAATGAATTTATCTTTAAAATGTACAAAGTTTTCTTCCAGGGGGGCATGACCACCCCCCACCCCCCTAGAGGTACCACGGTCCACCAACGCAAATAATGTGGGAAAGACAATATATGATAGTCTTCCAAAATTAAATATCAAACTACAGTATCTCACAAAAGTGAGTACACCCCTCACATTTCAGCAAACATTTTAGTATATCTACTCAAGGGACAATACTATAGAAATTAAACTTGGATATATTTTAGAGTAGTCAATGTGCTGCTTGTATAGCAGTATATATACTGTCCTCTGAAAATAACTCGACATACAGCCATTAGTGTCAAAATAGCTGGCAACAAAAGTGAGTACACCCTAAGTGAACATGTCAAAACTGTGTCCAAAGTGTCAATATTTTGTGTGAGCACCATTGTTATCTAGAACTGCCTTAATCCTCCTGGGCATGGAGTTCACCAGAGCTGCACGGGTTGTTTCTGGGATCCTCGTACACCTTCATAATGACATCACGGAGCTGCTGGATGTTAGACACAATGGCGCCTCTCCACCTTCTGCTTAAGGACGCCCCACAGGTGCTCAATAGGGTTCAGGTCTGAAGAGATACTTGGCCACTCCATCACCTTCATCTTCAGCTTCCTCAGCAAGGCGGTTGTCATCTTGGCTGTGTGTTTGGGGTCGTTATCATGCCATTCGGCCCAGTTTCTGAAGGGAGGGCATCATGTTCTGCTTCAGAATGTCACAGTACATGTTAGAATCCATGTTTCCCTCAATGAACACAGTTGGTACTCCTCACCAGGGCGTCGCACGCCAACCGCTCAAACATGATATTCTCTGATTTAGATATCTGCACCTGATCATCACATTACAATTATTCAAATTATCAGTGTTGAGCATGATGATATGGTAACATATCACACTGAAGTAAGCTGCTTTAAAATTCAAATTAATTTAAAATAAAGGTTCTTTTGGGAAAATTACATATCGTTAATAGCCTAAACAGAGGCTTTACTCCCTTCAAACTTAAGTTGTCACTGTTTATCACTGTTGGGAAACACTCTTATCGCAGTTTTACCACCTCCGACTTGTTTTGAGCCAGGTAAAACCCTGATACGTATCACGATACAGGGGTTATGATACTATACATTGTGATACTGTAAGAAAGGTGATGTATTGCTTTTTATATTTATATATTGCTTTAGGAAGAGAATCTAATTTTAGAAAAACTGTCATATAGAACTCACCACCATATGCATATGGGATCTGCATCTGCATTTGCATTTAAATCACTTATCACTATTTTGTGCAATCCAAGTAAAGGGAAAATGGTGCTTGCAGGATTCTTTAGGTATACCTAAACATGAGAGTGCTTTATATTTATAGGTGCTTCAAACAAAAGCATTAGCATTACTGCATCTTGCACTGTCGTGCTTTGACAGATGGGTGTGCTATTTAAAGGGGTCCTATTATGATTTTATGTTTTAACATTTAGACCACTTCTATTATTGATTGCTATCAGAATGTGAAGAGAGTTTCAATCGGGATGTCAATTAACACAAATTCCCATGATCGATTGTCGTTTAAATGAACAATCAATTAATTGATTAATCATTAGCCTTAATACTGCAATATGCTTAATCCACTTCAGTGGCATATAGACAACAGCATGACAGGGTGTGTAAATGCTGCTCAAAACGCATGTTCCTCACCAAATGAATGAAAAGGGTTTTTAGTCTAAATAAAGGGCTAGTAGGATTGTAAACAATGTGTCAATGAGTCAATGTGATTGATCATTTAATGAAATTAATTATTTAATAATCAAATATAACGACTAATACATCGTGTCACCAATCAGAATGTGTGACTCCTGTTGTGGACGTGCAGCAACGTGCTAAAACCTGGCAACTAAACCAAAATCTGTTATGTAATATGACAGTCCCAATCATAGTCTGTATATATCAATCATGCTGTATGAGCACCGCGCTGAATGAACACCATGGTAAACTGAAGCCCTTTGCTAGCACGTTATTTAACTCAATGAAACGCATCCTATATAAGATGAATCAGATATATACAAATTATATCTGCACAAAATGAGGCGACTGCACAAGTGAACTTGAACTAGTTACCTGCTAGTCAGAATGTCTAATGGATGTGCTCTTCCTGGAGCAACACGCTTAAACCCAACAACGTTTTATTACAATACAGTTCTCTTTATAATGTTATGTAATATGACAGTCCCAATCATAATTATTATTAGTCATGCATTGCCGTTTGAGGTGCATGCGCTGAAGATGATCGCCGGCGCGCTTTATACAGTGTTAATTCTTAACCAAATGCATCCTATCTGAGATATATAGGCCTACAAAAAACAAATACCATATTACAACTTAAATTTGCACAAAACAAAATTCTACAAATGCACTTAGTCATGAAGATGTAGGCTAACTCGAGCCTTTTAACGTAAAATGGTCCCAAACATAACATATCGCTTCATTTTTGCTCGTCTGCTTTACGTGTTTCGCGGTTGAGCAGCACGCATGCACATGACCTTGAAAAGTTTTATCGATTAAATTATTACCCTCAATTAATCGATCATCGATTAATTTCAGCAGTATGACAAAAACCAGTAAAACAAACCCTACCTTTAACACTTAAAGGTTGGTTTCTGAAGGACTACACGCCTGCGCACATATATATTCAAACTCGCATACCTAAACACGTGATGCGCATGCGTTTTCGCGGGTTTCCGTATTTTGAGGTTTGCGCAGATAACCTTTTTTTCAAATTTTTCAAAGCTTGCACCTTGGAATTTATTTCAGGGTTTGCGTTCTCAATAACTTTATTCTAGAACTGCTATAAAGCCAAAACAATCTCAGTTACTTTAATTTTCTATTATCACTGTAAAGCTGCTTTGAAACAATCTGGGCCCGGTTTCCCGATAACGTTGTCTCTTAGCGCGCTACGAAGACTCGTAAGGTATAACTTAACTAAAGGTATACCATTACTAGGCATGTTCCCCGAACTATACCTTAGAAAGCTGCTTAAGATATACCTTCTTACGTGTGACGTTACCCGGTGCTGTCCGTGGCGATGGTGCTGAATCTGTTGATATCGATGACTCGAGAATCAATTATTTTCTTGTCCAGGCGCTGTTTTACTGTTATATGCTAGAAAGTGGTGTTCTTTATAAAAGAAGCACTTCAGAAATAGTTGAAATTACATTTATTAGGACTATTGGATATTATAAAAAATAATCCAAACTATAATAGCCTATAATAGCCTAGCCTACATATTTTAAAATTGTAACATATATTGCTGCCACAATAACCATTTCAAAAATTGTACGTGCTTTCATCTCTTTCCCATTTTTGTTCGCTGAGGTGGAGCTGCGATGAAATATTGTTCTTGTAAATACTTTCCAGCATTTCAGTAATAAAAGTTTACATCTTGCGTACGGTGCTCGGCAGTGATCAAAAAGGATTTAAACAGTGAATTTTGAATCTCTTCTTGTAAACTCAGAGATGACGGATTCAGATGGCAATTAAATTAGCACACGACCTGTTTGTCAAAAAACAGTAGGTACTAATTTGGCCAGGGATTTTTACGCGGGTTGGGTGAGAAAAAACACTGATATTATGGATTCGGACGGCACTAAAATCACCAACTTACCCCTGTAAAAGTTTAAAATACCGGACGAGCCCATGAGAAACAATATTAGCGTCTGAATAGAACTTAACTGACAGTAGCCTATGCTTTCACTGGCCTTTAAAAGCGCTCTTTTATTAAATTAATAATATAATATATAATAATAATATAATTAAAATTCTAACAACAATCAGTGTGATTGACAATTTTATTTTTTGCATGAAAACACTTGAATTAGCCTAAATAAACTGTCTGTGTGTATTAAAACTTAAAAAATATATTTTCATATAGACCTGCAACAGTGATAAGGTAAAGCTAAGAGTGGTCCATATCAACCTTACGAAAGTGTGACTTACAGAAGATATACTTAGCATACGAACGTGTCGGGAATCGTGCCATAACGTTAAGAGAGAGGTTAAGGAATAGGTTAAGAACTACTTAGCGATAAGAACGTTTTGGGGAACCGGGCCCTGTATTGTTAAAAGCGCTGTATATAAATTAAGGTGACTTGACTTGACTTAAATTAACACGTAATTACATTAAAGATGATTGTGGATACATGTAGGGTCAGTGCAAATGCATGTATAAACTGAGCTGTCAGACTAATTGGGTATCTGTAGTACATAAGCTAACTAATACAGACCTTAAAGAGTTTGTTGTAAAGAGAGTACCTATTAAAAGTAATTTGAGCCAAGGGGATAGCTTTGAGTCCTAACAGAGACCCAATTTCGAGGGAGAACCTGATTTGTCACCCCACCAGCATAATTCTATTGTCTTGTGAGCTGGGTTTGCTCATGCTAATGCTAAAGATGCACCCTTGCGCTTCTCCACGTCACAGTTTAGGTTCTGAGGTAACACTGCCATCTAGCAGTCAGGTTTAAACCGAAGACAAAGCCACTGGCATGAATCTTGGATGTCAACAAATAAATAAATATCAATACAGTGTTTTTGAGAATCGATATTTACGTGCATTTTCTTACACGCCTAACAAATACTGTAATTCATGATTTCAGATATATTTTCATCAGCCAGTTTCTGAAACCACTGATGCAACTAATTATGCATTTGGTAAGACAAGAGCTAATGAGATGAATCAGCTGCAGTTACTGAGGTAAATACCTGAAGGACACCAAATCCTTGAGACAAATTAGTTCTTCACAAACATTTCCATCATCTTGTGACATTCTTGTGACCTGAGCTAAGTGACTGGAATAATGTGTTTCTATAAAACATGTTCTGTGTTAGAGAATCCAACATACTGCTCTGTTTTATTGTTTTCCTCCTGGTGAGTTTTAAGAAGTTCTGGTTTTCTCAAAACAATATGCACATTATCATAAATTGCATAGCCACAATGTTACGTTTTTGCAATGCAAATTTTTCCCAATGCAGGATATGGTAATGATGAGTTCCCACTACAGGTTCAGCCTCAAAAAAGGTTATTGGAAATATAAACATTTATTTTAATGTGTAAATTGTGGATGGTGCTGCTGACTACTGCATAAATCCAGATAAAATTGTCACCAACAATGTATCAAGGACTTTGAAAACAAGTCTGAATTTGAACATTGAGCCAATCTCACCAGATAAAGCTCATTGCACGCATTCATTTCAGAAAAAGAAATGTTAAAGATCATGAAAACAATAGGCAAGCAAGCTGATTTTGTTTTTGTTTCGCCATTTTGTTTGTTGTCCTGTAAAATGCCAACAGGCTACTTAAAATTCACATTCGTTTCTATTGCTCTCAACTGATTAACTCAAGTGAACACAAATTAAAGAGGTAAAATGAGGATACAAATCACGGGACCTAAAGTTTCAATCATTAGCTTCTGAATTTGTAATTCATAAGCTCCTATAAATGGATGGATTCTGCCACAGTTTTGCCACTAATTGTTCATAAGGGGATCTATCCATGGAGACCACCGTGTAGCAGCGCACTAGACTGAATGTATAAATTAGTAGCTGCATCATGTTTACTCAACTGAAAGGCTAGTGGGGGCAGAGCCAGAGTGTGTATCCGCCAATGTTCCCTCATGAGGAAAAAATATGCTTTTAAAACAAGTGACAGCGAGAGGAGAGTGTATTTGTGGGTACTGGTGGTTACCTTAGCGACAACACTGACTGCAAACACACGTATAGACTATTGCTCAACTGTGGTCTAAAAGGTTGTTTTTGGAAGAGCTATCAATTTAGTGTTCATTTAGTGCAATTAATTTTCTATTTAAAAAGCAGGCTAAATGAACACATTTAACCATGACCTGTACACTATTACAGGTAGTTCGACTCACCAAAGCACACATACCGAGATCAGGCATCACATAATGAGTAGAGCTGTTCACACAAGATCGGTTTTAACAGTTGGACTGTTTTATAAAGACACACGTCTTAATGCTGCTGTGCCCATTATGCAAGATGCTTGGAAAAATGCGAAACGTCAATCTAGCATAGAATACAGTGTTTTCCACAGGATTTTTGTTAAACTGTGGTGGGTGGTCCTCTGTCCCTCTTGGGGAATCTCCAACCCATATTCAGTGTGCAACTTGAACAAAGCCAGTGCATTGACTTGTACCTGAACTTTAACGGGGACTCAAACCTCTTTTTAGTTGTGATATAGTGTCTCAGTCTACATTACACTACATACTACTACTACTACTACTACTACTACTACTGCTACTACTACTACTACTTATATAATATTATTAATTCATACGACCATAATAGCCATGTATTGTAAAACAAATCAACTGAAAAATAAATTAAACTTTCATAATTCGATATTTCTGTACATTAAGGGTATAGAAATGGGATAAACCCATGAGCTTTTATTTTGATGAAAAATGCAGTCATGCTTTTATTTTGGCTGAAAACAAGTTTACAAACGCGTCTCATTACAAATCTAGTGAAATGCTGTAATTGCCAACTATGCAAATGTGAAAATAATGCGTAACTGCGTTTCCAAATGCACACTAAACTCAGCACATGCACAGATAGAGTTCACTGAGACGCGGAGCTGATCATGTGCTGATGGCGTGAGCGAAATGCGCACTTCTCTTTGCGCAGCGCAAACAGACAGTCTTTTGAGAAGGACACAAAGCCTTATCGCGCTTTCTATTTTAGTTTGTTTGACAGCAATAGTGCAAAACATGACATTTAAAGACCTTTTATGTTATTATGAGAAGTTTAAATATATTTTCGGGCCGCCACAGTCTAGTTAATGAATGGGAAGCACTGAAATCTATTTGTGGCGGTCAGTGTTGGACAGTGTTTCTTTTTTCACTTTCTTTTATTCTCGTAATTATAACTTTATTCTCAATCTTAGTCGAGTCTGAGGATGAAGTGGCGGGGAAACAACTCTCCAATATGTAGAATTTGGACCGCAGTACCCATTTCAACCACTAGCTGTCAATATTATATGCCCCGTTAGGTTAATATTTTAATTATTTGTGACTACTATGACAGATTATTCAGCAGATGTTTTGTCAATTTGACAGTCCTAGTGTTTGGGATTGTATTCTCATTTTGTATGCCTTAAAAATGGAGGATTTTATCATTTTTTTCAGCCATACCAATGATATTTTGTGATCTACCTCAAATTACAGCACATGTCTCTTGGTATGCAGTGCAGCCTCATTCTTAATGCAGGGAATGGTAATGGATTTTATTTCTCAAGTGTATTCCCACAGACTTCCCTCAACAACTGTACTATGGGCAATTTATTTTATTTCACGTGTGTAGGGTTTTGTGTGTTCGTACCCGTGTATGTGCACAGCAATCTCTTCCTCATTCAAGTCATGTCACAGGCTAGACACTCCATTGTCAAAAGATGCTTTCATCTGTTGGCTTCAAATATGGCTGTCATCCAGTCCAATTATACACAGAGAAATAGGTACCGTTACGCCTAAAGGATTGATTGAAGACAGAATAGAAAGGGAAGAAAGAAATGCCGACATTGATTCAAGGACACACACAGCTAAGGAAAATCAAGTGCTCTACAAAAGTCCTAATTTGTTTGGGAATTTAGGGCGTATCTGCATTTCAGATAGCTGATATGATGATCAATTGAAGGACTTCACTATGGCTAATTTCCAGAACCTTTAATGCAATGAATCCACAGGGGTTACAGATGGCAATAAGCCATAGTGTAACTATGTTTGATAGCAAATAGTGTGTAGTATGATTAGTATGTTAATACTGGATCACCTACTGCTACATTTGCCAGAGTATATTTTGTAGAGTACTGCATTTCACAATGAAAAGCTCTTAATTTGACCTTTATGACAGCTTACTATTTAATCTCAAAAGACATTTTTACACAAAATAAAAAATGCAAAACCAAGATGACTTTATTCACTGAATTAAACATTACATTTAATGATCGGACATGTAACAACATTGTAGTATACAGCAGTTTGAAACCTTTATCATTTTAAACTAGCTAGGGGAGGGTGATATACTGGTAAAGACGATAAACTAGTAGAAATTTGTCGACTGTTCGAGATTTTGGATTATTTGGCTCTATCGCACACACTACGGAAACTCGCACATAAAGCTGCTGCTCATAGTACTGAATGACCACGAGTACTGAACAGTTCTTTTTACCGTCTTATTGGGCTTGAACAGTCAAATACACACACTTATGTGCCAAAATGCCTGTCTGTGAGCATCCTCATACACAGTCATTTATGTCTTAAGTAGACGTAACAGTTGAGAAAGAAAACACGTGTAACAGTATATTAGATCCGTGCATTCGACAGCGTCCTAATAATCCTGCTGCAGTCCGTCAATGTTAACCAACAAAAGACAAAGAGAAAATCACAGGCTCTTGACTGAATAACTTTTGTAACTTTAATAAATTAAGACTATGACCAGATTTCAGCAACACACCAGCATGAGAACCAGCACCATTTTGGTGGAAAATATCAATCTCATTCTCAAAGAGAATTTCAATTCAAACACCCCCACACTTTTATTCCTAAATGAAAACGATTCGGCTGTCTATTTAACATTTGACATTTGTGAACATTCAAATATGCGTTCGTCCTGCTGCTGAGAGAGTAGTTGGTATGAAACAGCTTGTCATTTCAGCTATATGTATCATTATTTCTGTTACAGTAATTCAAATGATCACAGAAGTACTGGGAATAAAACGTTATAGTTCAGATGAAAACACTGATAAAGATTTTTGACGCTTCAAATAATGATTGTATCGATTTCATCGTTACTCCACAAGGTGGCGACAAGTGACTGTTAAATGTATTTGTCATTGAATCAATCATTCAAAAGATTTGTTCAAAAACACTGATTCATCCAGTAGTGAAAAAAGGGAAGTCTTTATGAGGCACTGAATCATTCATTCAAACTGGCTTTTTAAAAGACTGCAGCAATTAACATTTTGTCAGAACCTCAAATAAATTACCTTATTTTGTTTAGTAGTCTATTCAAAATCGTGATCTCTATAAAAAAAAAATAAAAAAATAAAAAACGTGATTAGCAATTTATCCAGAATCATGCAGCTCTACTAGTATGAGGTAAATAATAAGCTAGTATTCCTTTAAAAATTAACTAGCTTTAATCAACCCATTATGCTGGGTTAAATAAACAACCCAGCATGCTAGGTCAAAATAACTTGCGTTAGGTTTGTCCATATACTGTATGACCCAGCAGTTATTTTATTTTCAACCCAATGGATTTTAGAGTGAAGGCTAGTACTTTTTTTTTTTTTTTTTTTTTTTGTGATGTTGAAATTGATAATTATGAAATGGTATAAAAAAATTTGATATCATAAAAACATTATTTAAAGCAAAACAAACTATTGTGATATTGTTATCAATGCAACACAATCGGGAAATAAAATTACTCGTATTGTGATAGGATTTTGGTCATATCTCCCACCGGCCTGTACTAGCTATGTTTGAAACCGAATACTGTTATTCTGCCCTTATTTCTGTGGTAAATAGTATGCATACTGTGCACGTAATGGGAAATTGTTGGATGACATTCTGCACTTCACGGAAAACCGTATCCCACAATGCCCTTAGACATTTTTTTGGACTTGTTGACTGGAATGTTAACAGATTTTTTCACCAAATAGATCAAACTGGACACCACTTGCTGAATTAAGCAATGTACAAAATCATCTTGCAATATTGTACAGTACTTTTAATACTTACTTTACTTTTTTTTGATATATTTAATGAAACAGTACCTAATGTGTTTCGTTTCACATACTATTAATAGTACATACTATGTCTACAGTATGTGCTGTGCAGTATTCAGCAAGTAAACATACCCAGCTTTAGAGAGTTCCTTATTTAACTCTGAACTAAAGATGTTGTTACAAATCATTTAATGACACCAGTAGATACACTATACTCATCACTTATGGCCATTTATAATCATCCCAGACCTGTCACTCGCTGGATTTAGCGTGTAATTGGCATGAAACAAACCCATTTGAGCTGATTTAGTGGCTTGGCATGAAAGAACAAATCCATTCATAAAGTCTCCATCAAAACCCCAGTGTTTTTATCCCTGACATCCTTAGACCTTCTTGTTTGTCTTGCAGTGATCGAGTACTTCCATCTACCACCCACTAGTCTGGATAGCAGACACTTTTGGGTTTGTAATAGGTTCGCATTTTCTGCTGAGATCTGCATTGATTGCAGAGGTGGGGGACTCAGGTTACGACTTGAGTTGCGAATTAAAGGACTTGTGACTTGATTGACTAAATAAAGAAAAAGACTTTGGTACCAATGACTCGAGACTTGACTTGGACTCGAACTGCATGACTCAACAATGACTTCATAACTACAGTAATTATTATTTTATGATGGATAGATGCACTTTTATGGACTTCAAAACAGAGACGGCCATTCACTGCCATTATAAAGCTTGGAAGAGCCAGGACATTTATTAAAGGTGCTCTAAGTGATGTCACACGTTTTTTAGGCCAAAACATTTTTTGTCACATACAGCAAACATCTCCTCACTATCCGCTAGCTGCCTGTCCCCTGAACACACTGTAAAAAAACGCGGTCTCTGTAGACACCACAGGCTCCACAAACGGCAACAAAAACAAACTGGGCTCACCCGCACCACGAAACACAACAAACAGTGCTCCAGCCAATCACCGACAAGAAGTATTTGAGGGGTGTGGTTTGGGGGTTAGTGCGCGTGCACATGAAGGGGGTGTGGAGGAGAGACGAGAGAGAAGCATGAAGAGGGAAGTTTGAATTATGGCCGACACACGACTAAAGAGACGACGTTCCGATGAACAAATTGCAAAGAAGAGGGACAAGGATAAGGAACGCGCGAAGTCCCGAATTTACATCGGAAAAACCCTCGAAAGGTGGCGAGAAATCCGCCGGCAGAAGGGCTTCCAATCCGACATTCAGTTGCTCTGTTTTTGCAGAACAGGTAAATCCATTTTTCTTTCTAAATTGATGTTCATGTTCGCCAAACCAACACAAGGATGTAATTAGCTAGAACTATGCAGTCAGCGTTAGCTTTGGTGAATACAACATATATGTTTCAGCTAGCGATCAATCTCTATTGTAAATGATCAAGCAAATTCACAGTAGGGCGACAATTTGTGTGAATGATTGTTTTCACCCACTGTTTGTTATGGATTTGAATGTTCATTTATAGGCTATTGACAACTTTGACTAAATTTGTTTACGCCGCCGCCGTTGTTTATGCTCACTGGGAAACGCGAAGCTAACGTTATCTTGCTATTATTGCGTCCTTGTATGGGAGCTAACGTTATAGTTATAACCTCAGGTGGCGAAACGATTTTAAGACAATGTTTCTCTTTTTCTGCATTCTGTTCTGCAATATATAAAAGCATTTATCTAACTTGCTGACATTACACATTGAATGAAGTATCAGTAAAACTTAACTTTGTTTTTAGTGATTACTTTGACTTTCCTTTATGCCGGAAGGGAGGGGAGGAGGGAGGAGACGGGATGAGGAGGAGGGAGGGTCTAGCTAGCCTCCGTTTTGTTTGACAACAATTCGAATGTCAACACTCCCGGCATCACTTAGAGCACCTTTAAATATTACTCCGATTGTATTCGTCTGAAAGAAGAATGTCATATACACCTAGGATGACTTTAGGGGGAGTAAATCATGGGCTAATTTACATTTTTGGGTGAACTATCCCTTTAAATGCAGCATCAGACATGACTGTTACAACTTCAAACTGCATTCACCAATTTAAAAAAGGAAAGGTTTATGTCTGTGCAAGAGGTAGAAATGTGCAAAACACCACGCTGCTTTAAACAAAATTATATATTTTAAATGTTTAGCATGTTTGTGGACATCTCCTTTGCCATCATTGAATTATATACAGTATGTTGGCATTACATTGGCCAAATCGGCCATTCTGCTTTCTAGATATAGTCAGTGGTGTTGAAGGTGAAAAATAGTAACAGCCAACACAGACTACCGTTTCAGGCCAGGTTTTTTTTTTTTTTTTACTTTTAAGTTGTTTAGCATTTCCCCGCTCAGATCTTTTTAGCACAGCACATTAATAATGAATTGAGTTTTACCCCCAGGCTTTACACTTTTCAGCTGATCTTTTTGTGAGAACAATTTAAGAGCTCATCATTAGACCTCCTTGTTTGACTGAGGTGATCGAGCACCTCCATCTACCACCCACTGGTCTGGGAAGCAGATAATAGGTTTGCAGTTTCCACTGAGAGCGGAAGTTGAAGATACTCTGTGCTTGGTTTCTTTATACTACAGTATTTCATGCTGTAATGCTCTACACATTTAAATTGTTTGGTGGATGGCGTTTAAAACTGTGCATTTCCCTCTTTTTTTTTCAGTCAGATTGCAATCATGCAGATTTTACAGGGTGATTTAATTATGCCCCAAGATGAAAAATAATAGTAACAGCCTGTTAATGAACTGCGTTTAATTGTACACACGGTAATTAACACCAGCGAACGCTCCTCGCACTGAAACGTCTATCCACGGCGACGCATAGTGCACATGCTTATACAAAGGAGGAAAAAGTGTCACTATGGAAACAAGAGAAGGAATTCTGAATGCAAGTCTCCTGAGAAACTGAAGTGGAGATAAAAACACAACCAAAAAAAACAGGCCAAGCTTAGTAGTGTCTGCCACACTGGCAGTGTAATTTACAATGTCATCTTCATTTCTGGCTCTGTCGATGACATAAACAACTGGAGAAAACACACCTAACCGGCTGTCATATTTCTCTCCGTTTAATTCCTTTCGGGGAATACTGATGCTCCATATGTTTATAGCACATGTGTCCATATTTACAGTATACAAATTCAGGCAGCCGTCAACGCAACCCGCATTATGGCGTTTTAGCAGAGGCAATCTATTTTAATAACAGCTGCCACAGTCTTACCTTACAATGATAAATGAAAATCTAAATGACTTGGGACAGGAAAATTCCAGCGGGAGGGAGAGGTGATAGAGATAAGTGCGTGTTCGCGTGTGCTTGCGCATTGACAAACGTGGCTCTCGAGCGAGTTCCTCTCTGTAAGAGTGTCTCCCGGTCGCCGGTCTCTAATAACCTATGGCAGAAGCGTGGACAAGCACGCTCCCCAGCGCATGTGACCGCCTCACACTTTGAGTTCTCAAACCTGTGGCTGCAGGGAATGCTAATGCTACTTGATCCCACAGCACACACCGTGTTAGGAGACTTTGAATATAAAGCAGATTTGCTGCGCAAACAGCCGAGGCGGGTGAATTCGCTCCTTATTTTCTGTAACCAATGTATTTCGTTTATGAGGAAGGGCTCGGGGAAGTGGGGAAGTGGGGGCATGGGGAGGGGGGGAATGGAGAGAGAGAGAGAGAGAGAGAGAGAGAGAGAGAGACTACGGGAGGGGTAAACGTGCGGTCTTGTAAGGATGATGTCAGTTTCTGCAGCTGAGCCCCAATCTGTACCTCACTGAGCCGAAGACTCACCAACTCATTCCTCATCTCAGATGGAGAGAGAGAGAGCGCGAGTAAGGGAGAGAGAGAGCGCGCGAGAGGGGGGATGAAAGACAGAGGAAAGACACAGATGGAAGGCGAGTGGTGATGGTGGATGGCACAGGTGTGTATCAAAGGTCCCTCTTTTACTTCTCAGTGAGTTGATGCTGTAATGTAAATCAGTGACTAGATGTAATTCGTGTGTGTGTGTTGTCTATTCTGAATCATGTATGTCTGCAGGTGGTTGAGGTCCTTAATATTTATTTCAAAAATATGAACAGGTTGTTTATTTAATTTTATTGCTAAATATACTCTATATGTCTAGTTTCAGTGGTGTGTTGAGTGAGTACTGTTTTTGTGTATGTGTGAAACTAAAAGTGATGTAATATTAAGTTTCTGTGGCTGTTTTTGGTATAGTTAATCGTAAAATAGTGATACTACATCTGATACTAATGGTTGAACAGAAAGGCCTGGTTTTAATAGGCAAGAGCTTATTATTATTATTATTATTATTATACAACTCTTGAATATATATGTAATGTAAATACAATGCTATATATACACGCAAAACTGTTCATAGTCGGTCTCCAGGGATGTCCAGCAATGTCTTAGAGAATTGTGCACTCCAGTAATCTCACTGGAGGATAGAGACGAGATCAACACGCAAACAATGCATTTAATACATTGGTAACTGTGAGCAGGGTGTCACATTTCAATATTTTATATACAGCCTTTAGTCAGACTGTGACTAGCCCCAGTGTGCTAACAGGATTTAACATTTAAAAGAAAAAAATTTAAAATCATGAATTTGGGGATATATATATATATATATATATATATATATATATATATATATATATATATATATATATATTTTTTTTTTTTTTTTATAAAATACATTTGAAATAAATGTTATAATCTTTACATATATTCATGTATTTATATGTATATATTTATATATTTTTAAGATTTATAATAAAACTGTGTATCATGCGTATTATATAAAAAAAATCATATATATATATTATTATTCATTTTTACATATTTAACATTTTTACATAATATATTTTAATATATTATATTTAAGACTAGAAAAAGTGAAAAGATTGATGTGAATCAATGGATGCATGTTGTTGTTGTTGTTTTTTACCCCCAGTTATGGACTGTTTATCTAGCATGTCGAATTTGTTGCTAATCTGAGCCGGCGGTGTTTGTTCATCAGAAGCTGCTCATTCACTCTAGAATTCTCAATTTTGTAATTGATGTAATTAAAAGTCAGCCTGTCTTCAGTAGTTTGGCGTGTACCCTGAATCACATCGCTAATCTGAGTGAGTCACAACCAGCACTGGGATTTACCATCAAATATGCCACCGCCACGGCCGTGTCACTTCTGAGCTGCCTGACAGTTGGATTTCCTGACATTTTAAGTTGTCTATTAGTGGGCTATACCCTTGTCAATTGCGATCTCACACATGCACACACACACACACACACACACGTTCACGCTCAGACACATGCAATGCTAGTGCAAACCGGGGGGGACGACGACGCCTAAGGGGAATGACAGTTAAGGAGAGGATGTAGCAGTGTTGAAACATGAATAGTTGCACTGTTTCAGGCTATGTCTATTAAGAATTAATGAAGTATGACATATTACCTCTGGGAAGAGAATAAACCGCACTGCTAACAAGCCAAAAATGTCTGATGGCCCTAAACGGCCATTTTTCCAATTGCAAATTAATCTTGTGCCGCTATAACTCGCAAACCTTTCAAATTGAGTTTTTAATTGTATTCCAAATCACAGAGAACCCAAGCGGAGGTATTATTTTAGCTTTGAGGTGTTTAGCATTTCCCTTTGAGTCTTATCCTGTTCTTTATGACACACCACATTAATAATTAATTGAGTTTTACCCCCAGGCTTAAGACTTGTTTTCCACTGAACTTTTCACGGGAACAATTTGAGAGCTCATCAACTCGTACCTTGGCCAATCTAAATGTGCAACCGATGCTAGATGATGGTGTCAGGGGCGGCAGCTCATTACAGAGACGGTGCTCGCTGTCTACTTTGCGGTCACCCCAATCTCAGAGGTCACGCGGCCTGATACACACCGCAATCATTTTAAAATCTATGTAGAACTTTAAACCAAGACCTCGAGTGAACTGTGTGCCACTACACGGTCTCTTCAAATGCGTGTTTTGAAATGAAAGACATGCATTCAAGTTCTCTTGCTCTGCTTCAAGAGGATCAAGGACTCTGTTTACCTTGGTTTGTTGCAGCGAGTGCTGACAGCAGGTCTAATGCGACCTGCGAGACTACTCAAGATGTGCCTTTCAAAGCCCTGTGATGCACACGCAGCTTCTCAAAGCTTCAAGGAAACATTGAGGAATAGTTTGACTGCTCAGGCTGTTGGGGGACCGTCACTTTTGTTGTCTTTACCACAGTCGTGTCTTTGAAGTGTTCTCCTCATGATGACGGGCGAATCTAAAACTCATGAAGCACGGAGGATCAGATTGGTAGAGCTGTGACTTGGAGCTTTGAAAACAATCTTTTGTCACACTTTCTATGAAGACTGCTTATGTTTTGAAGCATTATACTGTTTTAAGTAGAAATTATACTGTTTTCATTATACTGTTTTTAACTGTATTTTTATTTATGTTCACTTAATATTCTGATAACTACCATAATAACAGCAATTCATCGTAAGTGGCCTGTCAATAAAACACGGCCAATACTCGCATATAGATGGTGCACATGGTCAAAACTTAATGTAAATAACCTTTCATTGTAAATTATATTGTAATTTTTTTATTTTTTTACTTGCAAAATCTATATAATGTTATAATGATTCAAAGTTTTACTGTAGCATTTTACAGTTTTAAAATGTTTGTAATTTTCACACAAAAAAAATGTTATATTGAATTAACACATGAAGACTTTTTAATGAAACTGACAGCAGTGTAATTACTTACTACTAATTATTCACTACTTATCGTATGCACTAATTATAATGGCCTGTTTTGAATTTTGAAGCGAGTATTGCATTAAAATGTTATATTAGTTTCAGGAATTTTGTTTCACTTACCATTAAATTATGAGATATAAATATTTATATTATACCATTATCCATTGGAAAAAGTATAATATGGGTTATATCTGGGTTAATTTACCAGAACATGCAAATGATTAAGTACATCATTAGGCATTATTAAGCATTACGAATAGTTTTCTAATGCATTGTTATATATGCAGTCATCATAAAAAGTGTTATCCAATTCTTTTTCTGTTTCATATTCATAAAACAGTAATGGGTTGGAAATAAAACCCACTTAAATGCTGAAGTAGGACTGATTTAGATTTTTAAGGCTGTCCTTTGTTTGGTTTTATGATAGTGCTGGGGGCTTGCAGTGATGGCTTTTCATTCATGCCTTGATCCTGACCATTCACATTCATAAACTCATGCTGGTTTACACATGGGCATCCTCCATTGAAGGCATTACCTGTGTTGCATTTCCTGTTTTCCAGCACTGGGGAACCGTCTCATCATATCATCTTTACTCGTTATGATGTAAATGGATGACAGCCTGGTATTATCCCCCAAATGAGCCATAAATTAACAGCAAAATGACTCACCCCCCATTCCCCCCACCATCCCCCTCCACCATGATTAAATATTGTGTTGTGGCATTGGGAGCTGAAAGCTCTCCCCGAACCAAATAGTCACATTTATCATTTTTCCTCCCGCTGTCACTCTCCATCTCTGACATTGGGGCAATGTGATGGAATTCCTAGTAATTTTCCATCAGTGCCAAAGCTGTGAGTGGCACTATACGCTGCTGAATGGGGACTGAGGGTTGCTGGGATTGAAAGGTGAGATTGAAGATGGCCTCTGTTCCCTTTAGACTCCATGTCATTACCGCTGACCAGTCGCCCATTTCTATCTGGCCCTGATCTTCAGCCCTCTGTGAGTGGCAGTATGGCGAAACTGATGCTATTTTCAGGGCCAGCCAGTGATAATGTCACTCCACTTCAAAGAGCAAAGCTGTGCTGTCTCCCAGGAGATTTTGCTCAAAGATGAAATGATCAGAACAGCCATGACAAGGAGATGTACAATTATTGCTTGGCACCAACAAACAGCACTGGGAGAAAATGCAATAAAGTGTTTTTTTTTTTTTTTTTTTTTTTTTTTTTTTTGAGTGATTGTCAATAATGCAAATCAGCTGCCCTGACCATTTGTGGTTTTTTTTTTTATCGTTTTTTTTTTTTATTCTGCATATAAATTCACCCATTAGTAATCAGTTACTGTAGTTTAATGAGCACCTTGCATTGTGGTGAAATTTGCTCAGAATAATTGAACTAATCACTGTTTGCATAATTAAATTAACATTTTAATCATGAGTTTTGCTGCATATTTGCTTAAACCCAAAAGAGTAATCAGTGGCAATTACAAGATTCACGGCTACAGAAGCTTTTTTTGTGTATCACATGGTATGATTGATTAATGCATTAGACCTCACTGAAATATAGCTGTCTTGGAAATGCTTCGCTCTTGACGCTTACTGAGACACATTATGAATGCCTCTATGACAGCTAAGATCATAATATCAATTTCACACTGTAATATCTCTTTCTGCCTGCTTAGCTTTGTCATCTCCTTTTTAAAGTCATCAATCCTTTTCCTTCCTCTCTTTCTTCTACCAGGTGCCTCCAATACGGCCCCTACGTCTTTGTTGAAAGCCAGGGAGTTCCCTCACTGCGGCGCTCCCATTACAGCTGTTGTGTCTTATGGCTTTTTATTCCTATGTGAAGGTGAATAAGGCTCATGTAGGGATACAAGCCACTAAACACACAGTGATAAATCAGCTTGAAAGGACTTGTCTGTTAGTCCTTTTCTGAACAACAAATAAGTTAATCAAACAGCCAAACTTTATTTCCTGTTGTTTGTGATGTGCATTTGCTTAAACAGTAGAATATCTTATTTGGGTAATTATTGTGCAATTGTGCATAAATGATTATGGAATGATGTGCCATTGTTTTTGAGCAAAGTCATATAAGAGTAAAGAGTAACAACCTAAACCCTAATTCTGAATAACTGTTTTTTTTTACGGTCTAGAGTTATTGTCAGTAGATCATAGTGTGGAGTTACTGGAGAAAAAACAACAACAACAACAAAAAAACGAATTAATAGATTTAGGATTTTGCATAAAAACAGTGGGGTTCAAAAGTCAGACCATACTGAAAAATTAGGATTCAAAATCTAATTTAAATTTGGAAATAATCAAGGTTTAGGATTTTGAGATACTTTACAAAATTGAGTGAAACAAATAAGCGAATTCGTGACATTTGAGATACTAAGATACTATTCTCAACACTCTCAAATCATGCTGGATAACATGATCATCAGGTTTTACTCAACAAACTTCACATAAGCAAGAGTTTTTCACTCTAATTGTTATGCTTATGGTATCATTTGAAATGGAAAACCAGCATTTTTACTAGTGGTCTTCGTTTTGGACCCCACTATCCACCTTATTTTTCAGGTAAGAGATTTGTTACACAATTGCTTTTGAAAACGTCATGTCTTTGTCCGGATCAAAGCTGTCATTCTCCCTACTAAAAACAGGTTGTCAACCCTTGATGGCTCTATGATCTTCACATTTTCATTGTGAATGTCAATTTAAAGTGATCATTAAATGTGAATTCAAAGGATACAGTGCAGTTCTTGACTGATTAAAAAAACCTTGTACTCTCCTATTGCACACTTCACACAGTTCATTCTTTCACATTGTATTGTGAGAAATTATAAGCACACTTTCATTTTGACAGATCCACAGCATGAAATAAGGAAACCACCAGAATAACAAAGAAACAAAAGACTTGATGCAAAAAAAATTTTATAACCAAGTTTATATGATGCACTTTGATCCACTCATAAGCCTTTAGTAGGCTTTGTATTTTGCTTTCTTTTTTTTTTTTCTTCATCTTTTGCACATTATTAAAATAGAACTTTGACATTATGCATTGCACTGGAAATAATCAACCTACAATATTATACAATATAAGATACATATACACATGACAAAGCACCTTTTGTTCTTGTAAATAGTAATTATTAAAGAACTGGGGGGACATATAGATGATCGTGTGGGGTTTGTGTATGGTAACATCAGTGCATGGGAAGAATTCTTAAGGGTTTCATGCGCAATAATAGCACCTGAGTTCATATTATAGATGAAATCAAACTAAATACAGTTTTGGAAAAGGCTTTTCCCTTGCCCTCCTCTGAACAGATCAAATTAGGACACAAATAAACCCTTTCTTTTTGATTGATCTTACACAGTATGTTTGTGTAATTTCCTCTAAAACTTAGTACCAGCAATGATTGAATGAGTGTAATTGCTACATGTTCCCTTCAGTTATAAGACATTGTGTTCACATTACACAAAATATAATAACAAAATAACATAGCACCAATTAGTGATGATACAAAAGCTAATACTAATGAGTGTCTCCGCAATACAGTAAAGTAAAAGAGTATGAAGGAGTAATTCTCTGAAGCATATAAAATAAAGCACATTGACATGATTTAGACTTAGGATGTCTTTTGGTCCTGTTGCTAGGAAAACATCTAAGAACATGTAATGTTAAAGTGTCATGCATTATTTGGAAAACAAATATTCTCAGTTCATTTTCAAGTAAATTCTTTCCCAAAAACCTTTACTTTGTTGCTGCTGAAATACAGTCTCTTAGAGATAATGCTCCACTATAAAATAGAGAAAATAAATTTGTAACCAACATATTCATCCTATATTCATACATTTTGTTGTTGGTCTTCACATATATGTAAATACACATTTACAAGAGGAATGCAATAAAGTGACTAAACAAGGAGTTAAATTATTTCACAGAGGAGGGCCATACAATCCAAGTATCATGAATACACTGCCTTAATCACATGCCTAGTGGATCACTTAATTACCTCCTCGTTAATAGCATTCATTTAATCCTTAATTGATTCAGAAGTGTCCTTCCTTAAAGGAATTTTAAAGCTAGTTAGTCTTTGGCCAAACAGCTGGCTGAGGAGGTTGTTCTGTGACTCTGCAGTACGGTATGAGTGAGTCTCTATGGATCTGACCCCTGGCTTGGACCGTGATTTGTTAAATGAATTGTTCATGGTGGAGATCCTGGAAGAAGGGGAATGGATGGGTCTCCTAGGAATGTTCTTTTTCCCTTTGCAATCTCCGGTGAAGTGACGTACAATCTCAACCTTTTTTGGTGAGAAACTATCTACAGAACCTTTCTTCAGGTGAAGGCCCAGATTAGATGACCCTATTTTATGCTTGGAGATTATTTTGTTACTGACTGTGTCATCCTTTACTGATGTAAGCACTGGATAGTCATTGGGAAGTTCATTTTTCCTTTGTCCATCAATATTTTCAAACCTGCTGGGTCTGAACTTCTTTTTGGCCCTTGGGTCAATCCCCAAATTTTCCCTTGCAGTTGGAGATTGCGTTCTCTGAGAGCTATGAGGTGTCTTAAGATCTTTCCTCTTCTTCTGTTGCCTGGTTGAATCCTTGTCTTCACATGTATTAGAGCTGTTGGTGTGATGTGCAGAATCAGTGGTACTAAGGTTATTTTCAAGACTTTGTTTCATAGTTTCCTCAGATTTGACCATAGTTATGTGCTTAGTCAGAGCAGTAGTCAGCTGTTCACTGTGATGAGTCTGAAAATCTTGTTTATTTTGATCCTGCTTCACAGATGCGAGTTCAAAGTCATTACAAGATGAGAGCCCTTGCATGCCTTGTTTTGGTAAATTTATGTCTGTTTGACCGCACAATTGAATGGTGCATTGACTTGAGTGCCTTATTTCCCCTTGTTCACTTGCATTTTCAAGACTTAATGAAGTGTTTGTCTCCACCGTGTCTTCGTTAAGTTTGGTAATGCTCGAAATGTCAATCTCGGAAACTAACAATGTTGTTGGAATGGTGCAACAGTCATCTTCTATTTTAACATCACAAATCTCTGTCAGAGCTCCTTTGTCTGTTGCAATGACTTCCATGGGCTCATCTGCTTGAATTTCATAAGATGGAGAAGAGCTTTCATTTTCTTCCTTTAGCTCTGTTGATGGAAGACTCTGTTCCACAGAATCTGTTTGCACTGTACACTCAATAATATCCCCGGCAGGGAAGTCCTCAGCCTCATCTTCAATTTTCACACTGGTATTGTTTGTTTGCGTTGAATGTTCCTCAGTACTGTTCTTTACAGTGTCATCTATGATGGGCAACACTGATTTGATGCCTTGCATATGTGACACTGTGATGTCTAAGCTGCTCTCCGTTGCTTTCCTTTTCTTGCTTGGCGGTGTGTCAGATTTATCATCTTTTGAATTAAAAGGCTTGCAAGGTCTCACAACTCCCTTGAACTTGAAGATCTTGTTCCCTCCAGTTAGGTGTTTCTCCATGTGACGATCAAACTGTTCCTTTTTTGAAAAAGTGTAGTTGCAGGTACTGCAGATGAACGACTTCTTGATTACATGCATGACATCAGCACAGAGTTCACAAGTATATAGTGTGGTATGCTTTGAGTCTGGCTCATCTGTCTCGTCATGTTCATTTTTAAGGTGGTCTTTAAGCTCCTTTGCCTCTTGGTAGGATACTGGGCATTTGTGACAAAGATAAATCTTTTGCAAGCTGTGGACCACTAAATGGCGCTGGAGCTTGAAAGGCTTTGGAAACTGCTTGCCACAGTGGTGACAGTCCCTTGAAGGGTCCTTGCAGTTAGGATGCATCTCAGCATTTTTAGAAGAAGTCTCTGCTTTAGATAGAACCTCAAGCGTTGTCAGTGCGCAGTGCTTATTTCCTCCCCCAATACTCGTTTTAGTCTTCAGAATTGTGGAAGACTCCTCTGGAACCTTTGGCTCTTGTCCATTAACATCAAAAGATGTTCTTCTCTCTTCCTTAGATGATGGTTTAACATTGTCTCTTGCAGGTCTGCTGTGCCGATGCTGCATTATTGAAGATATGAAGTTCTTCACAGCATTTTCTTGCATGAAACACCCAGGCATGTCCAAGAGGGAACTCTGAGACTGCCCTCTTCGCGCAAACTGTGTGGCATGCTCACGCAAGTGTTCATTGTACATCCAGACATCTGAAATTTCTTTCAAACACATCCCACAGGTCCAAACACCTGCTTTGTTTTTGGCGTGTTTCTCCCTGAGATGGTCCCTAAGCTGTTCCCGGGAGGTAAACTTGCGCTGGACACACATATAGCAAGTTGGGGGAGGTGATGGATTGTGAGAGAGCTTGTGAAAGTCGAGCTCACCTAAGGTGAGAAACCATGTGAAACACACCTTGCATTTGTACTGCTTATCCTTTGGTTTGAGTCCAGGTTCTATGCGTTTCCTACACTTCCGCTCCATAGGCTTTTTGCAAGGTCTTACAGGGTCTTTCAGTTCTGTGCTTGCAATTGTCGCAACTAAAGGCATATCTTTCTCAGGCTCAAAAAAGGGTACAGGAATCTGAATTGTAGTGTCATGGTTTGGTATCTCAATGCTTGGTGAACAAGAGGCATTTTCTTGAACACAGACTAGTTGGAGAGGGCAAGCTGTATCAGGAACCTCTGGTTTACAATCTTCCTGAGGAATTGATGACACTGTGTTTTCTGGCACAGTGCAATCATGTGAATCATCCTGGTGCTCTAAGTATTGTCGAATTGTGGCATCATTCTCACATACGAATTCTTTAATGCCAGTTTCTGAATTTTCCTCGTAACCAGCCTGGTGATCCATTAGGCCATCTTTTGAATGACAAGCGTTCTCTGTAGAGCTGTTTACTAAGCTTTTGGGAGTCGTTGCATGCATGTTATCATTGTCGATTGATATGGTTTCATATTCACAAGGGTCATTTGTGCCGTTGGTGAACATATGTCCCGACTTGTTTTCTTTAGACTCTGCATACTTGTCAATAAATGCACCAGTGGGAGGACAGTCTAAAACTAAACAGGACAGTTGTTTTTGCTTTTTGTTGCTTTTACCATAGACCCTTGCACATTTCTTTCTTTTCCTGTCATCATTTCTTGGGAATAACTGAGAAAAAGTATTTTCATCATCAAAGAAAGTCTTAAGATCAGGTCCCAATCCTAAAGTACCAGTAAGCATGTGACTGTCTTCTGTGGGAGAAGAGGTGTTCTCACGCTTAATATCCACAGAAGAATCCCCAAGTGGATAGTGGATATCTTCTGTCAGAGCATATTTTGGGTTATCACAATACTTTACAACATTGTCAATGTCATATGTGTCCCCTTTCTTATGCAAATTGGAAGTCTCTGTGGAAGAAATTGTTTCTTCCTTTTGCTCTTCAGTGCTGATAGCTACCATGCTCTTCTGTTCCTCTCTCACATTGACTTCATGATAGCTGTGACTGCTACCCGGAATCTGTTTTTCAGGTGACTTGGGAGAGTTTTGTTGCACCATTGAGGGGGAATCTAGAGATATAGCCTGCAACATATCTGTTTTAAGAGTACTGAGTATTTCATCTGAAAAAGTGTCTTGCTTTACCAATTTTGGAGAAAACATTTCACTGCGTGTGTCCATGGTATTGATACCGTTATTTGCCCTTTCATTAACAAGAGTTGTCTGATCAGTATCACAACTTTCTGGGATCTTTGACATATCAGAATCACTTGCAATCCCTTCAAAGATCAAATGTGCATCTGTTTTCTGTCCTTGTCCATCTGAGATTTCATTTCTGTTTAAATGTGAAAGAACTGCTGGACCCATAACATCCATGCTCTCTTTCAGTGCTTTTTCTGTTGGGTGTGACATATTATAAATGGGCTTAGACACTTGACTACTCATATTTACATTTTCAATAGGTGAAATCCCTTCAGTCTTTACTACATGCTTCATGGCTTTATGTCTTTTAAGTCCAGGATGTGTACGAAAGAACATTGCACATATTTCACATTGAAATTTTCCATGAATTGCATTCTGTGTACCACCCTTTTTAGGTGAGGATTTTGTCTCACTTGACCTTAGACTCTGTCCTTCATTTTGGACAGATGTGCATGCAAGACCCACAGATACTGCTTTTTCACAAGGTATCAGAGGTTTAGATGTCTCCTTAACATCTAACATGGTGGACCTCTGCATTGCATCATGCTCACTGGTCATCATCTGATTGTCCATCTTCTCAGAATCTACTTTCTTCAGAAGTGTGAGTTGCAGATCCATGTAATCAACAGTTTCACGTGGAACATGAGTACCATTCATGTAACTCTGTTTATGGTTTGAGACTTGTTCAGAGGGAATTGTAGTGACATCCTCAACATAATTACTGCAGGAAGCTGATACATTTGAATATTTAATATCATTTTGGATGTTTTCATTTATAGAGTTTTCTGCTATTTCAAGTCCAATCAGGTGGCCCTGGATATTTGGCTCTGGTTCATTTGCATTATACGGTAGGCTGGATGACAAAGGTTTATCAAGAGAGAAAGCACAGGCATTGAGGATGTAATTGTCTGTGGAGTTTGATTTTACATCAGACTGGTCATTTCCTTTGTTTAAACATTTAGAGGTGAAGTTGTAGTCATTGAAGCATGTTTCACTGTAATTCAGGGGGCTGAGTTTCAAATCATATAGTGCACCTGTATCCTGAGAGCCATCCAATGGCCTAGAATGCAGAGAAGTCTCACCAAAAATTTGTTTTGAGATGATGTCCTCCACAGCAGAGCTAGAAATTTTACTCTCTGTGATTTTTACTAAATCCTGATGGGGAACAAATGAATGATCTAATTCTGGTGTTGCTGAATCAGAAGTATCTACTGACCCGCCAATATTTTTTTGATCTGAGGTTTTGTCTTCCAGGTCTTGTCCATTTTTGCTCAGTGCAGGGGTAACTGTGTCTGGTAGTGAACCATTATCTCTCAGTTCACAAGGGCTTTGGATAGAGTTGTGAGAAAACTGTGGTGCTTGAGTCACAGTATAAAGTTGAGGACTTTGCTCAATGTTCTTCTGTTGATTCTCTTCACATTCTGATTGCACAGGAAATGTCATATCAGGCATGGCTCTCTCCACACTCTCTGTACAGTCATGTTCATCTTGAACTACAGAAAGATGTTTAGGAGAAACCACCCTTTGTCTATTATTTAATTGTGAATGGGTTGACAAAGTGGCTTGACAAAGAGGAGACTTGATGTTTGAAATGGGTGGTTGGATGTTTGTATGAGAGGGACAGTCTGTTGCTCCACCTGTTTTGTCAGATGCCTGCCTGTTGCCTTTAGAAATGAGTTCTGGCTTCGCAATTAGAGCTGAATCTTCATCACATTTCTGTGTTTTTTCAACACACAGCATGTTTTTGTCTTTTGGTATGGCTGGGGATGTTGAAAAGTGTGATATTTTGGAGAAGTCTGGACTATTGGTAATATACAATGAGTCATTTAAGTCAAATTGTGCATCACACTCAGCATTCTCGGTTTGGCTGACAGATGACTCACGCTTATGTTCATATCTAGAGACTGAAGACTTCACTGAGTCAATTTCATTTGAGTTCACACAGCATTCAGTTTGTGGACTCGTAAAGGAGCTCTCAGCAAGCTGTTGTTCATTAACTACTAAATCTTCATTATGAAGTGTGTCATTACTGCTCTCATTTAGGCTGGCTTTTGTTTCATTTTCTGACTCCGAAATGTCACTGGTTTTCTCTTCTAGTTTATCTGAAAATACATTTGTCTCCACTGAGAACTTTGTGAGCTCTGCTTCTGTGTTTCTAAATTCTACATATTCAGACTCAATGTGTTCTGAGTATTCATTGTCTTGTTTTTCATGTTCCTCAGGAACCACACACTCTTGATTAGGAGATGACTGAGGTGATGTAAAACCTGAAGACAAAGAATCTGAGATTACTTCCAGGCTCTTCATCAGATTTTCTGTGTAGATTTCATGTTCAAGCATTTCTTCTGACTTGTCCAAGCACTCATTATTTTCTGTTTTGTCTTCTTGGTCCAGAGGTGAACTGTTTTCTGTGTTCAAATCAGTGAGCCCCATGCTACCCTTTATATCCAAATGTTCATGTCCTGAATCAGTTGGTGTGTTGATAGTAGATGAATGTGTTGGTGTATGAAGACCTTGCTGTCCACACATCAATCCAAATGAGAGTGGACTAGACCATGGTAAGTCAGGTTCTGAGAACAGTGCTGAATTTGAGTCTACTGGTCTGGCAATATCCAGGTTCTCTGAGGAACAGTTTATCTGTAAGCTACTGCCCTCATCTTCACTTTCAGGGTCAAGTCTCAGTGGAGAGAATTTGCTCATAGTAAGCTGTTTTGTTAGCTCACTGTCTAATGGTGGAGGGCTGCTGAGCTTGGCTGTTTGCAGCTGACTCTCAAGCTCTGTAACAATTCTTTTTATTTCCAGATCATCAACTGACACGCTGTTGAGATTAGGAGTGTAGTCCGTTAATTTCTCTGACAAAGCAAATGGGACATAGTTAAAATTGGTCTTATTCTCATTTGAGTCAGAGTCCTCTTTGTACTGAGAAATCTCATCTGGTAGTACAGGACTAACATTAACCATCAGATTCCAGTCTCTCTGTTCTAAGAATGGTGAGAATGACGACTCAAAAAGTTCCTTCTTATCTGTTGTGGTTTCCAGAGGACTGAAGCTCTCTTTGGCAAGCTGAATATCTGGATAAAGATTGTTCTCAAAACCTCCCACAGAAAGGTCGCCAAACATTGACGTTGTGTCAAAAGAAAGAGGTGATTTTATAAGACTTTGATCATGTTCCGAAGGATAGGGAATGAGACACTGCACATCCTTTTGAGCTGCATCATGGACTTTTGAAGGTGATAAGCAGACTTTGTCCACAAGTGAAGTGCAAAAAGGTGGGGGTTCAGAGAATAGATAATTTGAGCTTCTGTTGGCTTCTTCACTTGATGTGTTGTTATTGATGGCTTTCTCAAAAATGGGTGCTGAAAATTCAGAACTGTTTGTTCTCTTGTGGGATTTACCCTTTGATGCAACAGCATCTTGTGTAAAAACATGGCTAGAATCTCTATTGTTTGTCGTTTCCATTGGACTCAGTGTTATGCCAGACCCTCTTGGTGATGTGATATTTTTTGGGTAATCTTTTTTGAATGGCTCTTCCGTGGTTGCAAGAATTCCTGCCTCAAAACCATAGTGGTCTCCTTTTCCCTCTATTTCCACTCTGGTGGTTTTGAATCTTGCGAGGCTGACAGTACTTTTAGTCATTGTACGCTCGGATGCAGTCTCTTCAGTCTTACAGATAATGCTTGAACATTTTGAAGTAGTGAATTGATCCTTGTGCTCAGTGAGTAGTATCTTATCAGTGCTGTACCTTTTGGTATTTTTTGTGAAGGTCAAAGCAAGTGATGTGCTAGACTCTTTCCGTATCTTTGGTGGGGATTCCTTGTACAAATTCTGCTCAAGCGTGTCTTGATCTTTCCTCTGTACTTCTGTTCTTTTCTCAGAGTCTGAATCTGTATGATCAATACTTTTTGGGCTGCCAATACTATCGCTACAAATACTTATTGATGTGCTGAGTTCACTGCTTGTGGAAGACCTACTGCTCCGTCTTCGTAGCCTTTTGTGACCAGGATTATCTTTCATCAAGGATGGAGAGACGTCAAAATCTTTCTTGGCATCAAAGGACTCATTTTTGTTTTGTTTCCATGAACTTTCCCGGCTCTTGTCAGCACAAATCCTCCCCTTACACTCTTTAGTGTATGTGTACTTGCAGCGAATACTCTGGCTGAGACGTCCCTGACTGGCTATCTTTACTGGCTCACAGTCGTCATCTGAGTCAGAAACGTAATCATATTCCCTGAAAGTAGGGTTCTGCACCGCGGGAGTCACTCTCTCCATCACAAGTGAAAACTGCATGTTTTTAGTGCCCTTTACATGGAGTTTATGCAACTTGTTCTTTTGTTGAACAATTTTGTGAATAAGCTCTTTACTCCAGCTTCCACCACCTGTCCTTTTCCTTTTTCCTTCTGTTGCTATTGGTTTCTGAGTCGTTGGACTTTTGTTAGCACAGGTGGATCTGGGACATGTTGTTTTAACTAAAGCTGTGCTGCTTTGCAGGCTTTTAAGCCCACATGTTGCAGAAAAATTGCTTGATAAAAGAAACTTAGAACTGTAATCATTTTTGTGTTCTGTTTGTTCTGACTTTCTTGCTTCCCACTCCATTTGTGTGCAATTTGACTCCTGTGACTGGGACTCTGTTGGAGAGGATTCTGCTTTAAGGCCTTCCTTTTGTATCAACTCGTGTTGGTTTTCTTTGTAAGGGATATCTGTGTGTTTGCTGTCTAAACTAAGGCTGTCTAAGTCTGAGTCAAAAGGGTATTTGCAGTGAGCTTGAGATCTCTCACTAGATGTGGATTCATTGTTAGTTCTACCTTCAAATATCGTGGAGTCTTTGGTAGTCAAAGCCTGTCTTGTTGATGTACATTTAGTAGTGGTGAGGTCATCATCAACAAATGCATCAATAAAGCTGCTATCAATTTCTGCGTTGTCTGACTGATAGCCTAGTCCATTCAAAGCCTCTGTGATAAGGCTATCCAGTTTGGGATCTTCCATTTCTAAATCTGGCAAGGGTGCAGATGGTAGCATCAGTTTCATTGAATCATCTTTTATATCTCCTTTGGTTTCATTATCTGGCACTATTTCCCCATTCTTGTTCAGTCCAAGCAGAGACAGATGCAAATCTGAAGAACTTCGCAAAATTGCATAACTGGATCCAGATGACATGGCTTTTGTGTGGTCCGTCTGAAACTTCCTTATTTCTTCCACTTTTGGCACATCCTTTAAGTCATTTTGTGCAAATGTATGCTGCCCACAGTATTGCTTATGGTCAAGAAAAGAGACAAGGTTATTAAAATTTTGATCACATTGCTTGCATGTAAGAAGCACATCCAGTTGATCAAGGTTTGCTGAGACTAATGATGTGGCGAGTTGGTGGGCAGAGTATGGAGGTGGGGGATGGTTTTCTGTTCTGTAGGTCTCCAAACAACCTTTTCCATTGTCCATGTTGGACTTTGAATGCCTGTTATGTGGCATGAAACTTGCCGTGTTTTCTTTGGCTCTTTCTTGTTTATAGTGCAAGTCTCTGGAAGCTTCTGAATGGTAGAGATGCTGGTTAGTGTTCATGTTATTAGATGATATCAATACTTTATCCTGTTGCTGCTGAAAAAACTGAGGGGACAGAACCTTTGAAATTTGGCTGTCATCAGAGTTACTGTTGACAGAGTTTGTAGAGGCTGGGGAGAGTGATGAACATGTACTGCTAGATGCTGGATTTTGAGTGGGTGAACGTGAAGGAGAGTCATATGGTGACACCATCTTCAGCCCTAAGGGTGCTACATGTAATGGATGGTAGCTACAGTTTCTTGATGTCACTGGCACTGGGTGATTAATACCAAAGTATAATGACTTATTCTTGGCATCACCCACCTGGCCTTGATTTGTATCCACCTTATTTGTAAAATGATTGGGTGGAATTGTGTTGCAGCCTTGCTTGACACTGTCCTGCTTTTGGTTTGAGAAGCCATCATTTTTCTTTTTGTTGAGAAAATCGTTAGAATCTTTATGGTTGATGTTTTTGTGTGGCTTATTGTCATCTTGCCAATCTGATGAGCCTATCAAAAAAGTAAGCTGCTGATTGCTCAACTGCCTGGAGAGATCAATCCTATTTTGGTTTGGCATTGCAGTTGTGAAGCGTATCTGCTGCCAAGGCATACGGCCATTGATGCCAGTGTTTTGTCTTTGTTCTGGTGTAGTTTGGTACTGAAAGGGGTAAGGTGTGGAGGTCTGGTCTATGAGTGGTGGTGGAAAGGTTTTGTTTGTGCCTTCCCATGGGTGTGATACCCTGCCGTGGTGTTTACTGGCACTTTTGTCAAGAGGCCCTGGGCTGATGTGAACACCATTATGTGGGGGGCTAATTACGTGTACTTGTGAACTTGAACCTTGTGCAATATTTCTAATATGATGAACACTGCCTTGAATAAGAACTCTCTGGCTGGGAGTGCCATTTTTAAGATGGCAGCCTCTCTTGCCCACTACTGTGAAACCTGTGTCCCTGCTGTCTATTGGACTAAAAGACTCCGATTTATCTGAAACACTCTTACTCTGCTCTGTTTGCCGAGTACTTGATGCTGAGCTCTCGTCATTGCTGGGAACAGAAGATGACATACCATGTGGCGTCTGCATGTACTGGGGTGGTTTATGGTGTAACTGGTATGACTGCCTGTCCTCTACCTGGTCATTACCAAACTGTGCACTAGTTTGCATGGCCTCATGGCCCTCTGAAGAGGACGAAAAGGAGAATGAATTATGGGAAACCTGGTTAGGGACAAGAGAAATATCATTGTAATCTTGAGACGGTGTATTCCGATCACTGGGAAAGGAATCAGAGGCTGACTCCTCTAACAATGGGTATCCATACTGAAATGGCACAGGCATAAAATTTCCATTGGTCTTGTTCAAGTCCACAAGGTTGTTTGGCTTTTGTGAAGTAAGGGAAAAAGTTGTGTTTCTGAAAGTCCTATCTGGAGATTGCCACGTGTCTGTTTTACTCAGCTGAAAGTCAGGGAATAAAGTTTCATTGGCAGGTTGTGTACTGTTGCTCTCGATTGGGCTGGGCTTCTTTTGCGGAGTAGATGGTGGATTCTGGTGAGCAGGTCCTCCAGAGGTGGCACCAACAGCCTGTGAGGTAAAACTTTGGGAAGTAAGGTTAGGTGAGCCCTCATGGAAGCACCTGAACTGTAGTTCTTCCTGCTGCAGTTCGGCCTCTCGCTCTGGAATACTTGGCACATGGAAGCGGTAGCTGCCTGAGACAGGACCTCTGTTGGACTCGAGCTTCTTTGGAAGTGAGACTTTCTGCTGGGGATAGGCTATCCCAATTGTGGGATTTGAACGTGGGTTAGTAATACTCAATCTGTACAACTGCTGTGGGTTGCCACGCTCTTTCCCCGGCTTTCTACTCTTGTCTCTATTGCGACTTTTTCCACTTGGCGACTGAGGGCTGTCCTTGCCGCTGGGCCATGTCCTGTTGCTATTGAATGAATGATTCTGCAGTGACTTAAAATCAATCTTTCCAGCCTGCTGTGGGCGAATTACAGCCTCACGTTGCTGCGTGTTGTCCCTCTCTTTTTCTGAAAACTTAGCAATATTGTTCACAGCCTGTGGCTCCAGACTCACATTTTGAAAGTGCTCAGGGGACTCTATTAAGCTTTTGTGCTCCACAGCCCCCTTATCCTGTTTTTTGGTCTCATTATCCAGCTCTTTGGCAGCCAAGGACTGTTTAGTCTCTTCAGTCATGATGCCAATGTGGCTAGTTCAGCACGCTGGTCCTTATCTGCACAGGCTGTGACATGGACACATTGTGTTTCAGTCAGAATCAATAGACCTGCAGGAACAGAAGCTTGATGTACAGGATTATTTCCTCTCTCTTATTTCTTCATTTCCCCGATGATGGAATGTTCATGTCATTTTTGTGATCTGAAAATAGAAGAGAAAGGATAAGAAAATGTTATTCTCATTTTAAATTTCACATTAGGTAAGATTGTTTTACAAATATGTAATACACGTAATGCTACAGAGAAATAATGTTATATTAACAAAAATACTATACAATTAAATCATTATAAATAATTGGGAACTGTAATTGCATATGAATGCAGAAATCTCACTCAGGTGGTAAAATGTTTATTTTGTAGCATTGGGATATAAACTGAGACAAGCAATTCCACTTCTCACCTGAAGAGGGCAGAATTGCATCAGTTTTTGCATATACTGCAGGTCTACATCTCATTCACATAAATCAACAAGAATTGCAATTTAAAACATGAAACTGTAAACAAAATGTACTGCACTAGATACTACTTCATAAAAGATTCAGTTAAAATACTTTTAATTGTGTGGCTAAGAGTGTTTTGGTTGTGGCCAGACTATAAGCAGCTGAGAGTTTTTTGAGAAAATTGTAATTTCTCTGCTCGGAAAGTCTGTGCATACGGTGCTTTTCAACTGCGCACTTTCAGCAGCTGACACTATTGAAAAAAAAAGTTAGAAGTCCAGAGAGACAAGAAGTGCTTTTTGCTTTAAGACCATTTGGGGATGAAGGAATAGATAATCACAGGTCAATACTTGGCTTTCTTTCCCTCGGTTAAACATATCCACAAAAGTAAAAGTAGTCAAAAATAAGACACAGATTTGGCAATTAAGGAAAGTATGACTTTTTGCAGTTTATTTTTTATTGGATTTTTTTTCTTCTATAATGTCCTAGAGGCAACAAATTCTGAAATAAACCCCACAACATGATTGTTTGATTCTTTTCCCTGTGAACCCAGCATTCATAATTGCATGGTACAGGCTAGGGATGTCACGGTGAGGAAATTTTCACACCGGTATATCATATGTTAAATCACTTTTCACTTTCGCTGTTGAATTTGCGATCATGCCTACTCTGTCAATAGGCCTATAACTTGCGGACATCAGGGAGCCGCTATCTATATGTGGAGTATTGAATCGCTTTTGAATGCACAATTGCTTTTCACTTTCGAATTCATGATTATGAGTAATCTGTATATAGGGAGCAGCGGTACTGACCGCATATTTTACAAGATGTCAATGATGCTCTGCAGCTCATGCTGTATGGAGCAGAGCAAACAATTTCAGTTTATAATTGTAGCGTCCATTGTCCAACTGAACTAAATGGCTGAACTAACACCGACTACTGCAGCAAGCCTAGTACAGGCCCAAAATTAAAGAGCACAAACAATTCATCTGGATCATATACAAAGAAACCTCACCCTAACCTTTCATCACATTCATACCTAACATACCTAACACAAATAAGTGCACTGGCTGTATCTTATTCAGAGATGGTTTGTACGGACATTTGCATGTGACAAAAAAGGCTTTAGGGAACTGTGTAATCCATCTTGACATCTATTTACTTCCATCATCTTAGATGTCAGTACATTACCTTTAGCCTCTCACACAGTTCTTCCACAATCACTGTTTTTACTGTCAAATTTAATATGCTCTGTATATGCAGTGCAATCAGCTTGTGTTTCCTTGACATGGCCACGGGCTACAGAGCTGGACTCATCTCTAATTAAAATGGCCAGAATTGTGCATATATATATATATATATATATATATATATATATATATATATATATATATATATATATATATATATATTTTTTTTTTTAGGGGTGTAACGGTTCACAAAATTCACGGTTCGGTTCGATACACTTGTGTCACGGTTCGGTACGGTACGGTTCGGTTCGGTACGTTTTCCATAGGCTACAGCAAAAATAAATAAATGGCAGAGAAATTTCCTTGAATTATTATTTTTTTATTATTATTTTATTTAATGAAACTAACATCATAAAGTATGATTTGATTTTTTTTTTTTTTTTTTTTACTGAGCAATAATGGAGCTATACTTGACTCTTCTTATGAGCATATAAAACAAAACAGCTCCTTGGACAAAATGAAATGTAATATTATTGTAGTAGTAGGCTAGTTATAAACAAAGGTTTATTTTAGCTCAGATTAACATTTGAGGGCAGCAATTGTATTCATAATGTCAAAATAAAACCGACGTAATGTTACTTGAAAGCATTATAGCCCACTATTCCTGACAAACTTCCATACCTTGCAGTTAGTGTTACTACAGCAAATCCATTCCACGGTGAATGTTGCTGATCTGTGGACACCGGCCAGTTCATTCATGGCCCGATGTTTCTTCCTGGTTTCCACGTCAGCGCTGTTTGATCCGTTAATAACAGAGAAATGTGCATGTTTCTCACTAGATCTCGCAGCGATGTTATTACTGCTGTGGCGAATTCAAAAAGCATTTGAAATTCAAATGCTTTCTTTACTGGTCTGGATCTCTTAGCGCTGTGGTGTTGCTTGATCAGGCTCGCGCATAGGGCTCGCGAGTCCCGCTTCACAGGTCAAAACTGATAAACGGTCCACACAAACACAATAAGAGTAGCTCAGTTTCGTTCCTTACATTGCATTTGCCAGATGATGTTGTGGTTGCGCCAGCCTCTATGAGCGCGCTTGCCACCCGCGACGCGCCTTCATTTGAAATAACGAAATTTTGGTCGGCAAAAAAAATGGTCCAACGAACCGTTCGGTACGTAATGCGTACCGAAAACCGAACCGAAAGCCTTGTACCGAACGGTTCGATACGAATACGCGTATCGTTACACCCCTAATATACATATATATATATATATATATATATATATATATATATATATGCACATACACCACACTTATTGACTCCCAAGAGTGACTGATCTTAGTATCCCGTTGGCAGAGAGACCTGGAAATGACAGACCATGTAAACCAGTCAATCTCCACTGTTTCACCACTGAGAAAGGACATTTAGAGAAGGTTGCTCGTGTCTAAGCATATCAGTCTCTGACGTTGCATAAATAATAAGCCCATTTAAGAATATTGAAGATGGTAAAGGAGTGAAGCTTGTAACAAACACCTAATGTTACATACTGTTCATAACATGAATGTTGATGTGCCTGTAAGATGACTTCTTTTATGGTTTACGTTATTGTATGCATGCTGTTCTTCTTTTCTTTTCCTGTTTTATACTCGCTCTTTGTATGTGAGGAGTGTGCATACCATCTATAAAGACTCATGGGACTACCAATTTATTTGCTTCTGCTTTTCCTTCTCGCCTCGTGTTGCCTATTTCATCTGGGCAGACTTCAAACCCTCTAAAAGAAGTCACAAACAGTCCAAATAAGCACCTGCAAATTTTTTAAACAACTGTAATTGTGACTATTCAGCGATTTTGGCTGCTTCAGGACTATCCTTACCTTATGCACAAGAAAACTTGAGGCTTAATAGCTCAAAATTAAACCTATTTCTTTCTTTTTTCTTTGCTCAAGAAAGGATTAATGTCCGTCTTAATATTTCAAGCAGTAACATAGCTGAACCCAAGGTTGATTTTGGAAGGAATGCATTTTAGGATTCAGCTAAATTCTGATCTGATCGTATCTAAACTCTGAAAATTATAAAATCAGTTCAAAACCTTGTTTCAGGTGTGTTTTGTGACAGTTCATCAAGGTAAAGTAAAAAAAAACACAACAGCTGAAAGAATGAATCTCTGAACTATTCATATGATCTATTCCTTTAAGGCCGCTGTTAAGCTCAACAGCTACGTTTTCTTCAGTGAATCGCTCTGCATTCAGTGTCACGCTTCTCAAAGGCTTTATCTCTTCCATCCTGTCGTCCACCTGGCTCAGGTATTTCGCAGGTTGGTCTGGAGTCCAAGCCCTGCCTGGGTTTGGATAGGACTGTGAAAAGTCACATCCCCCCTTCAGCTCCTGTCATAGTCAAAGCTAGTGTGTCTGTTCGTTTCCCTGCAGCCTGAGGGATGACTCAACTCCACTCAACTGCTGGGAGCACCCTGCAGAGGCTAAGCTTGATCTGGCCGGGAGCCATACATCACGTCTCCCTTGGTGTTTGCCCAGGCCGGCCAGCCCCCTGGAACGGCCACAGAGGGAAACACAAGCTGACTGTGACAACAAAGACCACAGTTGCAGGAATCGCAGGGGCCTACTAGAAGTATCACCAAAGCCAGAGCTGTCAGCGTACAAAGAATGCAGGGTCATTTATATCCTCACAACTGTTAGTTTGACTTCCCAACTCTATCTCCATTATTCCTGTAGCCAGTCTTCACCACACGCAGACCACGGATTAATGCCCTTATCCATATGCTATTTAAAGTGCATATTTAGTGACACTTTATCTCTCTGGTTAGCCAACTCTTTTTTTTTTTTTTTTTTACTCATGAAGGATTAAAGTTTATGAGAACTTGGCCAGGAAAATAAAGTGTGCCCATCACACATTTCATTACAAACTATGACTTGATATGAAATCCCGTGAGAGTTGTCTGAAAATGGCTCCATAAAACAGCATTTTAGGCAGTTTTATAAGTCAATTAAGGCAAGCTTGTGTGTTCCACAGCCCTGGTGTCAAATCAGCCTGCCCACACACTACCAAAAGCTCCATATGGTTGAATCACATGCAGTTCAGGGCAGAGGGAGGGTTCTTTTTGTTTATGCGTCAAATTATATGCATAAATATTTCTTGGCACGTGAACACAATCTCAAATATTAACGTTTTGGTGTGTCTTAGCTAAACAGGTTAAATGTCTGTGAGAGGACCTTAATTTCCTGGGATATCTTTTTTCCTCCCATGCAGGATGTACTGGTCTGAGCCACAATAAAACACTCCATTTACACCTCTGAGAAAATATCCTGTCAGTTATCATCTCCAATTAAACCTCCATTAGTTCTCTTCTGTCTTTTCCCCCTGGCGATCCTTCTATTTATTACGGCATATGGCACCCAAGCAATTACCTGTCCATTACTTCAACGTAAATTAATTATAAATCATATTTATAACCTTCAAGTGTGAACTCCAGGGACCTGGAATGATTTGTTTGTTACTAATGGTATTGATTTTACTCCTGTGTGTAACTTAAGACTAAATTCTGATAAATGTACACATGATTCACACCTGATTGCACCCTGATTTCCTGGCCAGCACTTATGAACAATATGTTACAGGAAGCCAAAACTATCATTTCCTTTCCACTGAGAAGGAAAATACAGGCTTTAGCTAAAGTCTCACACAAAAGACAAAGACGTGTTTAACAAAATTAAAAGCTTGTAATAACAACGTCCATCTTTTATGCTGTCACACAATCACACTCTAGACTTATTTCCGCACATAAGTACCTCCACACACACTCCATTCCAAAACCTGGTGCGCTGCCTACATAGACAGGTTTGACTGATTTGAAATGCTCTAAAAAGGTAGAAAACCTGTGCATCATACTTGACATAAATGGCTCTCTTCACGTGAAGCACATGATAGACTCAACACTGCTATGCTAATGATGCAGCACTTTTATAATTCAGCATGCCATTTCTTTCACTGAGCTCTGTGCACTGCATTATGGGATTGCTTTTATTCTGTGAAGGATATATGAGTGAATTTGATCAGGTGGTTGTGGCTACCTTCTGAAACAGCTTTTACAGTGGGATTGTGCCCATGATGCCTTAAAATGCTCCCTATATAGGTAGCTCCTTGGTTTTGGATCAGAGCCATACACTCTAAGTATGTCTTTGCTATTTACAGGGAGCTCTGCATGGGTTCAACTGGCATTTGTAGGAATGGTGAGCAAGATTCCAGACAAAGCTCCAAAAACAAAGAAGGGTCCATCTGGGACAGCTCTGTTAAAGATGGCACATCCTCTAGATCCCTGCACCTTTAAACACAAAGGCTCCTTGTTTCTCCCTGTAAGCCAATAAGGAGTGTTGGTTGGCCTCCCTGACACTGTTGGCTTTTTCCAGATGCTCACTGTGGCAAAAGATCTTCTCAAAGACAAGAGAAGGGGAGAGACAAAGACAACAGAAAGAGAGAATCTGAAGGGCTTGGAAGATTATGATAGACCCGCATGGGATAATGGGACTGCCTCTCTTCTCTCAGGTAGCAGTTAAATCACTTTAAAGGGCATAAGTACCCAGTGAGTCAATGTATAGAAAAATAATGTAGGAACTAGATTTAAATATAAAACGCTATTAAGGCTTCTAGAGTCGTTTTTGTGAGAATTTTACTTCCGCATCTGAAAACTGCCAGAGAAAGAGGGACTTTATAAATACTTTGAATGGCCCCATTTTGGTGACAGTGAATAAAAAAATAATCAAAATCACAACTGTGTCTTACTGTATACAAACTTTTTATGTAGAAACAGCGAACACAAACATTAAAGTGGTTTTGTACAGATGGAAAATGAATTATAGAACTATTTATGATAATAATACGTTTCGGCTGCAGACTAATAACAAACACATAAATGCATTACATTACAAATTTATGTAGGATATGTTCATGAATTAAATTAAAACAAGGCACATTTTGTAAAACAGATGTACAATTAATGATCTCTGACGGATCCGTGACCATCATGTTTCCTGCCGGCGGCCGAACCACATTCTGACGACGGACCGGGCGACCCGATGAAGATGCTGTGACAGTCTGCACATATCGCCATCATCATATAACTCCACCATATCGCAGGGATTATAATCATCCGGTCTATAGTGAACGCTACACACTACTGCGTTTTTCGAAGCAGATGCAAAACTGAAGTTCTATCTTTTCACCTACACATAACGAACCCAGGCACGGAAGATAGCACCGTCCTTTTTCTTGTTGGGAAACCTGAGGACTCGAAGTCCTGACAGGCCATAATTCACAATAATTTACCACAACGATGATAAATTGAAATACAATAACCACCGAAAACATACTGAATCACGACCGCTCCTACTGAATACCAACCCTACTCTGCTCTAAGCGAACGCAGAGCCCGGCAAACGACTCCCTCCCGTGACGTAATATGACGTGATGATGAAAAAAAGAAGCGTTTTTTCAACACAGTCAAGGAAACTGTCACCTACTAAATTTGTGCCCTTATGTCTTGAAAAACAATTTTAAATCCTGCATTAACTTTTCATATGGTATTTTCATACAAGTTTATATATTAATAAAAATAAATAAAAAAAACCCTGCAATATGCCCTTTTAAGTCTGCACTGTTCACGCCAAAAACACAGCGACTGGCTAACGGAGTGCCAGCTTTTACACCCACACACCTGGTGTTCTGCCAGAGAAGGGGACTATTAGCCAGACCAACCTTCAAAAGAATCAGCTCTTTTTATATTATTATTTTTTGAATATATCTATTATTTAAGCAATTTGCTTGAGTTTTTAGACACAAGCTAAAGTCAACAATGAGAGACGGCACTTTTCAGTGATCTGAATTAACCAATATAATTTCTTGTGACACTTAAAAATAACTCCCATTTTGTCAAATTGATGTGTTTGATTTGCAGATATTTAAGAACGTTAATAGTAGCTTGGAAAGTAAACACAGCTGCAGTAGCTCGCAAACCCATTTATTTTTAGCTTTTGCCATGCACGATAGCTAACGGTTACCAGAAGGAAGTATGTAAGATTTTGTTCCGCTCTCAATTCAGGGAGGGTTTTTAAAGGTTATATTTCAGGATGCTCCAAGATTGCTGACATTTGTGCTAGACGGTTACCTCATAACCGTCCTTTCCAGAAATGTGCTGAGCAGTGTGGAGAAGAATTTTAGATAGGATGCATTTGTGCATGTCTGTGTTGTGGGGGTAGACCAGAGCATAATACCAAAAGCTCCCCTATTGCCCCCCTCCAAACTTTCCCTTTCCACCCCAGACCAGACCATTTTTACTATGTAATTTCTGACCTAGTCTGTTTCCATATTGCTAACCACAGCATTCCATAAACATGATGGAATCTTTGTTGCAGGCAGTTTAAAAAGAGATTTTCCCCATTTTTGACACAATTTCCCGTAGGCCTACAAGGATATGGAACATTACTCATGAGTCGTGCAGCAAGCTAGTAAAAAAATGTCTTGCGTGAACAATAGATGTTTAAACTAACGGGACATTAATAAGTTGAGAAGGGGGTCAGGCTCCTGTTCCGTTATGAACCTGTTAACCTTGAACATTATTAGCACTAATTAAGCTCTTTAAAATATCAACCTCCACTGCTCTTTCCTCTTCCAGACTGGAGGAGTTTGTCACTGTTCAGAATCGGCTTTATTTTATTAACCGTAAAATGAACTTCATCAAGGACAAAGGAAGAAAGTGATACATGATCGCCGCTAATGACCAAAATGTCCCCAAATGCTCTGAACTGGATACAATAACTTCACTTAGTTCAGTAACAAAGGTATAAAGGCATCCATTTACGCCTTGCGTGAGATGTTACAGCTATTTCATTCATATATAATGTGTATATTCTCCACCTCTTCAACTCCACTTCTTAATAGACCTTTGTTTTCAGAGGAAATTCTCCTAATAGTTGATCATTTATTACACCGAAACCCTCTTCAAATAAAGCTAAAATCAGACTTATCCATTGTGATGATTGGCTTTCAGCCTAAGATCTTGCTTAGAGAGATTGAGGTAAAACACTGGCCAGTGGACATGACTCTAGAAGCTTCGCTGAAGCCAAAGATAAGTGAGTTCTAGAAGTTTGGCAACGATTGCCGTTTACTTCCACTTTTCTTTCATATCCTCTCAGCAGCTCTCAAAGACGTAGGACAACCCAGCGCCACATGAGCTTAACTCCCTTATTCTTCGGCTCAGTGCCTGTATCAACTGAAACGCTGTATGTTCAACTGACGTTGAGGTTCAGTTAGGGCCAAACGGAGGGAGAGTGGCAGGGCAAATCACTCAGCACCTAAAAGGGGAATTACCTTTCCTTAAACAAAACCACAATTATAAGCAGTCACATTACATCACTGTAAAGGATGTTTAAAAAAAAAAAAATCAGACCCTTTATTTGGGCTTTTCTCTCTTTATTGGACGGGTTCTATTAGACAAGAGTTGAGGAAGGGGATTGAAATATGTCAACGGCCAGATTTAAACCCGTGTTTCCCACATGAACACCACAGCTCAACACATTAAGAGAACAGCTTAAAGGCAGGTGATTTTATTTTAGGGTTGGACTTAAACTCTGCAGGACAGCGCCTCTCCAGGACCTGCCTATCCCTGGTATAGAGATACAAGGTAAAGGACTCCAGTGAAGAATGTAGAAATTCCACTGTTCCAAACCCGTAAGACTTTCGTTCATCTTCGAAACACAAATTAAGATATTTTAAATGAAATCTGAGAGATTTCTGTCTCTCAATTGACAGTCCACGCAACTACCATTTTGTAACATCAAAAAGTTCTGAAGAGACATGATCACTTTATATGATGAACAAACTGAATTTAGGCTTTTTATCACATAAACATTTATCAGCAAAAATAAACAGAAGCTCAACCGTACTTGTTTAACATGCAAGGTTCATTGGTTCTTGCAGAAGTGCTGTGTAACACAAGAATGAACCTCATTGGTTCTCGAACATCAGGCAAGCATGGTTGAGCTTCCGCTTACCACAACTGTGTGCGTTGATCAATGTTTATATGTGAATAAAAGCCTAAATTCAATCTGTTCATCATATAAAGCGATCGTGTCTCTTCAGAAAATTGGGACAAAACCAATTCACATGGATTAGTTTTACGATCTCTACAATCTCTATAACTTTTTTTAAGCATCAAAGTGGTAGTTGCGTAGCTGTCAATGGAGGGACAAAAATTATCTTCACTTTTGTTCCGAAGATGAAGTCTTACAGGTTTAGAATGGTATGAGGGTGAGTAAATGATCACATAAATTAAATTTTTGGGTGAACCTACTCCTAGATAGTTAGACAGGACAGATGTCTAGTGAATGACTATCTGTAGTCTGTATGTGCCTTTGATTTCCACTATTTTCTCAATATCCGGCGCATCATTGCATATATTTTTGTTGGAAAGAGTGTAAGCATGAGGTCTTTGTTCTCTGAGTTTTAATAGATGTTTACAGTATTGGCTCAATTATTCTGATGCATATATGGCTTATTCCTTCACAATTGTTATTTAGTGAAGTCTGAAATTAAACAAAACAACTCAACATATTACAATGCACATAACACAGCTCCACAACACACATACAGTACACATGCATGTAAACGCAGAATAATGAGTAATGCATTCAGATTCTATGCCTTTCCTATAGTACCTGAAAGGATTGATGAACAGGAAGTCAGACATTTCCTATAAAGTCAGCCCCAACAACTCTGATTAATGATGTGGGAAGAGGGGACAGGTAGTGAAAAAAAGTCTCTTTCAATAATCCTAAAGTATACATAGTATTTCTATATTATGGCTTCTGCTGAAAGTTACAATCCTTCATGTCAGCGGTTGACAAACTAAAAGAGTGCTACCTAATTACTGTACAACTTTGCTAAACACCATCTCTCCTTATCAGAATATTGGCTGATATTTTAAAGCACAATTTACAAGCAACAAAAGTGTAAAGACATTTTAATTAGCTCAGCAGTGGGTTCCTATTAAACTTTCATACTTTTTCCATCTAAAAGCAGCAATTCCTACCCCAGGAGGTAGTATGCAGGTCCCAGAGGGGATACATGGAAAGATTTTGAATTTACTTTAATAACAATAGATTGAAACTAAAAAGACTAATCTTCTTTCTTTAAGTCAAGAAAACAAAATACATTTCATACATTTGCATGGATGACAGTTATACCAAAATGTATGTGGAATGTTTTATCTAAAATGAAATTTCAGTGACTTTAATTGTTAATCATAATGCTGATCAATATTGAATATAAATTCGAGTTTGTAGAAACACATTTCTAGTTTGTGTAGGTGTAGGGGTTTGAGCCCTACTGATCGGGCCGTGGGGATGCAAAAAGGTTGTGAAATACTGATCTAACTTTGTGAAAATAACACCACATGTTAGTTTTATGTGGATTGGCTACTTTTGTATATATTGATTGGCTTCATCACTGTCTCCTCTCCACCAGTATACTGGTGTGTGGTGGGCGTTCTGGCGCAATATGGCTGCCGTCGCATCATCCAGGTGGATGCTGCACATTGGTGGTGGTTGAGAAGATTCCCCCTTTCATGTAAAGCGCTTTGAGTACCTAGAAAAGCGCTATATAAATGTAACAAATTATTATTATTATTATTTTGTGTTCACTTTTAAATAAAGAATGGCACCTTTTAGGGCCTTTTGATTCAATTAAAAAAATTCCCAGACTCACTAGATGTTACAAAAGGATTTCTTTCAATTCTGTGAGAATTAGCTCAGTAAGGTGGTCTTGAGTGTATGGGTCTTGGGAGGGGGAAGGGGTGAGGTGTTCGTGGCTTTAGGCAGGTCAAGTTCATTATTTCCTCAAAAGGACAATTCAGGATCAAAACTATGGCATGCAGCAATGTAGTTGCTGTTAAAAGTTTAAATGAAAGGGGAAGGGAGTGAAGTTTAAGGTGAGGCCTGAAGGTGAATGCTTGAAAAAAATGGGCCGTTAAGGAGAGGGATTTAATTTTGTAATTTTGTAAAAATTCCAGGCCTGCCACTAAAGCAGCCTCTGACTCCTTAAAATAAAGGATGGGCGTCAGTGTGACGAGAGCCTCATTTAACCACTTGTCATTATTCAATTTTTTAGTCACATTCTATTTAAATTGTTCCTGCAGGCCAAAGAACATTAGTCGACTAGCCAACAGTAGAAGGGAATTCCAGGCAATGAACGGGTGAGTCAGTTTGTACCCACATTTTCCTTAAGCATGCCTCCTTTAAATAGTCTAAGGAAATGTCCAAAAGACCTAATTACAGCTCAGCCTTTTCTAAGTATACCAGTCAGTGTGTGATGCTTTATTGGAAGAAGATGACACAAAAGTGCTATGCAGCCACCTAATACAGCTTATTCCAGTTAATTTTGGAATGACGGATCACTGAAAAGTTTATGAGTGCTTTTCTGTCTGAAACAGTGTCTTATAGTGGTGGAAGCTTTGACTTTTTGAAAGCTTTGGTTGTCTTTGAACTTTGAGAGCTGCAGAATTGAATAGCAAATCTCAATTTGGGCACAGACAAACATTTATATTTGAATATACGCACAAACCCACATGTACATATTCGATAAAAGAAGCACAAAGTACCTCAGACGAATGTTGTTGGCCACTACTAGAAACAATAACATGCTTTAAACGGCTTAGTCATACTGCAACTATGGAATTTTGCAAAGTGTTGAGCTGGTGACCATTTTTCTACATTCATAGCTGCACAGCTTTCCATGCTGTATAAATACAAACAGGCAACGGAGAAACACAGTTATGAGACTTTCAAACCTATACGTCTAGTCTGAATAAAAGACAGACATTCAGCTTGTGACAATGTCATTTCTTTCTCAAAAAAGTGGTAGTTATGCTGTATACTTCGGAGACTGAGTTTGCCAGCTCTACTGCTGAATGGCTCTCTCTCACATGTTGAGTCTTTTGAGGCTGGCGGTGGGGTGCTGGTGCATGCTGGGATGTCCCTGGTGTGAGCTGCTGTTTATGTGGCCTGAGGACTGCCTGATGTGTCGCTGCGATGGAGTGAGAGACCACTGTTGAAAAGAGTCTCTGTGCAGTGCTGCAAGATCACCTTACACAGCCACTTCCTGCTTCCGCCCCCTTTCCTCACAAGCAGCCCAGTGTACCCACTTGGCCAGTGAGAAAAAAAAAAGTCAAAACAGAGGGGTTCAGTACGCCCGGCAGTGCAGCACAGGACCCCATTCATCTTCCTCCACTGCTCCAGGATGACTTTATTTTTCAAATTCACAAATATTTCCCTGTGAAAGCCCCTGAGGTTCAGGAGCAAGCATGTGCTTGACTTTCCTCTGTCTCTGATCTGAGGCCTCTGAGGCACCGCTTGGCTCCTCAGTGTGCGTGTTATAAAAATCCTGTCATGAGGGTGATGTGCAGTGTCAGTCACTGTGAGGGGTCTTGAAGGGGCTATGAAGGTCTATCAAGATGTCGCCTTTCCCAACAAAGTGGATACTTGAATCAAGTCACTCCAGACCTGGTTGTCTTTTGGGGTGAATGGGTGGTCACTAAAAAGTGGGGGTGGTAGGATAGGTATGGTAAAATGGAGTTTGGTAGAAGGGGTATTGCTATTTCTGGAATTACAGAGCACCATCTGGGCCCAACCACAGTTTTAGAGACAAGACTGTGATAGTGGGGCACACCTTATTTATGCAGAGGCCCTTGTCCAGGTGGAACAGGGAGTCAGGGGTGTTTAAGATTCCTGGGGAAATGGCAAAGTGGGTGAATAACTGGGAACACAAACAAACACTAGGGGCATTAATGACGAGGCTGGCGAGAGCCTGGATGTTTTTCCTTCTCTACTTAGCTCATCTAATGAGAGTAAGAGAGAAAGTGGGGGCTTTGAGAAAGAACTAATTTTTTTCCCCTCCTTCACTACAGTTGCCATACTTTCCGTCAATGGACACAGCTTAGATTTCTTAAAGCTTAAGACACATTTACACAAAACAGCACCCGATACGGCTGCTCCTGATGGGGGGGATAGGAAAATATTCACCCGGCACTGCTGGCTTCCTCCCTGGGCTACCCCTTGGATGTCAGCCCCACATCACTGAGAGAAGAATGACGCTCTGTACAGTGGCTGCATGGGGCCATTCATAGCTGTGAGTCTGGCCACAGACAGCATGTACGACCAACTGAGATCTTCTGGAACAGAACTGGTACTGATCCACTCTCTGTAGCACAGAACTGGTATTGATGGTCCACTTAACACAGACAGACCCAGTAGTCATTCTCACACGCTGGTCTAGGGTCAGCAGGATCCAAGTTTGCTGGAAGAGGCCTCATTCAGGTGGGCTGTGCTGGGGTCAGTCATGAGTGGACCTGTTTATTGACAGAGTGACTGGATTGATCAGATCCCATTAAAACTCCCATCATTCTCAGTTCTCTGTTTGGCTTAACCAAATATTTATCCCCCTTATGCTAATAGCATAAAGTACTATGAATATAAAAATACTCTCTTTTGGAGAAGTCCAAGGTAGCAATATAATCTCATGTAATGTGGAGATTTGTTGTGGTTAAAAAATGCAGCAAACAAAATAGATCAATGAATCAAAACTAATGCTAATCACCCCAACCACAGGACCAGGGATGAGTCTTACTGGAGGGCCACCTTCTTGCAGAGTTTAGCTCCATACTAATGGAGTGAACATGGCACGTTCCGAACCGTAACGAAACCGTGACCCTAAAACCATGATAAAAATCCAAACTGTGAGTAATTTGAACCGTTACACCCCTAATACCTATTCAAACACACCTGCCTGCAATTTTCAAGTAATCCCGACGACTTTGGTTAGATTGATTAGGTATGGAGCTAAACTCTGTAGAATAGTGGCCTTCAGTTGCATCTTCCTGGGTTAGACACAATACAATGGGCTAGTTAAGCATAGACACTAATGATCAAGACTAGTCAGCTGAAGGCTGCTGGGAGAAGTGAGACATGAGCTATTAGCATGAGTCCTTGATCAAGACACTTCAGGGGGATGATCCTTTTAATAGGTGTACTGTATGTGGTTTCAGATAAAAGCTTCTTGTAAAGAGTTACTCGCTAAACATGTCTAATGTAAAAAAAAATGTTGCACTAATTCACCAGATCTGTGTTACTTTTCCTTCTCATATTAGAACAAATTTCAGACAGCATTACTTGTCCGAGCCTAGGTGCCCAGAGGTGAGTCTCTGTCTGTGCCCCCCTCTCCTGCGTGGGCAGCTTTGGCTCATTTTAGGTATAGTGAGTATGAACCTGATGCCCAGCTGCAACAAGTGTCCTCTGTCTATTAGACCACTGTGGACTTTTGGTGGTTCAAGAGAAGCAGCCAAACCAAAGCAAGGCCTGGAGCTAGATTGAATGTAGAAATAGTTACTAATTCATAGTTTTAATGTTACGCATGCCACAAATAGTGCATAGTCTTAAGCATCACTTAACTGTTTCATTTTGTGGTATGGTCTAGTGGTCTGTAGGGGATGGAGAAAAAAATCGATTCTCCGATGTATCGCAATCCAGAATCGATTATGAGTTTAGTTAACAGCAGATACACAATGGCACTTTGTGTGCTTTAGAAACAGCCGTAGTCTGCTTGCTTTTCAATTCCCCACAAAAACCCTCGAACCATCCATAAAATAGTGTTCCATAAAGTTAGAAAAGGTTGAAGCGAATTACAAGGGCAATCGCGGGCTTTATTGCAATTTTCCAGTATTTTCTTTTTTCAAATGCTTTACAAAGGCATTGTTTTTATCGTTTGGAATGCAGTAAGCCTATTTCTATACATGAAACTCACTTACTGACAGCTGCTTTTAAAAGCTCACGTGCGCTTCGCGAAGAGCACACGTGGCTTTGTGCTCTAAGTAGTTAAGTGCACTTGCATCTCAAAATGCTTTTATGATGCTTAATTAATGTAAACACAGTAAGTTATGTCTTAAGGGATTAAACAGACAGGACAACACATCTGAATTCAGCCTATTAGATCTGCTGCAGTATATGATGTCATCAGTAATAGTCAAACTACTCTTAACTGGAAAGTGTTCAGAAACTTGAAGCACTCTTTGGTTATTGCTTGTAATTTCTTTGTTCTGCTTTATTATTTACTTTTTGCTTGTCTGGTTTAAAGCCTGGAAGCTCTTTACAATTACATTTTTAATAATAAAAAAAAAAAATTAAAAGCTCTTGAAATGAGTAGTTAAATAAGAAAAGTACAGATAAATGTAACATTCAAAGTCTAATTAAACTAATTCATAAGACAAAAATATATAGATCAAGAATTGTTTTGGAATTGGATCGTGACTCGGAATCGGATTAGATCGCGAGGTGCCTAAAGATTCACACCCCTAATGGTCTGGGCTGGTAACTGAAAGTTACTGAAACCTCACAAAGTGCCATCTGGGAAATGTGCACTGGAGCAAGGCACTTTATTACAGGTTTCTACAAAACTGTTCCTGTAATAGTAAAATTACTTGTGTAAATGTGTGTCTAGTTGCTTCCCAAATACCCATACATATAGTCAACCCTTACAAGGCATTATTTTTTACCATTCCAGAAAACAATGAACAAAGCACACAATAGTATTCTTAATAAACACTGTGACCAATTGATTAATTCTGCCACAATTACAAAACCTACTTATTCACAAGCCTGGAAGTAACATTTAGTTTCCATGCAAGAGTGAGTAGTAGTCCAGGCAGCTGTTTGCTGATAAGGACTCTAGGGCCTCAGGTGAGAGTCAAGAGACCCTTCTTACAACAAAAATATCTGCACAGCAGGTTGTAATCCTGTTCCACTGCACATTATTCATACTTTCCCTTTCTTTTTATGCCTGTTTTTATAGCTGGACACTACACTAATCTGTTCAATCCCTTGACTCCAGTGGATATCAAGAGAGGTTTCATAACTTCCCATTTTCTTCCCTCATAGTCCAGACCAGCTGCCCACGATGACAAAATCAAAGTTACTCCTACCTACACCTACAGCTGGTTAAATGCTTCTATATATGGCAGTGTGAAAACAATCAGTCAATTTGGGAAAAAAACTCTATAACTCAAATAAAAATGCAAGGTCCCAAGTCAAGATATTTACAGCCAGTATTGATATGTTGATGAACTTTTGGATAAAGGTTGCCTGTCAGGCTGCCAAGCTCCAAGCCCTGCTCCAACCCCAAATCTTACCAGCCTGTATATATTTAAAATCTATTGAAAGACATTTTATATAGAAAGTATCCTGTTAATCAACAACACATACTAATTTTTTTAATGTGGCATACTAGGAGCTAATGCTTATAATCAGGCAGTATTATCCTTACATTCTTTCTCAATCTCTCCATCTACTGCATAGCACCAGAACAAACGAAAAGATATAAGGAAAAGTGAGCATGTTGAAAATGTTATCCAATGTGAAAGATGAACAGTCAGGATGGGGTCATAAGGTTAAAGGGCTGGCATAAAAAACACAAACGGACAACCCAGTAAAAAATGCTGTAAACATCACAAAGACATATGGATCTCAGCAAGTTAGTTGACAATCTTTATTACTCTATTTATAAAATCATTATTGTAGCTAGTTATGGCCAGGATCAACTTTGTTATTAGAATTCTGCAATGTTCTTGCAAGTCTCCGAGTCGTTATGTTAAGGTTTATGTGCAGGTTCCTTACGAAATAAATCTTCTGAAAGACAAACAGATCAGCTATCCATCCAATCAAAAGTGAGAAGTGAGGAATGCAGGGCGTAAATTATGTATCACCTCTCCATGTGAGCAAAGCACGCAGCGATTGCACCCTGGAGCGCCTCTGATGAATAAACCATTTGCCTTGAGGGCCACTGAGGAAACGCTGTCACAGGCCATTACAGGGCTCTGCAGCAAGGACAAACTAGGGTCTGTGATTCCACTGCTCTCACTCTCCCTTCTTTCATTATGTCTATCCCTACCTCTCCATCCAGGTCAAGAAGTCACCCTTGTCCCACAGCTGCTTTTGTGCCTCTCTTTTTCGCTTCTACCCACGTTCTGCCATTCCCTAAGTCTGCTATAGCGTTGGCAGGATCGGAATCCCACGGCAATAAAGTTGTATACCAACTACAGTTAATTGGTTGAGGGTGGGGCCAGTGCTGGGCCAGCTAAAGGCCAACAGTCAGGCCCAAATCCAGAATAGATCCTTTTCATGTCTCTGCCCCTCAAATTTTCTAAATTTTTTCCTTACCTCAGTTGGACAAACAGCTTTAACTTCACACGCAAATATAGTTGCAGTCTGGGTACAGTAAGAAGTACACTACAAATTCAAACCGCTTGTTCAAAGCTAATTTGACTTGAAAATGTGCAAAACAAGTTTGTCTATTTTTGTACTCTTTTTAAAAAGGGAGTAATATGAGGGGGAAAAAAAGGCTTTTAAGAATCCAATTTCTAGGGGAGTGACCCAACTAAAGTCTCAGTTCTCTATCAGGCACTCTGACTCCAAATGGGAAGGTGATTAAAATGATATACTAGCTCGTAACATTTTTTGAGAGGTTTCTGAAATGTTAAAAGTGTCCAGCCACCCTGCAGTAAGAATAAGAGTACCTTCCCCAAAGGCTCCTAAAAAGGGACAGGAAAAACTACTTCATAAGATACTGGTATGAGCTTTTATCTCTGCTGTGGGGTTTGGGTGGTTTGCAGGGGGTTGTTTATATTCTGTAAAAATATTTCACTTTGGTTTGATGAATGTTACTACATATAGTCTTTTAAAAGCTGGGCCTGGATCTGTTCTCTGCAACTTTGTCAAGGAATTTGTGAAACCGCGTCTGAGCAAGTCATTCACTGCCATTCAGCTCTGTAATTCCTCCCCACCTGTGATGCGGTTGATCCGTTCGGATGGTATTCCGTTAACCCCCCCCCCCCAGATTCTTATGGTGGGAAGAATTACACTCCATCGTTTTGAAAGTGCCACCTATGACCTGCGCGTCTGGAAGGCAAGGAGTGTTAGCATAGCACACGTACTTTGCGTTTAAACACATTTATCAGCTAAGCAATGCTATGTTAGGCTAAGTCAGGCTATGCACGGTAATTGCATCCTCTGTAATCGAGTCCTTGGCAGGCGATGCACTGCTCTTTAAGTCTAAGCAGACGTCTGAGGCCAATGTAATTGCTGGCAATTGCAGCACCACACAGAGGACAGTGAGGAGGGGGAAGAGAGAGAGAGAGTGAGGAAATGAGGAGTCCTCACCTCAGCAGCTCCTGTTGAGGCTGGAATGTTGGGATTGGTGCAAGAGAGGCTGCCAGCACTGCTATGCAGGTCAGTGGGAAGGAGAGGGAGGGAGGGAGAGACCTGGGTAGATCCAGTGTTCCTTCTCTCAAAATTTCTTTCCACTCTCTGTCTTTATCTGTGTCCCTCTCAAAATAGAGTCAAAAAAGTTTTATTGGTGTTTTGCTGGAATATAGTGCCAAGCCATTTAAGGTACTTATGAAATACAAATTTACTATATGAAAAAAAGAAAAGAAAAAGAGGATATTACAAAAATAAGGAATGATGGGGATATTACAAAAATAAGTTTTTTTTGTTTTGTTTTTTTTGTGTACATTTTCAAGAAAAAAAAATGTTTTGTGCTTCACCACAAATAGTTTTTGGATTGCTTAGTCTGTAAATGGTCATGGTTTGTCTTGCCCTGGTATTTCCAATTGTAATGAGATACTTTGCCAATTAATCTTCTCATTTTAGGCTCCAGCAGAACTTAACATTTCTTTGGTTTAAACTGTTTTGGTTTTATTTCCCGTGTTCCATGTGCTTCTAGGTAGTTTCAGGGCGCCAGACTGTGACTAAATGGTACAGTATTAGCAACTTTTGTTATATTATTAGTTTAGACGTGCATTAAATGTATCAAAAGAACAATGGAATATAATTACAATATTTTGTGTTAAACTATTTTTGTACATTTGTATTCATACAAATTTTTTATTTATTTTTTTCATAACAAATAACAGAATCCATATAGTTTTACCTGTGGTTATCATGATCTACAAATGTATGATGCAATGGAAGACAATTTCATTAACAATTTTAATTTTGTTAATGAAAAATACTTTTACATCTGCATCCCAGCTCAAGCTACTGATAGTGTCAATTTAAGTTACTGTAAAACGTGCATTTCCAAGAGACAAAACATGTTATATTATTAACAACTCTGTGCTACCAAATCAGGTGCTGGTGCCACCATCTGTAGAACACTAGTGCCACTGCTCTCAAATGTTGTAGAAGTGTGACTTAAGGGTCTCTTTCTATTCTCTCTAGTTTCTTTTCATTCTATTGAAACATTTTGTATAGGCTGGCAAAATGAGCTCTTGACTCCTACATAGGTCAGGGCAATTGATAGATTTCAAAACCCAAACTAATCATCATCTATGGTGTGCTATTTTTAACCATGTCATTTTTGATATCATTGGGCTTCTTCAGAATTTAAAGATAGATTTGAAGTTAGTGTTTTGTGATAGTTCTTGATGGGTAACGGGAAATTGACTGAGCTCTGGCTGCTCTTACCGAGTATTCTGAGCAGCTTTAGTTTTTGTGTGATGTGGTCATGGTTTGAATTCAGGTCTTTCATGGGATCTGTGTAAATTGATTTTCAAAGTGCCTTTTTAAGATATCATTTTTTTTTTGGATCAACAAGTCTTGTAGTGCATTTATGTCCCCTCCAGGCTTCTCTAACTAGCCTGACCAGAAGGACTTTCATAGTCAACCAGCTTTATAAGAAAGACAATGCTGGCTGATCATGGCTATTACAACAGGATCAGCACCTAACCAGGACTAACTAGCCTAAACCAGCATGAGAATTAGTTTCGGTTTCACTTTACAGCTGATAGGTGAAGGTCTTCTCTCTTTTACTCGCCACGATTCAATGTCACCATCTGTGCTTATAGTTTCTGGTTTTCTTCTGGAATTTTTCTCAGGACTTTTGAGTAGTTTGTTGACAGAGTTGGTCTCCCTCTATAATAGGGTTGCATGGTATACTGACACTTTATAAAATAAAATAAAAAGAAAGAAAGAAAGAAAAAGACTGCATCAACGTCAAAGGGTTGGTATCGATCCAACCCTACTCTAAATCATCTCTGAGCTACTGGACAGAAGTGGAGGTGGTGAGAAGTTTAGGCTTGGGGAAGAAGATCAGATTACCTTTCATTTTTTTGCCATTTATGTATATAGTGTGCAAAAAGAATATCTCTGGATTTGCAATTACATATTCTGTATGCCTGCTTGCTCTTGCTGGAAACTCAACTTCCTGGAATTATTCTAAAGCCCTGGTCGTAGCGGCAAAATGCTTTTTTCATGAGAGAGTTTCAATGCATATGCTAGATAAAACTAGGCCCAACTAACCTAATTCATAACTTACAAATCCAAAACTTAGAGGTTTTCTGGCTTAATTCAGACCATCAAACTTTGTAGATGCTGATGGTTGCTGCTTGGCAGCTGCTAGTTTATTAGCAATTCAAGTGTAATAAAATCGTTGTGATCTTTAATCAAAATGTAATCATTTGCTATTTCTCTAAATTAATATTTCTTTTCTATTGATAAAACTGTGCTGGCTTATCATGTAGCCACTGTTCTAGCAGATCTCCTGTATCATTGCAAATACGTCATATATTGTGGAAAAAATTACGCAAAGTTCGCAATTCAACAGAAATTCACAATGACCTTACAGCTAATTAGTCAACTAATCATTTAGTCAACCCACTGACTAGTTGATTTTAAGTCTGAAGTCTATTATTGTGCTTCAATAAGCTACAATCAAGGTAGCACTTCATCTCACTTTACGGTCAAAATGTCATCCAGATCATTATCTTGTTGTCTGCTATTTTTCCTCTCCTGTCTCTGTTTTTCTTTCTATCTGTCTTTATCTTCCTCCAGATACTAGCCCTGGGGGCCGGCCATGTTTATGCCTGTACAGGGTCCTGAGCTTTTGGATGTGTGACATCATGATTTTCACAAAGGTCTATGAGCCAATTCAATGCTTAAAATGCTTGGCTAGAGGACAGAAACAATGTGACATGTATTCCAAAGGTGTTCTTCACTATCTTAAAAATCTTGAAAATTGTTGGTGGGGAGTGAAAGAAAGAGTAAACAGGAGAGGAGAAAGAAAAGAGACACATGGCTTGTAGTAAATTAAACAGACGGAGGGAAAACCGAGTGGCCTAAGATTCATAGCTACTTAGGGATGTAAGAAATGGGAGGTTGAGGGAGATAGAGAGAAAAATGGTTATGCCATTGGGTCTAATAAAACTGTGTCTGTTATTGCATGTTTCTAAGCACTAGGTGCTTTTACAAGAGTATAAAGACTCACAAAAATCAGGTCAAAAGAAATGGTGTAATGGTGACTAATAATGATATTGGTTACAAACTATCAAGCTTTGACTCTACACTACCCGAAAAATTATCTTAATATTATTTGTATATTATAAAGAGATGAACATGTTTGATTATTGCATGCTGTAAATGTGTGGAAAAATAATGCAAAAATTGCTTGTTGGAGAAAGTAGCAATGCTACTAGAATAGGTAGACTGTTTTGAAAACAGCTGAGCCACTGTCATGCTAATGAAAAATGTTTAGTTGGCTTCTCCCCTACACTGGCACACAGACACCATACAGACGCTTGATCAGAGAGACCAGACTTTAATAGGCATGCCAGTGGGCAGCTGGCACGGAGCAGGGTGGCTATTTTTAGACTGAATGGAGATTAATTTACGTAAAAAAATAACTTTCTTTCTTTTTCTCATTCACTCTGTCTGTTTCTGCCTTTGCGATCAGGGCCTCTGTGGTGGTTCTCACGTTTCCCTTTCCCTTTCTTTCTGCCTCTGTCTCTTATCCACTTTCTTTCCATATTTTCCACACATTCCTGTTTTCCTCCCTCTCTCTCCTTACTCAGCCCCTTTAAATCTGATGTAATGCTTACCCCCAGATACCCTCATACTCCGCTCGGCGCGAACCAGCTGCCAAGACCCCTGCTTGCATCTGTCGGGTGATCTGTATCCCTTCATCGTCACACATAACACGAACGAGAGAGAAAATAATCTCTAAGGTGGTCAGAATATGCATAATGTTCTGGCCGGTTGCCAGGGTTTTCTGGGTGGCTGCTAGGTGATTACTTGCTAACCCACACCAAATTTCTACTCTGTTGTTACCCTTAGGTAGGGGTGGGCAATATGACCCAAATTCTTATTTCACGATAATGATATATTTCACAATTAGTTATTTTTGCTTTAAATAATAATAATAATTTTTTAGATCATTAGGCTTGCTGCGATAGTCAGTGTTACCGTTGTTCAGCCGCAACATCGGTTACATCATTCGCCCACTATGGCACCACCCCCCCCCCCCCCCCCCCCCCCCCCCCCCCCCCCCACTGTCGTTTTGATTTTTTATAGTAATAAAAATAAATTAGTTCAGTTAGAGAACAAACACTACAACTGAACGTTTGCCACCCGAATTGGCACTAATTTAAAACGGTGCGTGTCCACTGGCATGGAGTGTTTTCGGTTCATTCCTATCGAAGCTCAACTTTCATAGGAATTAATTGAAAACGCTTGCTCTGCTCCGCACCGCTATGAATACCCGTGTGGCATTTCGAATTAGCGATTTTAAAAGCGAAGTGCAAAAGAGGCTGGGTTCAGTACTCATGCACTCCATGAGCAGAAGCTCAGACAGCGCGCATATAGCGCAATGAGTTCTCTTTTGCTGCTTATTGCAGTTCAACGGTTTAAAATCACATCACTTGTTTTTAAACTGCAATGCTTAAACGCATGCAAATGATAACGTCACATGAGCGTAACCGTGGTAGAGTCAATAGTCAGATTTCTACTGGTTAATCGTGCCTACTGGTATATCGCACCCAACCCCTACGGCTGGCTTTACATTTGTAATAATAATACATTTCTACTCTACTTTGGCCTCAAATTATATATCGTAAAAAACAGTGTACTAATCAAAACATCAAGACCCTGGTAACAGGACCAGTACAATTTTAACACTATAGAACTTTATACTTTGTGTTTGTGCGAGCTTAGGCCTGCTCATATTGCCATTCGCCACACTAAGATCAGAAAGTGATGACGAAGCTGACTTCTGCATTCACACACACATGCCATCATCTCACAAAACTCCTGTCCCAGGTGCTGCAACAGGGGAAACACGCTCCTTTGCCTTTTACAGGGCTCTTTCGCCCTGACCCGTGACACTTTATTGGGACACAGACTGCAGCTACTGTAGCAGTGCTTACTGGCTCAGTAGAGCCGAGCGAGCTGCCCTATGATTCACAACCGCCAACGATAACCTGCCAATCACAATCAACTTCTGCACGAAAAGTAGGGGTCGAAACTCAACTCAATGCAAATAATTGAAAGCACATGTTGTCATTTTTTTTTTTTTTTTTTTTACCACTGCAATTATTTGGGAATGAGCCGCAATATTTTGCTGAGTGCAACACACAGAGCTCCCCGCTCCCCGGGAGAGAGTGGAAAACTCCGCCTCAGCAGTACCGGTGAATATCTCTTATAATGATAGGGGCAGGATAAAATAGACGACTGCTAGCATACTATTTAATAACCAGAGGGAGGATAGAGTCAGGGGCGTAGCAGCCATTATAACGGCCCCCCACCCCCCACATTTTGGGAGATAACAGTTGAGTTTTGCTTTGCTGCACTGCAAATAATAAACTAGGTGGCAACTTAAATGACAGCTTTAAGACTAAGCAGACGTCTGATACACCCAGACTGCACTGGCAGTCGATCAAGCAAACAATCAGTAAGCGATAAGTTTAATGGCCACTTACTTGGCCAACACTGGGATAAAGTTTTGTCATCTAAATAATATTAATGTGCCATGCTGAGAAGTTTTATAATGTATCCCCCATATATAAAGTCTAATATGGGTTCCTGAAGCATGTTCTGAAGGAACTGGCTTTGTCATAGCCAGCAGCAGTAGAGAAACCAAAAAGGACCCTTTTTTTCCATCACCACCATCTAAAAGATGTCATAGAGACTGAGTATTGAAGTGGATTTGTGTGGATTCAAAGTAATGGAGGGCAGAAGAGACAGATAACGGGAGATCTCTCTGTGTAATGAATCCAATCTTCAAGCAAAATGAACTGGATGAATATTTTAATGCTACCGATCCTGATCTGAATCTTGACTCACACCATGTTTGTTCGTTGGCCAGAGAAGAACTGGCCCCCCGATTGAGCCTGATTTCTCCAAAGTTTTTTTTTTTCTCTCCATTCTGTCACCTGATGGAGTTTGGGTTCCTTGCCACTGTCGCCTCTGGCTTGCTTAGTTGGGGACTCTTCATATTCGACAATATTATTGATCTGACTGTACCAACCGCTGTTGTATGAGAACTGAGCTGGATGATGACAATTTTTTGCAGAACTGCTTTATAGATTAAATAATTGATGATCTTTACAATGAAACTGAATCAACACTGAGCTGACTTCAGCCGAAATGCATCATTTTCCATTTATCACTAAAAAGCTTTTTTGAAACAATCTGTTTTGTATAAAGCACTATATAAATAAAGGTGCCTTGACTTTCTAACATACTCGGCGTGAGTAAGGGTATACTGTGTGCATGTTAGATAAAATCGAATAACACACCCCTGCTCAGGTGCATCATGGCAGCTGTCACAACACGAAACCTTTTAAGCATGCTTAAGCATTCCTATTAGAGGCATCACATATAGAGCCGTTTGTGAACAAAACAATCCCATTGTCGAGGGAACTATGTCTAAGGTGTTTCACCTTTCTGGCTGTTTTTAAAGCACTTATGTAGTTAGCATTCTTGGAGCTCTCTTTCACACATAGCATATGCTACCTTAAAGAAGTTTTGAGGACTTCTTGTATGCCATTTTTTCCCTTTGATGTAAATTGACAAATATAGCTGTAACTATAAACTAGCCTAAATTGCATTATACCTCTATGAATCCTGGAAAAAATTTAAAGGTCAACAAATATATGATTATGCTGTTCAAATGAGATGATTTAATTATAGTAGGTAAACATCTTCCATTCCTAGGTTAACATAAATGGTCATCTTAGCAATGTGTCTTTGGGACTAATCTTAATGTCCCGTCTCAGAGAACAGCTAAAGGCAAAAACACTCCACTCACATGGACACCCACATACACAAGATTGTGGGACAACCGCAATCATCAACTCATCACTTTGGACTGTCAAAAGACCTAAGTGTAGTTTGATGTCTGATCAGATGTTGAGGGTTCTCAAATGAAAGTGTTTATGCTGTGGCAGAAGCCTCTAGACAGCTATTAAGTTTTCATATCAACATCACATGATGGGGAAGTTTTGATGCCCATGTGTGTCCGGAAGAATCCCGTTCTTTTATCCTGAGCCATCTGTGTTGAGAAGTCACAGATGGTTCATATAACAAAGGCTTTCCCCCTCATATCCTTGGTTATTTAAAGCCACACATTTGATAGGAAATCAGACTTCTAGGGATTGTATGGAGATTGAACATTAAAAGGTCTCGACCTTAACAAGAGCCAAGATTATGCTAAATGTTAAAGATTTTCAATACAGATCACAGATAGAGTCTTGGTATGGGATGTACAATAATGTACAGCCTAAAAAGAATGGGAAGCCTAAAGTTTTAACTTTGAAAGTTTGAATGAACGTTGAGGCCAGAAAGATACTCTACACAAGTATGCAAACTTCTTTGCAAAGTTATTTGCCATGGCAATAGTTGACCTAAAAGCGAACTGACCATAGAGAAAGATGCCCACTATATCTCCACTTGCGGCAGAGCAGAGAATGTAATGTTTTTCTGTGATTTGTGTACAAAGTTATGGTTACATTGTATTCCAGAATTACTATCCTTAATAAGTCGCCTTGGAAAACAGAAACTGCCCCATGAATGAAAGTAAACAGAAAAAAGCCAACAGAAACTGTTCATCTCATCTTCCCTATTGTGATGTACATCCAAGTTAAACAACAATGTACGGCAGCACTTGATTTTATCCATCGGGAATTGATTGGATTGTTGGATCATCATTTGCTAATTGCTGCAATCTCATGTGAGTGACAGGATAAAAGAAAGGGATTATTGTCTAACTGGCGAACACATCATCAGAGAAGAGACGCTGCAGGGGGAAGAAAGTTATTTTTATTAAAGTTCATAAGGGCATGTGATGATTTTTTTTTTAAACGATGATGTGCACAGCTAAATAATTTATAATAACCACTGCTTTATTCCATAAAAAAAAAAAAAAAAAATTGTCCATTTTGATTTCATTGTGAGCAAGAAGTAGAAGAGTGAAGAATCACACTCCTTGACCTCATGACCTGGTCAGTCTACCCCAGGACACTCCACATATGGGACTTTAATATGTGGGCTTTTCCAAAGAAGAACCTGTTAGTACTTGTCATAAAAGCATCTAGGGGTACACATTAGCCTGAGGTAAAAGAGAAAGTGGCACGTGTGGCCGCCACTCCCTCCCTCGGCTGTTAACCTTCCCTTTTACAATTTCACCCCTCCCTCCCCTAGTATTCAACCCATCAGACCTGTTCACTTTGGCCCTCTCCTCTTTTTTTCTCTTGCTCCCACCACCTGTTCCTCCTTTTCTACACCTGCAATGTCATAAAAACAGGCATGGAAAGAAAACGAGTTTACATAGCTATTTCTTTCAGCTTGCACACAGCTGGAGCATCTCCAGTCGCATCTTCATGTCGTTAATGTCCTTAACACATTCCAGACCCTGTATCTGTTCCATCCATTGGGCGGCAAATACTGTTGACCAGTAACTGTTTTCTATAACCTCAAGTGGGTCATTGGTGGCTTACAAATCCCAAGACATTAATTTAGATATGTCAATATGTATATGTCAATATATAAGTGTGGCGAGCAGGACGAGGCCGAGGGCCGTGAGAGAACGGCACGAGGCCGGTGGCGTGATTGATAATGAGCGACACCTGCGCGACGCACCGGTCTCATATCTCTCACGGAGGAGCGACGACAGTGAAGATCGAGAGAGGCCAGGCCTGGATTTTATTTGTGTTTTGTTATATGTGACAGCAGTCGTCTGTGAGGTTTGTATTTATTTATTTTATTATTAAAATCTCTTGAATGTTCGCCGGTTCCCGCCGCCTCCTTCCCACAATAACGTACTTTGCTACAATAAGTAACTGACATACCTAAGAAAGAATATAGTGAGAAAGAAACTTCTTGCCATGAAATTGAAAATAAGCAATGAAGCAGCTGGAAGCAATTTCTGCAGCACTAGTGGGATGAACAGGTAATCCAAAAACCCTAATCAAACAATTTAACCAGTTATTCAAAGTCTTAAGAATTACTGAAAAATTCCAGGCAGGTGTGTTGGAGCAGGATTGGTGTACAGCAACTCTCAGGCACTCGGGTAGGACACACACAGGACAGGTGGATGCATGAATAAAAGTAGTGATGGACAGATGAAACAGCATTGAGATGGAGGTGCAAAAACAGAGTTGAAAAGAGAGGGAAGTCCGGGGATTGAGTCTTTCCCGCAAAATCACTGGCGCTGATGTATGAAGCATGCTACACTGACGCTCCAAATCTATCACCTAAGTCATAGACGCATGATTCACTTCAGCAAAGAATCTGCATTTATGAATGATTGAATTGTGTGTGACTGTTAGAATATACCTCTTTGCATACTTGTATCTCAGAAAGCCTCTGATAGTCTGCTCTCATGTGAGTGAGTCTTGTGTATTCAGATTTTGAAAAATGAGCTTTAAGTGGGCAGTCCACATTACAGTGTATTCTGGCCAGGAAACACCTACTTACACACAAAGTGACAATCACATTTAGTTTATTTCTGCAATATTTACTCTGGTATATCTGAAATTGGCAATTCCTCAAACAATCTGAATCTACATTTGTGCTCAAGGACATCTCATTAACTTGCTACTGAATGTCTCGCATGACATTTGGACAACTCCGTGTCAAAATTCGGTGTGTAACTTGTCCTGCACATCAAACCATGTGGCTTGTTGAGGAGTCTGCAATTATTTTTCTAAGCAATCAGACTTACCATTTCAATCGGCAAACAATGTAATAACAAGAGAACAAAACAAAAAATATTTGCATTCAAGGAGTGATCTGAGAAAAATCTAGAGGAATATCAAAGACTTGGGGATGGGCTTGTTTTGACTTGAGCAGGTAAGGAAAGCACCAAAATAGCACTCGGAATACCCTAGCAACCACTCAGACCACCTTAGCAACTGCATGTGGCTGTGTTTTCTTTACAGGCAAATATCACTGTTTTCTTCCAAAAATGTGAAAATCTAATTCTAATTATTCTATAATACAGTTACTGACCTTTGTAGACGTGAGACATTGTATAATGCCTTTTACTCGCCTTTGATTCCTTGTGGGAAGAGAATCAAAGTGGTGGTTCGCTATGCATCAAGGGACGTTTTCAAAGATTTTCTCTACACACAACCCCTTGCTTCCTCGCAGACTGTGTGAATGTTTATGAATGAGAGCTGCTCGAGGGTGTGTACAGGATTTGCCAAAATGGCTATGTGGTGCACATTTGTCTTGTTTGGTGTGTGCCAGTGTTTACACAGCCTCATAAACAAAGACGACCAGCCGGAAGTGCTCAGCATAGATATGCCTGACCTCTTTCACCAGCTAACTAAGCCGTTAAGAGCCACATGCTATCTTTAACCCTTACTGATGCCATTGTGTGTGTGTGTGCGTGTGTGTGTGTGTGTGTGTGTGTGTGTGTGTGTGTGTGTGTGTGTGTGTGTGTGTGTGTGTGTGTGGCAAAAAAAAAAGAAAAAAAAGAAAAAGTGCCTCGGACCCAACCAGCTGTCTGATACATTTCAGCACCGGTAACATCAAGAAGACCACATACATAGTGCACATCAGATAAACCAACATGTTTATCTAAACTAGACACACTCCATTTGCTTTTGACAGACAATATACACAGACGTATTACAATTCTTGAGCACACTTTGAAAAAGATACGCAAATAGAAACTGATGACATAGCACTACTAGTACTGTGAAACCAGACATATTTGCTTTTTCTGAAGCTCAAGGTCAAGACCGTGACGTGGGCTTCTGAATCACAAACAGTAAGCTAACTAGCTATCAAAATTGCATCTAATTTAGCTAAATTTTTTAGATGTTTCTCACTACAACTTCCTTTTCCAAGCACTTTACAGTCCTCTGAATAACCATATTGATCTGTGCATAGAAAAAAGTCTCTCATTTCCCACGGATCACTCCTGAATAAGCCGTTTGAACCGGTTATGCTTACTCTGACCCAGCAAACATGCGTGTTTGAGGCACAAACACTGCAGCGTCTGGGCGCACCCATGGGGAATGTGACATCAGGGCCTGACTATAGCAGCTGGGCTCCATGCAGCATTTACAGGTTAAAACAGTGCCACAGTGGTTTCCCCACATCTAAGAACTGCCCTGGTGGCACAGACAAGGCCAGATTCAGGTCACTGAACAGGACAGAGGCACTATAATGGATTCAAGTGTGGATACAGGCAAAACCCTGTTCCCAAACCTAGTGACCTGCCTTCTTTTTTTATTGTCTACATTGGCAGCTTGCTTCTACATCACCATCTAAATGAAACCTCTTATGTCACTGATTTAAAAAGCCTCTTCATCAACAGCAACTCATTCATCCAGAAATGGAAATTGTCATCATTTGTCATTGTCAACATGGAGATATATTTTCTTAAATGTCTTTTGTGTGTGTGTGTGTGTGTGTGTGTGTGTGTGTGTGTGTGTGTGTGTGTGTGTGTGTGTGTGTGTGTGTGTTCCACAGAGGTCATTCAGGTTTGTAATGACATGAGGGTGTAAATGATGACAGTTTTCATTTTTGGGAAGCATATTCCAGATAAATAGCACTTTCAGGTTTCAAACTATTTTATATGAATATGTATACGTAGGGATATTTCCAAAGAATGTGAGCAATGGTGTCCCAAAAAGCCCTTCCACAAAGCTATTAGCAAAGTGTACAGATGATGGTCATTTAAAGCAAGTCATTTTGCCACCTTTAATCATATTATCCTGGGATATATTTTCTCAAAATCTTATGTGGGATTTTAAAACGTTTAATTGTACATCCAAGGAATATCAGCAGACGATATTCCTTAAATATTTATGTTAATTTATTCCACACAGACACAGTATGCAAGTTGAAATAAGTAGGGCTGATAGGTGATGCCCATCTTCATATACAATTTGCCAAAGTGTGTTTGTCACAATACATTAAGGATACATGTCAATTTGGTCCAAAATGTAAGGCAGCATCACAAGACAAAAGTTAACTACAGCTAAGAGAGAAAAAGAGAGATAGATGTTAAAAAGTAGCTAGTTGGTAGCAAAAAAGAATGCCAAAGATTTGTTTAGACTAAATATAAATTTACGCTTATGCAATCTAACAAACAAGTGTTCTCCAAGAAATATGAAGGAATGTGCAAACACATCATTGAATAGTGAATTAACTGTTTGCATAGTCTGTACAAACACAAACATCCATTCAAACTAAACCACATTCCTCTGCAGTGTGAGGTGTTGGGCTCAGTACAGTACAGTGGTTTGAGACAGGCAAAGGGACTCAAAGTACAGTTATTACAGTTACAATCTTTATGGAATAGCCATGTGTTAACTCTTTCCCCGCCACTGACGGAAATTTCCGGCTTTCCGTGTTTTCACTGTTATGCTGTAGGGTGTGTTATTACGCATCTTCTGAAAGAGTACTGAATCTGAAGAACCAGAAACAAGCGATAGCATATGTAAGCAGATGCATATGTAAAATAACACAATCATCATCATTAAACAGCAAAAGTGCCTAACGTTACCGAATGAAATGTCGACCCAGGACGAGCTATAGGACTGTGAAGCTTTGGAGGTGTTGATGGACTCGATTTACTCCATCTCCATCGTTCTGAATCTGATCTGGATATAGTCTTTGACAAAACACGCTTTTCTCAGCTTTTTGCTCAAAATGTTGCTTTTTTATGAAACTTACCCAAATTCAAGTGTTGATCAAATAAAGAATGCATTAAACTAGAATAAGCTTAAAAAAAAATTAAAAGCAGAGGGTCTGTTCTTTCTTTTGATATATTGCCTGTTCAGATATTCATACAACTAAATAATTTGGGGGCCATGAAAATTTTGTGAAAATGTTCAAAAATGCTAGTGGTGGCTGGCAACTAAAAAAAAAAAACCCCTGGCGGGCAAAGAGGCTCATGGATTTGCTCCTTTTGGGGTTGAATCTTTAACCTTCCAGTTACCAGCTCAGATCTATTCCACATATTCTTTTAGCCAATCAGAATTGCTCATCAACCATTTCCACAGGTCTGCTGGTCTTGAAAAAGAAAATCCCCCCCCCCCCCCCCCCCCCCCCCCCAGACATGACAGTGAGTCCTCTAAAGAGCTCATGGTTTTCTTCTTTGAATAGCTCATGACATCAGCTTTGGGCAGGTCAGCTGTCTGCCTGAGCAAAACAAACGTGTCTAAACAATGCCACATCTGGAGATGGAGAAGGGTGATTGAGAGAGAGGAAAGAGTATGGAAAAGAAAAAAAAAACAGGGGGAGGGAGAGAAAGTAGAGGAGGAATGTGGCGGAAGAGAGTGGAAATGAAAAAAAGGGGAAGCAGCCAGCTGTTTTGGACAAGTGCCAGAGTGTCTGGGGATGTGCAAAGCTCTAGTTTACGGGAGATTCCCTCACACAGACCTTTCTGAACGTTTAAACCCCCAGCCATGTGCATGAGCGAAAGAAATAGCATCTTGTCTACCTCACTCTCTTAGTCATCATTAACACACTGCAAATACTAACACACACACACACACTAAATTACCTCAAACAGTTCAGATTTTGACAACCCACTATTCTGGTACTTTTGTACAAATCTACACACTCGCACTTAATTTATCCATCTAAATTAATTATTCAATCCCAATCTGAATTTTAAGGCACTATAATCTTTTTTGCAAAGAATAACCTCTTGTCATGAGTTGCTAGCAGGTCCTGAATGGTTGCTAGGGCAATTGCTAGATGGTTGAAAGTACACCTCCAAGTCTAGATATTGCTCAGGTCCATTTTTATTCTGTTTATGGAATTCTTTAAACTATTTATCATTCACCATTTTGAATGCTTAGAAAAGTAATAAAACACTCCTCAATAAGCTACACCATTTAAAATTTAATTCATGTCTGTAGCACAAACTTTATATCTTAGAAAATTAATTACTAATTAGTCATGAAGCTGACACATTTTCAAAGCAGTCCTATCTGACGTAAAAATGTAGTTGTGTGTTTGTTTTTCTGCTTGGGTTTAAATGTGGCAACATATGGAACTGTGTTTAACTGCAGACACAACTCTCCCTCTCTCTCTCTCTCTCTCTCTCTCTCTCTCTCTCTCTCTCTCTCTGGCTCAGTAAACCCTACATTATGGGGACAAAATGTCCCCACAAAGATGGCAATATACGAAATCCTTTTCCTTGTGGGGACATTTTTTTGGTCATAATGAGGAAAACTACTTATAAATCATTATAAGTGGAGTTTTTTGAAAATGTAAAAATGCATAAAGTTTTCTGTGATGGGTAAGTAGAGAGAGAGAGAGAGAGAGAGAGAGAGAGAGAGAGAGAGAGAGAGAGAGAGAGAGAGATCGTTGTGCTTATATCTTTGGCATAACTGAGCAAAACTGGTACCACAACTTTCACACGTCCACACATAAACACACTCAGCAAGAGGCCAAATCCCTGAACTGTCATTTCATGTGCACACTACTCTAAACACACATCCCTGATTATAATGCCCTGTTAAACATTTAGGAAGCAGATTTCCCACAATGCTGTTCTACTATGTAGTCATGCTCTGCCATATCCATTGTCACAACAAATATCTTGGCCAAAATCATCTACAAAACAAAATACACTTCAAAGGCCTATATGAGGAATCAGTCAACTTCAGACATTTATCCAAGCAATACTCTTTCCTGTATAACCCTTCATTTGCTTTATCAGGACACCTCAATTTTACTGTCTCTCTGACATACTCAATCAACATTACTTCAGTTGATTCTGAAGAAGTGGATTTCTCTCAGGTCACCCTCAAGTCTAGTGGATTATTTTGCTCACTTTATCATCTGCCAGTTGAAAAGGATAAGTTTGATCACTTGGAAAAAGTTACTTTGTGAAGCATAATACTTAGTTAAGAATTCGTTCAAATCACTAACCGTAAGTTTGAACAATCGTAATGATAATAATGCTTGCCTTCATGACACAAACCTAATCCGCAAATTGTTTCTTTGGAAGGTTTTCTAATCACATTAAATCAAGACCGGTTTTATAAGGCTCACCACTTGAGTTAATAGAGGATAAAATACTATTAGAGCCTAATGTTTTCCAAATTCTAATAGGGAGCATGCAATTTTTATTTGTTTTAAGGGAATGATGCATTGGTAACTGCGGATCTCCTGAGCAGTTAAAGTTAAGAGCTCTGCTGCTGGTTCCATTACGGCTCAGAGTTTGTATGTGTTTGCACGTGCACAAATGCAATGACTTCAGGAATCCTCACGGGATAGGGTTAGAGTTACAAATCGTTAGGCAGTGGTCAAAAGGTCAGACTAGATTGTTACGCCTCACCCAACTGTAGACCCCCGGTAGCAGTGTTAACAAGGAATGTGTGAAACAAACAATCATATGCACCAGGAATACAGGCTGAGAACAGTAGACACTGTTGGACAGGGGTCTCCCTAACCCCCCGTTGTTTTGTTTGGGATGATACTCTATATAGATTTCAACAAAACAGAACAGGAGACAAAGAATCTCTGTTGGATGTAGCCCAAGAGACTGCTTGGCATTTTGCAGTTAAGATACCACAAATCCTATATAAGCCTATGGAAGACGGTGGACCATGTCTGGACAGGCTGGATTGACTCTGGTATGTTCTGCATTGGAGTGACCTGGCGTTTGGGGCCATTGGGAAGTCGGAAATGCTTAATGGGTTGGTTTGGATGGGCGGATTGACTCCAGAAAAAATTTACTACAGTTTTTACTGGTATCTAGTGGGGCTTAGTAACCAAATACCACTTCCTTCTCTCCAGTGTTCTGGACAGGAACTTCTTTACTTGATGAAGACACATTATCCAGACTACAGTGAGTTTCTCTCAGCTGCTGTCAGTAATACAGTTAGGCAGGAGACACTGGGACAGGAAGAACCAGCTATGGTTAATGCTTTCATACGGCATCCCTTGGTCCATATGTACCTTTATCTCTCGGTCCTCATAACAGTCCTTCTATTATGTCCATACATCCCTTTACCCTTGCATCTCTATGTCCCTGTCCATATGTCCCTGTGTCCCTCAAGTGAAACTACCAAAACTTTACCAGCCAAACACAACCATGAATCTCCCCCTCTCTCTCTCTCCACCTCCACTGCCAGCTCTGGAAAGTTCATTTGTGACAGTAGGTCCGTCTCCTTCACTCTGCACGTGTTTTTTCAATTAGCCAAGGCTCCTGTACACTATTCAGAAGAACATTTGGGAAACCATAATTCTCATGGCCCTGCACAAAAAACTAATGGAAACTCGCTTAAGATTTTTCCGGGGGTGGTTTCAAAAAGAGCCATTACCCCAAGAGGGGAGCGGGGGGTTTGTTGTATTCATCCCAGAGATGAAGGGATGAATTGGCCAGAAGATTAGACAGACGAACGGATGGGTGGAGTGATGGACGGATGCATTACGAGTGAGAGGTCAAGCTGGCCTTTCTAAAGGTAAAAAGAAGTCAGACAGACGTAGAGATACTCAGAATAGAGGTGAGTGGAGGAGGTGAACGAGTGCACGGATGGAGAGATTTTCCTCAGAATGCGGATGAAAGCTGGCCGGTCCGGATCTGGAGCGGGCCGCAGGGAGAAGGGACATGTCCAGAGGACTCAGATCAAAGGAGAGAGGCGGCTGAGAGACAGATGACGGGCCATCCCCTCCCCTCCATCCCAGAGTCTCTATTTACACAGATGAGTTTGAAAAGCCTTCAGCAAGATTCTGACCTTCAGCACAGCAAATAAACACACACACGCACTCATATAAACATGCTAATGCAAATTCATTCACACACACCTGACGGTGTATCAATACTCACAAATGTTTACATGTGCACGTGTGTTAAGCCACACTCACATTAACATTCTCCACATTTTGTGTACACGCATACCTAAAATATACATATCATATATACATCTTTGTACTTCAGGTTAGCTAAAACTCCCATAATGCACACTTAACATACTTGAGTCTACTAAAGTCCTTTACATAAAGTAAACCTCAGCATTGATACATGGAAATCAATTTCTTCTCTAGGCTGTCACAACCATAAATAAAGTCATTAGTATTGCTCCTATTTGTATAGATCTTGACATAAAATGGTTTTGTAGGAAAAAATTGTTTAAAAGGCTGCCTAAAAGTGCACATTTTGAGTCAGTAAGTGTGTGTGTTAGTATGTGTCAGTGTGTGAGGACACAGACCCCCCATGCTGACAGACAGACAGACAGTCAGACAGACAGCCAGACAGCCAGACAGACAAATGTCTACTTTCAATAATAACATTAGCATTGGCATTACAATGACAGCAGCAACTCTTACCTACATGCTTGTGAAGTCTGGGAAAGTGAGAGGTTCATATCTGCCGCTGCAGTTCCTGTGCTGCACGTTTAGACCCAGAGGAGAGGGAGAGAGAGAGAGATAGGAGAGAGAAAAAGAGAGAGAGAAAGAGAGAGAGTGCAATGGAGCAGCGCAGCCCCCAGTCCCGGCACTCCAATTCTACGTTCTGAGGATGAAAAGAGAAGTCTTCATTACCAGCTGGAGACCACGCCTCCCACCTCTCCCCTCTTCCCTCCCCGCCGCTTCCCTCTCCCTCCCAGCCAGTAGCAGGACGCAAAGTTTGTCCCAGCCAAGAGAAGGCCAGTGATCTGCCAAAGCAAACCTTCAACCACAACCAACTGCCAGTACAGTGAGAGAGAAGGCTATGACAGATCCAGTCGAAGGGAGCACAGTAAAGGGGCTAGACGCACTTTTTGATCAGTGTTGTTGAACTCATTTTAATTAAGGCTTGCTGTAGGAAACGGGACATCAAACAGACTGTCGGTTTATGGGAAGGCACAGCTCGGAGCGCATACACATTTGTGCGTGTGCCAATGTCCTCTTTCATGCAGCACCGGTGCAAAAAAAAGAGGATATTTTGCATTACTTATGAGTCAACTTTGAGTTTCCCCTCTCCCTCTTGTCATCTGTCTCTTGCTTTCCACCGTTGCCAAAGTGAATGTTATCCATGGCAGTCAAGAAAATCACTCTTTTTAGGAGAGCTGCATGCCGTCTGTAATTATAAGTGGGGTTGGGCATGAAGTCTGCCTACAATCCCAGCTCCGATGCCACAACACACACACACACACATATACACGCCCTAATGGGAGTGTGAGCCAAACCAGGCCAGTGTGCTCGCACTCCTCCACTCTGAAGCACAGCATGACAGTTGAGACTATATTTTTAGCATATCCAAAACCTTTTTTATTCATATTGAAATTTTCATAGGAGAAATTATGTTTGCCTTGAAAAGACACAATCAATGGAAGCATTCATGGCAAACGGAATTTTTACAAAAAACTCTTAGACGCTCCTTTTCCCAATTATTTCTGTGTGCATGCATTACAGGGCTATTTTAAAGTGAACGTTTAAACTTCTGGGATTGTCCTAATTGAGTTACCGGTATGTAAATGAAGTCTGGGGTTGAAATGAAAGCTAATGTTCTGCTACCGTGATGTGTCAGTGCTGTGGCTGTGCCTTGCAAAACACTCTTTTCATCCTAAATACACGCAACTGTTTGTTTGCATCGCTGTCATGGAAATGAAAATTAAATCAAGTCGTATAACTTTTTAGAATAAAAGAGAGACATGAATTCAGAGCCAATTTGAAGGGAGAGATATAATTATGATTTATGTTCTGTTTTATTATCTGAAAGATTTGTCAGTGTTCTGTTTATAGTTGTTGCACATGCGGTGAAATTTGAATGAGAAGAACAAAACCCGAGAATGGTGAGAAAACATGGAGAGAATAAAAGGACCAGTTTAACTAAGCTTTACAATATAAAATTGTTCTTCGTAAATAAGGCTTCAAGTGGAATCACATCTTATGTCTGTACTTCCTTTAATAAAGCAAGAATCCTGCATGTAATTCCTCTCCTCACCACAAGAGGACCACTTGAGCAGCTTGTACATTTATAATCCTGCAGGAAAGACTTTCAGTCAAACTGTTTGCAGTGCAAGTTTCAGGGATGGCAGTGAAAGATATAACAAAGTGAATACACAAAAAGATTAAAGATTACCAAACCACCTTTGTCTTGACTAAAAAAAGTCTGCATAATGAAAAACCTATATATACTTATCACATTTATGTTTCATAGTTTATGTTTACATAATAAATACTGCAAAATAACTTGCAGAGATAAAATTCTTCCAGGGATTGATGATTGCTTTATACCTACCAGTATATGAATAGCTGATTCTGGCTGTAACTTAAGTGTGAAGTCTGGGGACGGTTGCATAAACTGCAAAAAAATAAAAAAATAAACAATAAAAAAAATTCTTTAAGACTGGACATAACTTTATGTCAGTCAGGTATACATAAAAATGTAGACTGGTCAAATTTGATACCGAAAAGTAAGACTGAATACCCCTAACTGACTGCTAGTTGTTTTTACTAGTTCTTAAAGGGATACTTCAGGATTTAGCATTAAGCTTTCTATTAGTAGAAAACCTGTAGTATTTTCGAATTACCATGCTTTCCACCCTCATATCCCCCTGAGACAAGAGATTTATGTATTTTTTGTCTGGAAAAAATCCTCCGATGACGCAAAAATCGTCATTTTGCGTCATCTGAGGATTTTCTGGCCAGAGGCAAAAGACTACAGCCAGTAGATGGCGTTGTTCCGCATGTTTTCAGCCCGCCCATAGAGGGTGGATCTCACTCACAGAATGTACACAGTGTCAGCCGTCTTTCTTTGGAAGCTAAGCTAGCAGGCTCTTGTTCTGTGGAGAAAGCTGAATAGTAGGAGAAAGCTGAGTAAGTAGGGGTTACCATCCTCCTTTTCCCGGACTTGTCCGGCGGGCGAGATCGTTCAAAATGTACGGGATTCAGCTTTTGCGTTCTGCGGTCGCCATTCATTGTTTACATGCACACCTTGTGTTTCAATCTAACTGAATACATTCCGATTGGTGAGTCTGAATGTAGTGTTTACATGAACGCTAAACAAGTAATCGGTTGATGTGCGTTTTACCATTGCTAAGAAAATTCCCGCTCCTCTGTGAGTGATGCAAGACCCGGCGCGTCTCAGTAATGACGCCACCGGCCTCGCGCCGTTCTCCCGCGGCCGTCAGCCTCGTCCTGCTCGCCACAGTAAACATGATGAATGGCGACTGTAGAACGCAAAAGCCGAATCCCAGACATTTTGGGCAATCTCTAAATCCCTGGCAAACTCATCACGTAGGCTAGCCTAATAGCCTTGTTGTTTTCAACTGCGCTCTCTTACCGGTAGGCGTGGCCTCCTAGGGCAGCGAAGCAAGTGCATACTGGGAGTTGTTGTCTTTCATCCACATAAGCCAAAAATACATTTTCTGGCTTTTCTCAGTCTAGAAAGCTCCAAATTCAAAAATTTCTTCACATTTCTTCTACTTAAATGACCTATTTTAAATACACATTCATCTTCCCAGAGGTGAAGTATCCCTTTAACCAGTGTCTTAGCTGCTGACCTTCCATGACAATTCAATCATACTAATAAGCTAAAAATGACGTTTGATAAACATCACATTTGCATTTCTTTCTCTTTTTTTATTGCTGATGTAAGAGTGTAGAACTTTCTTCTTCTGCGATATAGAACAGCAGAACAGCTGAAAGGTTTGTTTTGAGCTGCGCCATCTACTGTACAGGAGTGAATTTCCATTTCCTTCAGCCTGAGGCTTATTCATTTCACTTTTGGTGTCAAAGGGCCTTCACATTTACCAAAATGTCAAGCCCAGATTAGAATAAGTAATGCAAAAGTAACGCAACACATTACTTTCAGTAAAATGTAACTAAGTAACACAATTAGTTATTTTTTAGGGAGTAATTTTTTTAAGTAACAATCCCCAGCACTGCTAACTGATATGAGAGCTGGAGTTATGGTATGTCTTTCTGAAACAGACGGATGTAGACAGAAAAACTAGTGGTTGATTTATGCGGTTATAAACTGTGATTGAGGTGAATTGTGACATTTTTCCCTCTAACGCCACTGAGTTTTAAGAGAATGATGATTTGACCATGTGTGCTGCATGACTCATGCCAGATCACTAGCAGTGTGCACGTGTGTATAGAGTGTAAAAGATAAAAGAAAAAAAAGATGTAGATAAGTCCAGCAAGGCTCACGTGTAACAAAAAGCTATCAATACATTTGGAGTCGCAGTCTACACATTTCTGCCGTTTTATCAACATCTGGGCCAGTTCTTCAAAGAAGGATAAGTGTGTGCGTCATGTGACTTATTCCTGTGCATTATTCTCAAAGGTCTGTTATAGTGTGTATAAACAGATGATAGTGAGTTATGGATGGTGTTGGAGGTATAGAGATTAAACTAAGGCCCTGGCCCAAAAGGCTTCACTTACGGTCTTGTGGACTTAAAATGGCCGCCGCGTGCGTGTGATTGTGAAGTCCACAAGATCGTAGGGTGTCCCATTTGTCATTTCAGGTTTCAAGACAAGCCACCTTTATTTATACAGCGCTTTTTCCAATACAGATTGCTTCAAAGCAGCTTTACAGTGATAACAGGAAAATAATGCAACAAAGTTTGTTTCGGCTGTACAGATTTACATGTAGAAGAAAATAGTGCCATTGTCCAGCTTAAGTAAGTTCAGAGTTCCTCAAAATTCAGAGGGGTCGATATTCGCCATCAATGCACACTTTTGCTGAGCCCGCACTGGAGCAAGCTTCGCAGCAGACTTCTACCCAACAGTCAAAGCGGAGCTACGTCACGAAAGTGCGGACTCGTAGGAATATCTGCTAGTGTTTAGGGTGCCATTTGGGACTGGGCCTAAGTGTTACGGTAGACTGAGCTATGCCCTGAGGAAAGCCATAACTAAGCTGTCATTTTTGAGGGGTTTCCGAGTCAGGAAGGCCACTGGCCAAGTGGGGAATAGATTGCCCATTTCACCCAGTAGTCCCATTTCTGAACCCTGAGGGGATTTATTTTCCAGCAAGCATGCTCAAGGGGTGGTATAAGACATGCTAAGTGTAAAAAACTGGGGAGTTGTGTCAAAACAAACATTTTAATTCGTTTTTCAGCTGACACTTTTATCCATGTAACCAAGTACAGTCACTCTGTAGATAGGACAAATAAACTTTTAGTTACCATCCATGATCTTTAACTACTAGCTTTCACCAAGATCAGTTATTAGCTTGAAATACACAGATGAAGGGACTGCAGAAAAATGCTATAAAAATATTTAAATATTTGTTTATATGTCGTACAAGTTTATTAGCCAGGCACACTGTCTGATTTTTTTACAGTCTTTTAAGATTGTTGCTTGTGCACTGTGCGACATCATAATAGCCTTGATTATGATCCCAATTTTCCTGTTGAAATCTTGCAGGAGGAGTCACACTGCATGACTTCGACGGCACTAAAGGCCCATGTATACTTAATTTTCCGTGTTCCGCTCCATCTCGCACACCACCGCGGATGGACATGTTCGACACATGCACAGTACAGCTGTTTTTTTTACTCTACCAGATGTCAGAGGGCAGCACTGAGTTTTGTCATTTACAGGACATTCGCTGGGATGGACAAAACAAGACAAGAAGCGGATCCGCCACTGCATGCAAAGTTTACAACAAAAACAAAAACACACTCTCTTTGACTGCGCAGTAAATCACACCTAGTCGTGGGTTTTCAAACCTGTCTTGGAGGACCCCCAGTATGTATCCTTATCTAACACACCTGATTCAACTCATCAGTTGAGTCAACTCATTAGTAGAGACTGCAAGACCTGAGTTGGGTGTGTCAGATAGGGCAGATATACAAACTGTGCAGAGCTGGAGGTTCTCCAGGACAGGTTTGAAAACTCAAGACCTAGTAGACTCTTCTTTCTCAACATTAACCTTGCGCATATGCATTGTTTTATGTGCATCGTCCACGTGGTAACACAAATCGGCCTGTTGAAGGGCAAAATCTGCAGTCTTAGTGTGATGTTCACCAACTATTGCAATCAACCTTTGCCATCAAATTATACTTTAGCTGTCCACATTCTGCAACAATCCACGTGCTGTCCGCGTGATGTAATTTTCGTCATCGGGAGGGTCCGTGGACGGTGTCTTTAATAAGGTAACTTCTTAAGTGTGGCATTTGCATACTGAATCCCCTGTTAAATGTGTTGCTATGCTTCTCAGAAGAATGCAGCACATTACTTGATTATTCCTTAATTGCCTTTAGTCTCTAGGCTTTGGAAAGTGAACAAAAGCTGTAGGGGATCCCAACAAACAAGCCCATGACCCTTGTTAGTAGTAGGTACTTCTGTCTTGCAAGGGGAAAAAATACGATATTTGCTCAAAACCCTCAAATCAATGCAAGTTGTAACCAGTATAATGTCAGGAGAAAAGAATCTCTCTCAGCAGGTCATTACTCTCTGTGTGAATAAATCTAACGGGACACTCATGACATCAACAGAGACACCCTGATGTGAGAGAGATTACAAGCACAATCAGTCAAGATCTTTTTCAGATAACTGTATGGCAGAAAAGAACAAAGTGTCAGGAGTCTCGGATAGACTGTTTGTTGGTGGATATTCTTTTGAATTCTTGTATAAGCTAAAGTTCAAAATGTTATTTCACAAGTACAATATTGAGCCCATCTTGATGACACTACACTGGCTGCCTATACAAGCTTGTATCAACGACAATTATTTTGCTAGCTTAACAAAAATCGAAAGACCTAGTGTTACAACATCTCAAAACACTTTTTTGTCCATAATATCATCTACGCCCACGGGATCCAAGTATATTATTCCAAGTACAAATTAGGGATGACAACTGAATTCCAATGAGCAGAAATCAGAAACACTCTGAAAATTTAAGCCAAATGAATAACTTTTCCTGCATTTGGTTAATGGGACTCTTGCACAACCGTAATTACTCTCTACACTCAGAGAAGAACAGCTGTATTAGTATCCAAAGAAACAAACTGTCAACCTGACCCTTACTCGAGTTTGTTAACCGTGTTATGGTGGGTTGCTATGGTCTCAGGGAGTTGCCCCCTGCCTCAAATATTTGCCAGCTTGACATAATTAGGTCTGCTGGAGTTGTCCTGGTGCACGGCTGGAGACCCAAACTAATTAATTGTCTTGCAGTGTAATTACCTAAATATCTCATCAAATCTCCTCCCTTGCCTTTGGGAAACTTGCCCTTGAGGCCTATCCAACCTCACACAGCTGGCTGCGCCAGTAACATCAAGTGTGTTGAGAGTTTACTTCTTTATGCCAGCACCCCACACATGGACTTTCTAGCTAGTTTACTCGATACTTGCACCATCTGGAGCTACCAAACTCCACACAAATAGACTAAATAGCAAATGGCTCGACAGCGTTATTCATACAATGAACTATAAATAAACCCCAAATCCAATTACTTTATAACCAATGACCCTTAAACTAGCTATAATTAAAATGCAACAAATACTGAACACTCCACTACCTATTGTACTTGCTGTGATTTTAAGTATACTTTAGTGTGTGAAATAGCTGCTTGCGCACGTAAACGATATCTGGAAAGTTACAAAGCACAAAGACCACGCCAAAGGGAGTGAATCGCTCCAACAGAGAACACTTGCCTGAGAAATGGCTGCCATTATTTCTGTGACGTAGCTACGTCACCGTGCAACACTTTACACAGCCTAATGGCTGCCTGCTGGCTACTTTGGCTCGCCCTCAAACAAAGGTAATTATAAGGCAGGTCAGTGTGTATTGCAGAGGTATAAACTAGCTTATTTGCTAAACCATTTGACTGCAACTTTTGTGAAACAGAATAACAATATCAGATTCCAAGAAATCATCCCTCCTAAAAAAAAATCCAGCATTGCTGATCACCAGCATAAGGAATGTTTTGCATGCTGGGACCAGCATGGGATGCTTGTTTGTTGGTCCCCAGCATGGGAAGTGGGAAAGCTGGTGGATTATCAAGCCAGCTCAGTTTTGCTTGAGAACAGCATGACTGCTAGTCCACCAGGACTACACCAGCTCTAATCAACATAAACCAGCCTGGACCAACATGGAATTAATGCTGGTTTATGCTGGATTTTTCAGCATGGATATTCATATTGTAGATGATCATTACCCCAAAAGTACATTACCACATGATACAGGTGACCTACAGGCTAACAGACATGAGATAAAAATATCTAATTTTGCTTTCCTGTTGTTTTTAAGAATACCTTAGAAATTATACTCACATGCCTCATTAAATCCAAATGAGTAATAGTATAAGGAAAGGTGAAGCTTTATTGACATTCTAGAGGCTCTTCGTAGGTGTGAAAAAAACAAGTTTGAAGAGAGAATGATCCTGTGCATATACACATACTAATACTGAAATTCCACCTTAATCTCCAGCTAAAGTTTGAGAAGGTTTTACCTAACCCACTAAAACAAACACGTTTTTCTAATGAAAATAAGAATTAAGAGCTGACATAGGATTCAATCATCATGCAGCTGAAGTGCAGGTACAACAATTTTGTACATTTTACTTTCTCACACTAATGGAACACTTCAGTTTAATTAAAATTTGGATCAAATGTAACACATTCGAGTGGAAAACCAGGACCTCTAATGCACAGTAATTATTTGGTTTGGCCAGTGCCAAAACTGCCCAGCTTGTTTTGGCAAGAGTGGATGCAAACCAAATGCATTATTGATGCAGTCCAAGTAAAATCAATATTAAAGTTAATAAGCCATGAATTTTGCTCTATTAGAGAGATTACTCTGGATTTTCATTTATTGAAGTATTAGAGGGTATAAACCACTGGACATCTTGACATGCATCATTTAAACTTAACCAGGGCATTTCCATTCCACAACAGTACAGTGTTGTTTAGGGTAATTTACATGTTAGCATATTGTAGAGAGAGAGAGAGAGAGAGAGAGAGAGAGAGAGAGGAGAGAGAGAGAGAGAGAGAGAGAGAGAGGAGAGAGAGAGAGAGAGAGAGAGAGAGAGAGAGAGAGAGAGAGAGAGAGAGAGAGAGAGAGAGAGAGAGAGAGAGAGAGAGAGAGAGAGAGAGAGAGAGAGAGTTAGGAAAGAGTGTTGAGTCAACACTGCCCCCTCTAAAAGAGCCCATTCATGACAGACCATCTTGCATTCTGCTGCTATTTACAACAGTCCAGGGTTTCTTTTAACTCCTGTCTTCACTGGCGTTTTCATAGTAACCTCACCCGACAGCAAACTCACTCCAGAGCACTCTGCTCACACATACACTGCACTATTTCCATACAGGATCAGTTTAGTCTCAGTAGTGTGGATATTAGACTTAACCAAACCATAATGTCAATAATGCTTAGAGGAGACAGACCCACTCTCTTTACTAGCCATAATTCCATCGCATTATTGGAAAAATTTCACTCAAGCGTGACTCAAATAGGAACACTCTCTATGAAGCCTGTATATTTACTGCATTCTAAAGGTTGCATTCACCAAGGTATTGGTGATGGACATTGCAGTCTGCTCATGACTAAACACTTAAGACTGATTAATTATTTGTTAACGTTACATAAAGCAAATAGTTTGTCGCAGCTAGGAACCAAGATTTGCTAATCGGCAGCTGAGTTATTAGGGGGAGGGACTCCCCTAGGTTATTAGGATTTCATTCTTGGCAGCATTTGGTTGGACGGCAATTTGGACATACCCATGAGTACAGAATGAGTCAACCTACCATTTAAATACATATAAATGCTAAAATACATTTCAAGTTTTAGGAGTACACTAGCATACAGACCTCAAAGCTACTACACATGGACAAAAACCCACAGAAGTCAATGCATTATATATACAGTACTTGCTCTAAAAAAGTGCTTCCTATTTCCACTTGCAAATGAAAAAGACTATATGAAAAGGTGGATATAATTCATTGTCATAATTCTGAAGGCATTTCACGTTTCCAATACCCCAAAAAGATCAAGGTACAGCAGTATCAACAGTGGCTCGCAGGTCAAGCATTGTAACCAATCATTCAGAGTTCAAATAATTTCAACTTTGACCCAGTTGTTGCTATGCTGTGCTGTGACCTTTCAAAGCGCAACCAATGATTACTGGATAATTTACTTGATGTAACATTTTGTGAGCAGTAAATAATGGAAATTTTTATTTTTTAATTGGATTATTTTCATTCATGCTGGTCTGTAACATTATTACATCGACTGGATGGGGATCTGGGAGTGCAAAACATACATCCATACATTGTTCTCCTTACTAAAGTTCTGTCCATGACAATGAAAATGAACAACGATGCATTCTTTAACTCCTTCAGTCTCGTTTAGTGGAGTCTAGGCTGCATCATCTGTGTGAAACAATTACTACTTGAGATTTCAGGATAATTTTAAGCAGTTTGGTTCTTATTTTGGGCTTGTAAAAGCTGCTAATCTTAGCTCTGTAAACTGCAGATGTGTGTGTGGCCTAACATGCAAAGAGAAAGAAAGGGATTTGCGAGCAATAAGCCAGGAGCGTGTTAACCTTTGGATCTGTTTCAAGTTTTCTTGGATTTATTAGAGCCCACGGAAATAATAGACACACAGTATGTCTTTGAATACCACCACACCCACTGCAGTCAAATCAAGAGGGTGCCTTCACAAGAGGAAAAAAAATTCTGAATGACAGACAAGTACACATACACACCCAAATATACATACCCAAAAAAATTTATTGAGCCAGTTTGGCATCTGCTGTACTCACAAGTCAGTGGGTGAAAAGAAACAGCCTGTTGTTGGGAGTGAGCTTATGGACAAGACAACAGACCCATTCAACAATTACACACTGAGTGGAAGAGCTGCAAATGTGTACTTGGGTCTGTTATTTTTAATTGCAAAAAGATTGTTTTTGTAAGATTTTTTAAACTTTAGATAAATATGTTCAACTTACTTATAAAATAGTGAATTTGCTCCAAGTCTTGTCAACAATATGTGAGTAATACTGTGACATCACACCTGGTGATGTCAGAGTGATTGACAGATTCATTGTGACCTCATGCTCCCGAAAAACTTCATAAAGTATATAGATGTGAATCCTACAGGATGTGTATGAACTCACACACACCGCCTCCAGTAGGTCTGTGTGTGGGTATGTGGTAACAATGGTCTGTGGGTTACTGCCGGCAGCTTTACCTCGTCATCCATATAAACCTTTAATATGAGACCTTTAAGCTGCAATCTACCATCTGAAGTCAGTGCACCCTGTAATTGACCTTAAAATACTTTCTGAAGAGGTCGGAGGCAATGTCATTGGCCAAAGGCCCAAACAGTGGCTGCCTTGCCAGAGCCCAGAGGAGCCTGGGAAGGCATAGGAGTGTATATTTAGTGCCCTGTCCTTTGAATGGGAACAAGAGACGTACAAATAATGCCCGTTTGTGCATAAAACCGCCCGTGTTCTTCCTGAATTGTCCCGTATGAGACACACTTGTGTTTCTCCCAGGGGGCACCACGTCTGTAGTTAAATTCATCAAACCGTTGAAAATGGCCTTGAGTTATCATAAGTCAACCCTTCATTTCAATAGACGACTATTCATTTCTCACGGGCACTGGAGGCAATGTAAAGGTCAGTTCAAGTCTCATATCTCTTCCGCGGCATGTGTGAACGAGACACCTCATATTTGTGAGAGACAAAATGGTCTTTAACTTTCCATCGCGCAAGAAAGGCCTTAAACCGCACCTTAAATTCCACAGCTTCTCTGTCAGGCCGTTATATTATTCTCCATTACATAATTTGTGGAACAGCTTATAAACTTAAAATTGGAAGCACATCACTATGTAAAAGTAGGATTTAATAACTGGGTGAATCTCATGAAACCTGTCAAGTAAGCAGGCCTGGGTCATATTTCACACCAAAATTAAATTCACACTTAAATATATTTTTGAAAGAAAATGAAGCCCCTTTACAGCCCCTAAGACAAGACACTACTGGCAACACAGTTGCAGTTTATTTTACAGTCCTGTTCCCCATGTACATACTATGTACTTATAGTAATTACAGTAAACTATGTACTAACCCTGAACCTACCCCTATACCTAACCTTAACCCATGTAGTTAACTTATATTACTCAGTACTTTCAAAGGGTAAGCACTGTAAGTACACATATTGTAAAATAAAGTGCAAACCGGCAAAACCATTGGGGTTTTTTTCATGCTCTGGTCAATTTTGTGCCATTTTGCTTGTATAACATCTTTCAGACCTGTCTAAAGAAAACGTTCAAAATACACATTTAAGTGTTTATTTTATTGATTTCTATTAGTTTAAAGTTTTGCCCTATTCACCTGTGGTCCCAACTTTAGATGAAGTGGCTTTAACTACTATGCACTAAGATTTAAATTAAAAATTGTATACAATGCACTTATTGTGTACATGCATGTTTTTATGTTGTGCTTATATTTTGAAAAAAAAGCCTACATGTAATTATATGTCTAAGTAATTTCTGTAATGGCATCTATAATTACACTGTTGACCCTTCCCTTACACCTCAACCCACCCTTAAACCTACCCATACCACCAAACCTGTCCCTAAACTTACCCGTATCCCACCTTGATGGCAGAAAAGTGTTTTTATGCAAGTACAACTAACAATTGTTTTAAAGTACATAGTAGTTAAAGACATCTAATATAAAGTGTAACCTTTTTCATTACATTAAACATATTCCCCCATTTGATTATCTTTATGTCAGGATAAACCAGACTCAAAGACAAAACAGTTGTTTATTGAACAGATAGATGAATGGCACAATTCAGGTGAATAAATGGCACATAAACAGTTCCTGAATGAATGCTGGTGGATAACTTGTTTTGTTTTTTTGGGGGGGTTTTTTTGTAGGTTGTGAACAGGGATTATGATGATGATGATGATGATGATGGGGGAACTGGATAAAGTGCACAACTCATTACGAGAGTAGTGAGTATACAGGTCAACTAAATCCACAGTTTTCAGGCACGAAGACGAAGGAGATTATTGGAGAGATTAAAAAGAATCACAAAGGAGTCAACAAAGGAGTTAATGGGATAAATTCTGTCATTTTTTACTCACCCTCAACTTGTTCCAAACCTGTATGAACTTCTTTCCTCTTTTGAACACAAAAGAAGATATTTTGAAGAATATGGGTAACCAAACAGTTGATGGACCCCATTGACTTCCATAGTATTTTTTTCATATAAAAGTCGATGTAATATTATTATTTGTATTATTATTATTATTATTAATATTTGGTTACCGACATTCTTCAAAATATGTTATTTTGTGTTCAGCACAATAATTACAATGAATCAGTGCCATTATAATGTTTCTATAGTACCTCCTTTAATTCATGCACAAAATTATTTTTTTTGTAATATTACAATTATTTTCATTTAGGGGTGAAAGGTGACATTTTTTTGAGATTCATCCACACATACTCTCGAATGTCATAATAAATAACTGACATCATGTGTAATTACTGCTCATAACGATGCCATCATTTGATTGGGTTAAAATAACACCTCTAGTGTTGACACAACATGGAGAGTGATAGCAGATATGATTTACTTGCGAGAAACTTTGTGAAATCATCTGGAAAATACCCAAGTTACACTACCCTTAAGGCCACATGAAACGACAACAACCGAAACGTTCTTTTCTTTGACTTCGATCCTTTCCAAAGGGGGAAAGAATCCCAGCATTTCCCAAAGCAGTGCTGCAGGTTTTCCACGCTCTCTGGCGACAGTTTCAGTGGACGGCACATCCTTGCCCAGATGGGCCGAATGAGGCGGTCTGCCCGTTCGTAGAGGACACCGAGTTCAACTCTATAATTTGGTTCAGATGAGGTAAAGCAATATTTCTAGATTAATACAAGCCATATCCCTGTAGAAACTATTCCCTTTTTTCTCCCCTCTTCCCTGTTTTTTTCCTCTTCTCCCCCTTCATCTTACATGTCCAAAGACTTTCTTTGGCTCAGGATGAAAGGGAGGACAGAGATTGCGACCAAGAGAGAAAGAAAAGAGACGAACACTGGTCTTTTTGAAGGTTACACAACACATCCTGGTCACAACTATTACTGCTCTCATCAAAATACTCTAACCGTGATTATTCTAATGTCTCAGTTGGCAGCTAGCATTATGACAGCATGCATCAATGTTAAACCACTTAAATGCAATCATGTTTTGCACCTTATCACTTTGCACTGCACCCTTGTGCGGTTATCACACAAGAAACCCCATTATCTGCACTGTTTTACTCTACTAACATGTTCTGTTTAGAGACTCCAATGCAATTTTCTTTCAGTAGCTCAAAAACATACATCACCGGAGTCACTGGCTCCTCAAACATAAGGTAAGTGAAATTCATCAGCACATGAGGGTTAGTTAGCCTCATATTTGTAACTCACAGTTAACTTGTTTACTGTTTAATCTAGAGGCAGATGCTATTGATGTGGTTCAGAAACTATTTGTTGTGGTTTACATTACATTTGGCCCGTAATGAAAGCGTGAATGCGAGCAGTGCTGAGAATCAATTGGCCAGACTAAAGTAATAATTGAATCCACTGCTTAGCTTGACATGATCCTTCCTGACTGATACAGCATGTGAAGTTTTCTCAGATTGTGAGTCAATTATATCTGATGAGCTATTGAAAGGACAAAAGACAGACAAAATATGCAACATAAATCATTTTTTGAGAATATAAGCTTGACGGAGCTGTGGTCTAGCAGTTAATGCATAAGCAAAACACACTGAACTCATGTGGGTCATGCGATTTTGAATAGTTCCCAGATCCTGCACCTTTCTACAAAGATGTGTCTCTTGTGTTGAAAAAATAACAGCGGTGGGGTTGGGAAAGACATGAGGGGGAGTAAATAACGACAGAATTTTCTCATTGGGTGATTTATCATCTTAAAGGGGGGATATAATGCCCTTTTCACAAGTTGTAAAATAAGTCTTTGATGTCCCCAGAGTGTGTATGTTTAGTTTTAGCTCAAAATACCCCACAGATATTTTTATATAGCTTGTTAAAATTGTCAATTTCTGAGGGTGAGGAAAACGCAGTTTTGTGTCTGTACCTTTAAATGCAAATGAGCTGCTGCTCCCGGCACAGCTTCAACAGCTTGCACTCACACAGACATGCACTGAAATTTTCAAAAAAGTTTAGTCTTTTATGTTCAAACCATATTCAGACAATGATGGAGAGACTCGAGAAGAAGTGACAACATGTAGAAGCAACAGGACATTTCTAAATGGTTAGTTGATGAATTTAAGTAGCTTATGTGTAGTTATCTTCTAGTCATTGATTAGCATATTCTGTCTTGATAATCTATAAGTCGTGTTCGGGGGCGGAGTTTATGTAAATTTTAGGGTTGGTGATGTCACTAATGTCGTGTAGTCCCTACCAGCCGTTTGTTGTAGTCCTTAAAAAGCGATTTCTTTAAAAGCAAATATCTCCCTTTGCTTTGAACTTTGAGCATTGTAACTTTGCAGATGTTGTTTATGCTCAAACAGCAACATTACACACTAACTAAAGTTAAAAAAGTGAAATCATAATCAACCACCCCTTTAAATGGTGTCCACTTTATACCTATGAGGACAAAATAGCTCTTTGTTCCATGTGAAATAGTCCTTAAAAAATGCATTTTCCCTGAAGATCTGCCATGTTGAGCTAACTGGCGACAGCGTCTTTTCTTCTGCCCTTTCAGCACGGTCTCGGACCAGACCCGAGCTGTCGATTCATCTGCCCGTGATAAACGAATATAACAAGAATTTTCCTATGGCCCTTCATATATTCACTAGTGCTCCATCAACTTGTAGCACATTTTTTGTAGCTCCGTCCGACCCCATAGCAGGGCTGTGATGTCAGGTTTGGGTCTCCTCATTGGATAAGGTCTCTCACCCACAACTCGAACTGCAACCAAAAGAACTTTGTCTTTTAAATGGGAACATGAAATTAGAGGTGAATCAGCACTGGCAAACCATGTTATTATATACTTTTCTTCCCCCTTTTCACCAAAATGATTTCAATTGATCTACATTTCCATGAAATCAAACCAAAGTCTGGAATATATGGCTCCACATCTTAAAGACAGGATATCTAACTTACCATCTAACAAAATTTGAGGCCTCAGAATTTTTTATTTTTTTTCTCAGTCTGTCTCTCTTTGGTGGTAAAGCTGTAATTTTTCAGATGCACATCCCACAAAATTGCATGGAGAGATGTTCCCATTTTTTGGTCCGTTGGAGAGACATATTAAGCATTAGACATCTAAAAACATCTTCTAAAACACAGCCATAGTTTTCATGCTGACTTGTACATTAGATGTGACCTAGAAGATGTAACATTTGTCCACTTCAGTTTATACCAGCTGAGGTTTGAAAACAATAAAGCATTTGTTCACGCTAAATTTGCGGAGCTCTATCATACTGTAGATAATATTTTACAGATGGCTAGCAGACTTGTTCATTCATCTGAACCTCATCTCCTGCCAAAACAACAATTATGTTTCTGACTTAAACGTTCATAAGCTTTCAAAATTATTAAAAAATATTTCACGTTGGAGAACATAATTTGTTGTGTCATTGACTTTCAGTTACTGCGAACAAAACATTGTTTTATAGTTTATTTCATTTGAATCCTCAATAGACATTGCCTAACTACAGACTCCAGATGGAAAATCTCTTCATGTCATTTAACTTGCAAACTTTGGGTATTAATGGTTTAAAAGTTGAATCTTAGTGGCAGTTTCCTGGTTGGCGCAGGACCACACAGTATAAAATGTGAAAGTTTTTGAATCAATCAACTAAATCAAAAATGCCATGTGACTAATCACTCCAAAAGCACAGGAAAATGACTTAATGGCATCTCCCGATTCTCCAAAGAATGGCAGAAATCCTTTACTACATCAACGGCCCCAATAACTACATTTCACACTTTTAAGAGCCCTACACAAAAAGCAGGAGCTTGTAAATATCTTTGATAATTAAATGAATTACTTGCAAACAGATAGAGATTTCTGAAAAATCCATCAAAGGCATTTGTGTGGATCATTTTTGTGAATATGGTACACCTGCTTCAACACAGAGACTATTGCGTTGCAAAGGCAAAGGGTTTTCAGAATATAAGGAGTAAGAAAAGGCCTGGAATGAATCAGACCCGTTAGGAGATAAAGGTAGCATCATTGGCAGGAATGAAGACTCATGTTAACTGTTGACTCAGTGTACTAACATAATGCTTTCACTTAATCCTCGTTTAAACTGCATAATCGCTGCTTAATCTCATCAGGAATCAAACCCAGAAACTGCTTCGGCTTGTTTGATTGTATCAGGTTTTATTACAAACATTGTATCAAACAATCTAGTTTTTTATGCATTTTGGTCGTTTACTTACACAACAACGGCATTTTGGGGGCGTGAAAATGCCAACTTTTGAAAATGATACAGATACAGTCTAAAACGATACAGTTATTGTCTCTGTGTACACAACAAAAAAGCAAATTTGTGAAAACGGTGACATCATATGCATGCATATTGCGTGTTCAGTCTATAGGTGTGTAGTTTTTACTTAGGTTAAAAAGTAAGTTTGGAGCAAAAACATGGTTTTAATCTCATAAATTGTCGTGTATTGATGGTGTGCAAGGCTAACATGCTAGCTAGCCCTAAGATGCACCTGCCACATAGCTGAGCAAATATGTTATTTTTATGAATATTTTTGAATAGTAAAGCTTTGTACTATTACTAGCAACTATTACTATTTTACTAGCGAGAAGGGCATTTGATACAGTTTCAAAGAAGTGAGAAGTTTGATTAAAGAAATGAGGGATTAAAATAGTGTGAATAGAAAGTCGTCAGTGATTATAATGAAGACAAAAGAAAAGAATAATTAGAGCTATAACCAGGCCGGAGAGGTGTGAATGTGTGCAGGGAAGACTGAAACTGAATGTGGACTGAATTTGCTCCACAAAACAATAGAGACAATTCACTGAACGGATGCTTAGAAGATTACATGAACATCAGATAGCATTTTAGAGTCTTCTCAAAATAAAATCACATGACATGATCTTGAAAAACATTTCATAAAACTCAGAGTTTTAGATTTATCGTCTTCCGATTTGAAATATAACATGGTCAGGCATGTGGCTTTAGCTGCAGTGCATTTCTAGATTAAAACAATGCCAACTTCAATTTTATTTTCATAAATATATATATATTTTAAATCTAATAACTTCACAAAGCTTTGAAGCTATTTATTACAATTTTGATTACATTATGACAATAATTAATTCTGATTTTACAATAAACTGCCATGTGTTCGCTTTCAAATGAGAAAGCATTTGTGCTTTTAGCAGGGGCGATTCCAGGATTTTATAAATGGGGGGGGCACAGGGGGGACCAAGAACCAGTCAGGGGGGGCAATCAGAAAATTCAACTGAAAATAAATACTGGTTTAGAAAATATTAAGCACGATTTCCAAAATATTGCGCAAATTCGCAATGCCACGTGCTTTAAAATAGATGGTATTAATTTTTTTGTATTTTGCATGGATTAGACAACACAGTTCTGTTCCAATAAATAAAAAATAAAAATCGCACAGACATTATTTAGTAATTTAACATTATTTTATTTACTTTACTTTTTACATTACTTTATTTTCAACACAAAAATTAAGTCTGTGTGTGTGTGTGTAAACATTCTCAGCATGAAATGTGTCTGTTCCTGTGGGTTAACTGCACCATCACATGTATTATGCTCTGCTCTGCCTCAGAACAGCTGTATTGTGCGTTTTTTTTGCTGGCTACCAAATAGTCTGATAAACTCATCCATGTCCAGGGACTTGGCTCTCCGTGACTCTACACTGAGCACTCCCAGGTCACAGCAACTGTGCTTGCTTCCTCTTCGTGCGAGTCTCAAATCAAGCAGTGATTGACAGCGCTCTGGTCCAATGATGCGGTGGGTGTCGTGGTGTCTCATTCCTCCTGTTTTAAAAATGCGCAACTGTGCTCGCTTCTTCTTCGCGTTCGCGCGAGTCTCAAATCAAACAGTGATTGACAGCGCTCTGGTCCAATGGTGCGGTGGGCATTTTCAGGTTGACAGTAAATCTAGCCCAATGAGATTGGAGGGGGGGCACCGGGGGGGCCAATCATATTCCAGGGGGGGCCGGTGCCACCCCGTGCCCCCCCTCTAGACACGCCCCTGGCTTTTAGTGCAAAGGGTTCATGAACTGTCTCTGTTTTAGTTTGGGTATGCCATTTCTTGGGATTTTTTCAAAAGCTGGGGTGCAGACTAACAGGTTAAAAATCTTTAAAAACCATATATTTCCTATGGTAAATTGCCTGAATTGGCTGTAAATTGTCTTTTCCTTGTAAGATTTAAGCAGTTACATGCTTTCTAAATAATTTTTTTTTTTTTTTAAAGGCTTTAATACGCTTGAACCTCGATAATTGCTGCCCGCAGCTAGGCTATATTTATAATTGTCTCTGCATTATAAACTAAGAAAAGTTATTCAAAAAACTTTAACACAGTTTTTTCCCCCTCAGGAAAGAGTTGTTACCTTGGAAAGGAAAAGTTGCAGGATGTGGAACACGGCCAGTGTGTCTATTTCAATTAACCGATTACAATCACCAACACAGATCCATCTTAAGATACAGATATCACCTAACCGTATACATAGAAGAGTTTTACTGATACTGATCTACAATACAAAAGTAATGGGAAACCACAGCAGAAAAATGCTCAGGCGTGATTTGTGGCCAGCACAACAGGAGACGGTTGATGCACAGACACATATGTGCGCACATGCTCGCAGGAATCCGCTGGCACGCTGTCATTATGGCTGGATATGTGTGTAAACATGTGGCAGCGGGGTGAGTGTCAGTACCGACAGGAACATCTGAGCTGTCAACAGAGGCTCCCGATCACTGAGAGCGAGATAGAGAGAGAAACAAAACAGCTGGCATTATTACGCCATTGTCAAAACAGAAGTGCTCGCGGGAGGACTGCCAGCAGCCATCAGTGCGCTGCAGGAAAACCCAAATCATCCGCACACTCTCGCTGGAGGAAAGGGTGACGACCTATTTGACCCCGGGGGTCTGTGTGTGGGGTGTTGGGTGTGGGGGGGTGAACAGTGTAGCAGAGCAGCAGAGGGTTATGGGATACACCTCCAAAACAGTTTTTGGAGAATGTGAGAAATGGAAAAAAAGAAAGAAAAGAAATTCAATTTAAACCAAAAATGGGTTTAAGAATCGTTTGATGTTCCACAAAGAACTTTTTATTCTCAAATTTTTCAGAAATATAAATAGCCCAAATACTCTGATACACAATAGTCCAAAACACGATCATGTGACCTATAATCGACAACTTCTAAACTGGAAAAACAACAACGACAAAGAAAAAAATTACACTCAAGAACCCAAGAAGTGTGATAAATAAATAAAAACTGCTCTTATTTTAAATGATTCCATGGTCTTTGTGCAGGAAAGCAAGACCAGACTAGGGATGCTAACGATTAATCAACGATCGATCCATTTTCGATTGTAATTTAATCGATAAAACGTATCGATCATCGATTACGCAAGGTCATGCGCATGCGTGCTGCTCAACCGGGAAACACGACTTAACCCTTTATTTAGACTAAAAACCCTTTTCATTCATTTGGTGAAGAACATGCGTTTTGAGCAGCATTTACACACCCTGTCATGCCACTGCAGTGGATTAAGCATATTGCAGTATTAAGGCTAACGATTAATTAATCGATCATTTAAACGACGATCGTTCATGGGAATTTGTGTAAATTGACACCCCTAGACCAAATATAAATATAATCCATTCCATTTATCCATTGAAAAGGTTGGGGTGAGTTACATTTTTTAAATGTTTTTGAAATAAGTCTCTTTCAAGGCTGCATTTATTTGATCAAAAGTACAGTAAAAGCAATACTGTGAAATTATATTAGAATTGAAATGAACTGTTTTCTTTTTGAATATATTTTAAAATGTAATTTATTCCTGTGATGTCAAAGCTGAATTTTCAGCATCATTACTCCAGTCTTCAGTGTCACATGATCCTTCAGAAATCATTCTAATATGCTGATTTGATGCTCAAGAAACATTTATTAATATTATTAATGTTGAAAACAGTTTTGCTGCTTAATATTTTAAGACCATTCGATGAATATAAAGTTCAAAAGAACAGAATTTATTTTAAATAGAAATCTTTTGTAACATTATAAATGTATTTACTGTCCGTTTTTTTTTTAATAAACTCTAAACTTTATATATTAATAGCAATCTACAATACAAAAGTAAAGGGAAATAGCTTTTAGTATACAGAGCACATTATATTATTATTTTATTTGTTTATATTTATTGTCTGACTGATCTTATTGCATAATTGGGTATATTGGTAAACTTGAGCACAGTCTGAGACATTGAGATCTCTTCTGAAACACTAGAGGAGACACGTGTGAGATGACGTGAGCATTTTCTCAGGAGAAAAATCTAAGTAGACAACTCCATTAAAGATCTAATTAGTGATTTTTCAGTGCTATGAGTACAAACGAGTAAAGCACATTTGTGGTGAGGGATCCTCGCACGTTCAGACCAGCGGAATGTGACCTTGCATTGTTGAGCGCATCTGAGATTTATGGATCTGCTGCAGGGGTTTGCATGTGGCAAACAGATGGGGGCATCGTGATCTTCTTTTTTTCTCCTGTCTTTCTCACACGGTCTCTCTTTTTGGCAACTGACTGATTCGAAGCCACCGGTTCACCTCCCCCAACAAAACATGTCACTCAGCTACAGTATCAACACACACACACTTGATCCAGCACTCCTCACTCAACCCTCCTTTTGTCTATTAAACAGCATCTTCCATAAGCACTACCCTCAGTGAACTCTTCAAACAATCCCTGTCACCTTCTCGCTCTCCTGTGGCTCATCCAACCACGCCACACACTGTGTAACCTTTCAGTCAACCTCTCAAAGAAGTCAATTTCTCACTGATCCCTGCGTCGGTTTCCAGTTTTCTCGCCCATTTCAAACAAACGTTCTGTGATCTACAGAAAACAGCGTAAATTTGACGGCGACTGTCTGAAACGCTTTCCTTCCTGTGCACATCTCCCGTAATTGTCTGTGAAAGGGTTTGACATTTGTTTAACGGCAAAAAGTGAGACGAGTCTTTTGTGGTCGTGCAAATCAGGCTGTTCAGGCTTCAATGCTTTTGGTTACTTAAATATCTGTTATCTTTACAGTGAGTCTAAGTGCTGAAGATGGACAGACTCACCCAAACGCATTCAGAGCACCTTCTGATTCCAATTTAGCGCCGTTCTTTTCCCATTAGACACGGCGACCTAAAGGCTAAGACACGCGGCACGCACCCAGGCACGTATGAGCGCGCACACACACACATTAATAAATGGTCCAGCATATTTACATTCCTTTTATTAGTTTGGTCATTTCTCAAGATATTTCACTTGAAAAGATTTTCAATTGTTTTTGGAACTGGGGGTTAAACTGAAGTGAAACCAAAAGTCGGTACTGAAAGTTTTAAAAATGTGACAATACCAGTATTTCCCTCTAGCATTTTGAAGGCTCTTGAATGGATTCTTAAACACCTCTGATTGGCCATTGTGTCGACGCACTTAACATATATGTCTGTGATTGACTACAATGATCAACGCTTCAAAAACATGTTGTCTTTGACGCTCTTCACCGAGTGCTTACATTTTTACAAGCGGATACAAGCGGATCCGTCTATCAGCGGATATATTAGGGATCCGCTGATAGACGCCTGCTTTTAAACGCTCCCGTGTGTATCTGTGTAAGCACTCGGTTAAGAGCGTCAAAGATGTCATTGTTGATCATTGTAGCCAATCAGAGACATATATGTTGAGCGCGCCGAAACGTTTTGGCGAAATTGTGCAGCCCTACAGAAAAATCCCAATTCATGTTTTCCCCAAAATCATGCAGGCCTAACATAAAACAAGTGCAATGCTCTTCTAGGTGATCAGATTTACAATTTTCAACTGCAAGGCAATAAAACGGCCAGAGAAAAACATTCATTCATTCACACATTCAAGCACCCGGCCATATCTAGAGGTCAGAATGTCATGGAGACTTACTTTTTTGTACCTTAGCGCTCACGTTACCTTCAGAAAAGATAAAGATCTGGTTTGTTATTACTTAAACTCCACATACACATAGCCTATATTTAAACTAAATATGGTTCCAACCAGAGACTCTCAAACACACACACACAACGGTTTTGAGAAAAGTAAGGATGAAGACAGACAAAACAGCACAATCTCTCCATCTGCGCACCAAGCATCACAGAATTACGGAGGGTCACTCAGGCCAGACCAAAATGGAAACAAGACCGGTACAGGCTGGAAAACATTACATTAGCCGTTCTCCATGGCGACCGCACTCAGCCGAGTGAAGCTGTCCGTCCATCAAAGGTAAAGTTGTGGGATCAGGGTACAGTATTCTATACGTCTAAACCTCACAGGTACTTGACATGTTTACAAGCGTGCAGATTCAATCTGGATTCAATTCAGATAAAGACACAATATTCCTCATGAGCGCACATGGAAAGCGCATCCCAGATGGAACCAGGAGCCATTTCCATTTCCTCTCATAACAAAAGTGTCAGGGAGGTTAGTGCGTGGTGGACCATGGTGGAAGAGGGTGGACCTCAATGCCTACTCTCAAATGTGTGATTTATTGTCAGCCAAAAGTTTCATGAAAACAACAAAATTCATATATAAATAAGATAACCAATGAACAAACTATGAAAGCAAGCAAGCAACTTTATGTATAGCACATTTACAAACAACAGACGTTGCCCCAAAATGCAAAACTAAGATTTAATATTACATGATATATGGCAAACACAACTAATTCAAAAGGTAAATAAAATAAATACATTTTTAAATAAGACTTAAAAGCGGCAATTGATGAAGCTGACCTCACGTGGAATGGGAGACTATTTCAGAGTTTGGGACCTACCACAGAAAAAACACAATCTCCTTTCGATTTAAAAGTACAGCGAGGGACCTTTAAAAGCAGTTGATCCGAAGACCTGAGAGCTCTAGAAGGAGAGAGTAGAGAATAAGAAGATCACTAATACACCGGGGGCAAGATCTAATAGTGCCTTGTAAACATACAGGAGAATTATGAAATCAATCCTGAATTTAACAGGATGCCAGTATAGGGGTAACATGGTCCCTCTTTCGTGCTCCCGTTAAAAACCTTGCGGCTGCATTTTGCACTAACTGCAGGCGGGCTAATGCAGTCTGGGGGAGATCAATATATAAAGAATTACAGTAATCTATCCTTGAGGAAATAAGGGAATGAACCACAATCCTCCCTGGAAAGAAAGTGCTTGACTTTAGCAATTGATCTCAAGTTAAAAAAGCTACCTTTAATAATGGCATTTAAGTGATGAGTCCATAATTACCCCTATACATGTTCTTCAAGCTTTAAGGACAGGGAACCTTAGCTGACCAGCAAAGGTAAGTGACATGGGAGAACCTACAAGAAAAACCTACGTTTTACTCTCATTTAATTGGAGAAAGTTGTTAGAGAGCTTAATGTAACTGTGACATTCATGTACTTTGTCCAGAGAACATGTTTTATCAAGGAAAATAACATCACATCATCGGCATAATAATGGTATAAAAAAACAAAAAAACTATACTTAGCTCGGAGGAAGCACTATCATTCTTAGTGAATCCCCCTCGGTGTCTGGAATATGGGATGTGTGTGTGTGTGTGTGTGTGTGTGTGTGTGTGACACACTGGGCGTTCAGCCATGGGGAATCACCTTGGGGTGATGGAGGGGGGAGGGGGTGATGGAGGGGGGAGATGGAGGGGGGAGGGGGAGGGGGGGACCTGCTCTGTCTGGATACATCACACAAGCACAGAAGACGTTTATGGCCGTCCGCAGGACCATCACCGCCAAGCCTCTGCACCATGACATCTCATTTTCCATACTGTAATGCCTTCAATATAACAGACCTGAAATGTGCTTTGCATTTTCTATTCAAGTGGATTTAGAAGTGGGAAAACTGGACTCTTGATCACAGTGAAAGGGCAAAGATTCACTTATTATGCCTGATTTGAGAGTGCGTGAATAACTGTTTGGCTGACCGTTTGAGTGCTCTGGATGAAACCCAGATTAACTGTTCATATTAAAGCCTCTAAGAGCGAGTCATTAATCATTATTCTGGCTGTATTAATAGCAGTACTTGCTAAGTCAAGCAACATTATTATTGCTTATACTCTCGGGGTTAGAGGTTTCATTCTAAATTATCTGAATTATGATGCTTATGCATGCAGGGTCCAATTATTTTTTATTTATTTTTATTTTGGGCTAGCAGTTCCCGGTTTTTATCAAAAATATTTTTAGATTTTAAAAATATAAATATAAACATACAGTGATGCTGGAAAGTTTGTGAAACCCTTGCAGAATATGTGAAAATGTTAATAATTTTAACAAAATAAGAGGGATCATACAAAATGCATGTTATTTTTTTTTTGTACTGTCCTAAATATGATATTTTACATAAAATATGTTTACATATAGTCCAAAGACACAAAAAAAAGACAAAAAAAAAAAACCCGCTGAATTTATAAAAATTACCCCGTTTAAAAGTTTATAAACCAATGATTCCTAATACTGTGTCGTTACCTGGATGATCCACGACTGTTTTTTAGTTGTTGTTTTTTTGTGATGGTTGTTCTTGAGTCCTTTGTTTGTCCTGAGCAGTTGTAAAATGCCAAATGTTCTTCAGAAAAAATCCTCCAGGTCCTGCAAATTCCTACGTTTTCCACAATCTTTTGCATATTTTGAACCCTTTCCAGCCGTGACTGTATGATTTTGAGATCCATCTTTTCACACTAAGGACAACTGAGGGACTCAAACTCAACTATTCAAAAAGGTTCAAACACTCACTGATGCTCCAGAAGGAAACACGATGCAATAAAAGGCAGGGGGTGAAAACTTTTTGAATTTAAAGATCAAGGTAAATTGTACTTAATTTGCTTAATATATATATATATATATATATATATATTAATGAAATTGATATAGTTAGGGTTCTCTTTGAAGCTTTCAAGTCCAACAAAAGTCATTTTTGCAATTTCAACAAAACCTCATCTATTCTAACCAATTAAATACCATAACCATGGTCACAAATCAGTAGAATTTTCAACAACGTACAAGTAAATGGACTTACAAAGTCAGTGAATTGCAATGCAGAACTGGCCCAAAAGGATCAGTGACTGTTGCGTCCACTGGCTCAGCCAGCGGGTCATTCTTACTGTTGGTCTCAGTGTGAGGACATTAGGAAGAGGCGTAACGTAACTACATGTGTGTCTTTGTTGATGTTCTGCAATCTCCACCCTCAAAAACTACAAAGGTAATGCATAACCAGAAGTTCTTCCACCTAAAATAGCAGTCCCACCTCAAAAGGACGATTTAGTCAACTACAGCATACTACTCATTTTTAGTGATTCATGAAACAGCTTAACATAAATACAAGCTTCACATTTCTGCTTTTAATCCTTTTGGCCCATTTGCCTCCTAAGCTTCCATTATGAGTCTATTTACTGTAAACACGTCGCCTCTTCTGAGAGTAATCAGCAGCACGCCACAGATACAGTACATAAACATCGAGTTGATAAAACCCTGAGATATTTCTTCAACAACTTCAGGATTTTGCATCAAAAAAAAGAAAATTTCGAAAAGGCCACCAAATCCACATTACTTCTCTTAGAAAGTCTGTGATTTCTCAATTATAACCTCCCCAATACACAAACAAATACTTGCACACAGCTGCATTTAGGCCTAAAGCGTGTATAAGTGTGTACGTAACAGTGTTCGAATTTGTGCTTTTTTCACATGCCCTCCCCGCTGCGCCTTAAGATCTTGGCAGGAGGGCGTCTAATTTGGGTGAGGATGCAGTCTGGAGCCAATCTAGCAGCTCTCTCTTTCCTTATTTCTCCTTCCTCTCGCTCCCCTCGGAGCAGGGTGGGGCTCGTATAGTTTTACTGCTATCATAATAAACATACAATTGATACAGGAGGTGGGCCGGACAAAGCTTGATGCTGTAAAGTCAAGAGCCTACAGCAAGCAACAACCGTAGCAATCACGAAACCCCTCCATCCCTCCCCCAACACCCTCTTCTTCTCTGGTATAGAAGGAACGAATGTCTGAGCATATAGACAAACCAGACGTGAGCTTTATGTTTATCACCCTCCCCCTGGAGCAGACGGGGCAAAAAGGCGATTAAACATTTCAGTTATCAGCCAGGCGTGGCCAAACAAACCTACACGCAAACACTCACACATGTCACGAAACGTATACCTGCAGGCAACATGGAAACCAGAGACACTCAAAGGCTGTCATTTACGAAACATGAGTAGGATGAATGTGCACACTGGTTCGGAAAACGTTCTTACATAAACTGATACGTTGAATTTTTTTAACTATTTATGTAACGTTGGTTTTAAAAAACGATTTAGAAAGAAATCTGTTCTGTTGTGTGGCATAAATGAGACTCCAAAACGCAATTAATGAGATCCCAAAAGCAATTTGCATACCATATATGAAAAGGACATACTGTGTTGGCGTTGTTTAAAATTGTTACTTGTCAAATGTTACTAAAATGTGAAAGTATTAAAGCTATGAAACTACTCTTGTATTGTGAAATTCTACCATGAGCAGAACAAACGAGCAGAACAAATTTCGGAGCAAATTGTTCGCAAAACAATTGTGCGTCAATTAACGAAAGAATGGTTTTGCGAAGAATTTATTCAGAAATTTGTTCTGCTCATATGGATGTCCCGAGGACTGCAACCGCATGCTAGTTTGCACACTTGACAATTGGACGAAAAGAACATACTGCATTGTGTTGCTGGTGGTAAATGTATTGCTAGATAATTGTTACAAAAGTTGTTTAAGTATTGTATCTTGGGACACACTAGCTATGTTTCCATCCACCTATTTTATGTGTATTTTCATCGTTCACAAAAAACATTGTATGGAAACGCCAAAATGTGCATAAAAACGTATGCGCTCAATTGAGTCGGAGAAACTTTTTATCTGATGAGAAAACGTGCATAAACTAAGGAGGAAACACATTTACCAAATTGATTCCACGATGCACATCAAAAAAGTAATCTGAAATGCTGTTTTGGTTGATCTGAAATACCTGTCGTCAAAGTGGTTCAGTACAGTTACCTCCCAGAACGTTCTTACACGACTGTTCCCAAACAGCTGGCATCCACCTCCGAAAGCAAGATCATTTTATTGTGTTTCGTCTGCACGCTCTGAGGCACATGTCATTTATTATATACAAAATGATCAGTGTTGGACAAGCTACTTGGAAAATGTAGTGAGCTAAGCTAGCAGTTACTCCGTATTAAATTAAGCTTCACTACACCCCTGGGAAATGTAGCAAGCTAAGCTACAGCAACATGGCAAAAGTAGTTTTCTACACTATTTTTAATAAAAAAAAAAATAAAAAAAATATTGAACCAATTTAATTCCAAGTCAATGTCTCAGTGATCAATAAATCTGTCAGATAGGCAGGCATAATTACTCAGTTCAATTGTTTATTCAACAACTGTTCCAAACCAATTTGGCAACAAAAACAATAACAAAACCATAACTATATAAAACCATAACCATAATAACTATAACAAACCAGGTGTCGAGAATGTGTGCATCTTTTCATCAAGTCAATTTCTCACGCGTCAGCCCAAGGATTGGCACGTGATGTCACTGCACAGTTGTCCATAAAAAGGTGGCGGTAATGCATCAAAAAGCTGGTTGCCAAACGGCGTAAAACATGAAGTAGTAGTCACCATCATACGGAAGTACTTACGTCGGCTTCACAGGTCCGTGTTATCCAGGATTAGTGATCCTCAGCAGTTGTATTTCCGATTTGAGATTGAGCTTCAGAAATGCTTGGGAAAATGTAGCTTGTGTGGACGCAACCGCACTACTTGATCAACAAAAGAGCTTTGCGACTGAAAAGCTATTTGATTCAGAAAACAAACTCCATTGAGAAATTTAGTTAAACTAGTAACGTCACTGTTTGTAGCGATGCTACTGCCCAACACTAGAAATTATTATACAAAGTGGCTTCTTCCTACTGCAGCAATTTCCATTTTTCTTACTGATATTTAGGGCCAGTTTAACAGGAAGTGGCGATTTCGTTCTATTCAGCTCACTGGATGGAAACGCTGCTTTATTCGCTAATGTTTTTTATGCAATATTTAAATTTTGCACCTTTGTATGGAAACATAGCTACTAATCAAAACAAATGTCAGTGTAAATTGTTCGCAAAACCATTCTTACATAAATCAGTGTTTTTATGTAACAATTTACATAAGAATGGTTTTGCAAACGTTTTATGTAGAAATTTGACGAAAGACTGTGGTTGCATGCGAGTTTGCATATATGATATGTTTGAAAAACATTAATTGCATTGCTGGTGGTAAAGTTGTTACTTTAAAGTTAGTTTTAAATAAGAACACTGGGAATGGGACTTACTACCATACACAAAACAAATTTCGGTGTAAATTGTTTGCATTCTTATGTAAATCAACATTCACAGAGAATTGTGTCCGCTTGAGCCTCGATAATGAGCTCCAAACATATGCCAATTGTCTTATATCTATGACATACAGTGTCCTTTAGTTGCTAATTGTTAGTGTTGCTAATTGTTAAAGTATGGGTTAGATCTATATAGTTGTAGTGGTCCACCACCTGGACGCCTTTGATGTCTTGTTTTAAATGTACTACGATTTGGGACTCACATATCCTAATCCTATAGTGCAGAGTATGCAGGATTCGGCTTGGGTCTGGTAAAGCATTATATAGGATTTAAGCAATGGCTGATGCTAACATGCAAAACAAGAATGCAATCAATTTACCATCAACTGTACAATTACAAGGACAATCTACAATATTCGCAAAGGAAAGCAACAGGGAACAACAACAGGCCAGACACATGAATGACAGAAACATTTTACACTTAAGACTAAAAACTTGACTATACTGGTCCATTCAGCTCTGTTACCACAACAAATCTAAAATTACTGGACTCCGACTGAGCGTGCATGTGCTTACTGTTGAGCTTTAAAACAAAAAAACATCCAAAAATAAAGTCTGTATATAGTCCATACAACACTGAAATATGAACCACATAAAAGAGAGCTCACAGACTGGCTGTCTTGGAAATAGTTTAAAGGATGGACGGCAAAAGCTAAAATTTCAAAGCCCTGCTGATATGAGCTTTGTTATTTATTAGGCTTTGTTACCTCAAAAAAATCTGTGGACAAACGCCAAACTCTGGCATCATCTGTGTGCTAATTGACATGGGAAACTCATCTGCGTATAATTGAAGTGGTTTACGATGTTTGGTTGTTGGTGCAACATTGCAATCGGCGGGCCTGATAACAACCACTTCCGATTCCCCTGAAAGAATCCAACTTTGTTGGAAACAATCTATCAGTCTAATTGCTGTGCTTGTCATTGATGAAAAAAGGTAACCAATTGATGAGTGGCTTTGGTCTGGAAGCTCATGCAGCGTCCCGCTAGCGTTGAGCCAAGAAATCAGCTTTAGATGACCCAGAACTAGCGATGAAATCTCCCCAAAAACACTTTCTTTATTCCTGCTTATTTTAAGTCCTGAGGGAAGAATTAAAGTGTATTGGCCAATGTTAATTAATTAGTACGTATTGCCCCAATTTTCCATAAATAACATGTGACAGAGCAGACTGCTCTTCTTTGAAAGCCATTGAGGTCATTAACGTTCAAAAATGGAGCACAAAGAATAAATAAATACATAATCCAAGTTAAAAATGTATACGAATCTGTACACTCAAGTCAAATGAGGTGATAGCAGCATGTTAACCTTTTGAGGGGACGGTCTATAACAGATTATAAAAGAAGTTTGAACAACACAGCCTCTGTATGTCACACACCTCATTTATTTTGGTGGTACCTAAACGCCAAGTGGATTATCTTAACTACATGTTCTGACATCATGTGGATGGGCCATCAGCCATTTGCTTGACACAAAAATGTGCAAGGAAGCTTGGTTTTGCCTTGAGCCTAACTTCAGTCGTAGGCATGCTGATGGAAACCTCACTCCCACAAGACATATCATGCCAAGTTAAACATTGTTTAATGTGTCTTGACTGATCACTGTGTATTTGCAAGTTTTAAGTTAAATATATGATGTACATTATATAAGAATGCGATTTGAGAGCTAGAATAAATGCCAATATTTCTGCGAATAACAAAAATTTTGTTCTGTTCGTCACACAGAGCTATAGTATTGTATGACTTCAAAAGATTTGTAATACAGCACATGAGTCATATGGACTATTTTTATGATAATTAAGTAGATTTTTGTGGAGATAAATAGTGTGATTACTATTTTCATTGTAGGAAAAAGAGCAGCTTAAACAATCTACTAAATATCTCCTTTTGTGTTCTTTGAAAGGGAAAAAAATTGAAAGTTGATGTCAGAATGCCAGAGTGTTGCTATGTGGTTGCTAAGGTGTTCTGGCTGGTTAGTGCATTGCTATGCCGTTGTCACTGGCCCAAATTAATAGAACGAAAACAATATTCCCGCTCTAGAAATGGCTTGGGTTTCCTCCTTAAATGTATACAATAACGGGATTTGTATCGTCCACCTTGAAAATATCACAAGACCCATCACTCCTAATACAAGCCACATGACTTGAGATATAATTTCCGCAGAATTATTTATTTTATTTTCAAAGTTGTACATATTAAGATAGAGTACTTTTTACAGGAAAATAGTATACCATTTCAGTCTTTGGGCCAGATTTACTAAACAGGGCAAATTAGTGTAAGAGCGCAATTCTATAAAAACACAGATGAGAGTGGAAAGTTCGGCATGTGATCTACTGAAAACACGGCAGCCGGATCATTTCCATAATGACCAACACAATCTACCAAGAGCAGGGCAAACACCAGTAGATTGACTAGCACAAACCTTAGTAAATCACCTTGCATGCTTCATTTAAATACTCTCCTCCCATAAATTTTGCGTCTGAAAGGGAAACTCCTATAAATGCATATGCAATAAGGTCAGCCGCAAAAATCTTTGTGTGTTTGTGAGAGAGAGTTTAAAGGGACTGCAGTGAAGACAGAAAGGAAACAAGCAAAAAATCTGAGAGGGCAGGAGACACGCTGTGATGAGTTCAGTCCAGAGCCGTTATTAGAGTAATGAGAACTACACAGGGGAAATATTGGCATGGACCCAGACAGCTGAATGAGAGAGAGAGAGAGAGAGAGAGAGAGAGAGAGAGAGAGAGAGAGAGAGAGAGAGAGAGAGATGAGGTGAGTGAGGTGAGAGGTTACATAAGGAAACAGGACTGTCTGGACACAGATTTCATTCCATACGCTATTTAAAAGGCCATCTGGTGGCCACAATCTCAAACTCCTCTCCACATCTGCTCTTCATTCCCCATCCTCATTCTTTTATCCTTTCCTTCCTCATTTATTCCTACAGTATATTATCTCTAAACACTCTTAACATGTAGTAGCAATCCAAATCATCAAATAATACTTGCAATATCCCAGCACCATCCTCGTTTAAACACGGCATAATCCTCAATCACACTTGATCAGTAATTAACTTCAGGCTCTGATGTGACACTTCCAACTTTTATGCCATCAGATATTATTATAGGATGTGCTCCAAGACTCATCTCAATGTGGATTTGTTTAGTAATGCCTATTTTTTTTCCTTTTATTCTAGGCCTATTTGTTCACGTTCCATGGCTCAGAGGAGTTGTTTATATAAATCTGTTTACATATGCATAACCACTGTAGACAAGACACACAAAAACATGTCTTTGATGGGATTTTCACTAGTATGATGTATGTGTGATTGCAAGCAAAAATGCATGCATCCATACAAGTTCAAAATAGTCTAAACGTTGGTGTGACTTTAAACATGGGAAAACATCCAGACCAATTCTACAAGTGCTATGTTAGGTTTGAGAGTTTACGGTCTTGATGCTGGAAATGTATTACTCATATAAAGTTCAGCAATTAACTGCCTTCTATTTATGCAATTATGGATTACAGCAAAATATGTAATTATACACTACTGTACAACTTCTGCAGCCACAAAAGTCATGTATGTTTTGCAGGAGGGGTTTCAATATGCACCATCTGGTTTGATTAAAAGAACTGCTTGAGAAAATATACTACAATAACAGTTACTTTAATAAATCTTATAGAAATATTTAACCCCCCATTTTAAGGCTGTGCATCATATAGAGGAAGGAATAAAACCTCTTAAATATTGCATCAAGAATATTCCACATAACTCATGAAGTGAAATAACAGAGATGTCTAGATACACACACACACACACACACACACACACACACACACACACACACACACACACACACACACACACACACACACACACACACACACAAGACCTCAGAGTTAAAAATTTGCAAGCTGCTGGTGAACAGAAGCCCTCCCAAAGAAACCCAGACACTGATAAACAAACAAACAGTGTAACCTGGTTGTAACTGTAACTGTACGTGGTTGTAACCTGGCACTGCCAACTTTCCTGGAATATCCACACTAGCTTTCAGTGACAGGACTGAGCACGCATTAATGGAAATTGCCAAAGGAGAGAGCAGAGGAAAAGATGGGAGGTGTGGATGCAGGTTGCCAGCGAAGAATATCTGAGATTCCAGCACCTGACCTGACCTCTGTAAGTGACCTCCCAACGTGACTTACCTGGGAGGCTTCCTTTATGAGCAACCAGAGGACAGTAAATCTATGAATACAAGCTTAAAACTGGCTCAGTGTGTCATGTACAGGAATTATGTACAGGAATATATATATATAGTCAAACAATTTTCTTTTAAATTAGCATTTTTATCAGGCTCCTATATTTAGGTTCAGTAATTTCACTTTATTAACAATGAAAAGGTTATTAGTCAGTTATTGAAATGCCTTATTTAAAAAAATGTCACTGACATATATATACATATATACAAACATACATATATATATATACATACATTAAACATAAATTAAAACTTGTTACCTAAATTTGGCAGTGTAAAAAAAAAAAAAAAACCTTGCAAGGTTTGGTTACCAAATACCAAAAAAAAAAATACTGAAGCAGCAAGAAATTTCTCACACTTTTATGAAGTACCAATATAACCACCTGATATGTAATTCAAACTATACTCTACTAGTGATATCATCCCATTACCACACTTCACTTGTGCTAAAACTTTACACACACACTGTTTATTGCACTTCTCTCTGACAGCAAATGTCAGCCCTTTAGTGATGTATGCATGGATAGAAGTGCTAACATCACATAAAATGTAGTTGCAACTGCAGACATCTTCAGACACAACTGTAAGCTGTTTGTGTAAATTGTGATCAAGTACAACAGCCAAGTCCACAATAATTCATGCACAGAAGCATCAAGTGGATAGATTGAACCCTCACCTTGCAAGCAGCGCTGAAACTCCCAGCAGCTCAGTGTGTGTGTGTGTGTTCCTGTCCCGCTCCTCTCACTCTCACTCTCACTCTCAAACTGACGCCTCATCCACAACTCAACGCATGGCTCTCATTACACTCATATGCAAGGAGAGGGCGAAAGAGAGAAGAAAACTAGTGTAGAGAGAGAGAACTTAGCCCAGCCCAAAAAGATAAGTGAAGCTGGCAAGACTGTCCCAAGCTTGAGAAACCTTTTTTGGGTTACTCATTTCTACCTTCATTTCAGACTCTCCGCTGACAATTCCATTAATGACTTTTTCCCTCCAAAGCCTCAAAACATCTAGTGCTTCCACCTCTCAATCTATCAGCTCTCTGGAGTAGCTTTTCCTCTGCAAACTTTGTTTGTGTCTAGGCTTCACTCTCCACTCCTTTACACACATTCTCTCTCTCTCAGCAGCTGGAAAAGGGAAACACACCTGCCCGATTCTTATTAAAGGAGGTGATGACTCCCTATGAGGAGAACTTGCTGAAATCCTCTTCCTTTTTTCCTTCTCTTTTCACGAAAACTGATGACAGATTCTCATTTGCTTGTACTAGGGAAAATTGTTCTCTCTATATCACTGTTGTTCATCTTCCTTTCCTTTCTTTGATTTCTTTTTGGATTTTTATCACATTTAATTTGGGATTGGGAAACAAAACAAACTGGATTTGAGGACTGTGCCTAAATGATTATTATCCTACAGATAAGCGTTACATTAACTGACAGTAGATATTAAGAATCTTGAAACCATTTTATCTGACGTTTCCAAGATTAGCACTTTTGCACTTTCAACAAATCCTCAAATCCTCATCGATTTCATCCAGCTAAAACGTTACCTTTGTGACATATATCAGTAAACAGAATTTGCAGCAATGTTTATTACACCATAGCAAGTCAAATCTTTGTCAACAAGTCATAAAATCAATATTTGTATGATCAACAAATGCAATATGCAATGTAACAACTAAAGAGGGCCAATAACTGAACCCTGGGGGACACCTTGATTTGGGGAGCAGTAGATTTGTAATTCTGAATAGGGATAAATATATTCTGCCAATTAGCTAGGACGTAAACCAGGAGAGAGCTGTACCAGTGGTTCCAATTCGCTCTGTGCACAATATGGCGACCATTGACGTTCGAACTTGAGTGTGTGGGCCAGTACTTTCGGTGAAAACTTCCGGTGATCTGACAGCGGGAGCGAGAGACAACAGTGACCGAGTTCCATTACCAGAGAGATCATTTTTCACAATGAGTGTTTTTAGGATTCAAGAGAGGGGACTTGCCTTTCAGAGGGTGACAGCCTCAGCACTTCATTGTTATGTGCCGTTATGTAGCGTTTCGTCACATTACAACAAAGAAGTCAGCTTTCATGCATTCCCCGTTGACGCTGCGGTGCGGGCTGAGTGGATGCAGAAGATCCGGAGGGATGACTTCAACCCGACCACATTTTTAAATGCATATAATTTTCAGTGTATTTCACCTGTGCGTTTCTATGCTTTTATTACTACATTTATTTTGTGCAAGTGAGATGAGTAAAGACCATCTGTTTCATAAATCATTATCTGTCTGGTGATTATAAGCAGCAAATACAGTATTTTACTATGTGTAAAATATACACAAACTTAGCTATATTAAATTGTTTGTGGTACCTACAGTTAAAAATGTAAATGTAAAATATGTGATGATAATAGTGATCGAGCAATTGATGCAAGTAAGTGAAAATATCGCCGCAGAATTGAGAAAATAGTATTTATGGAGATAAATTGTAGCCTATCACAGGGTAAACGTGTGAATGTTCACGGTGCATTTTATGCAAACAACTCTAATCGTAGTTGTAACTCTACATTTACAGTAGGCATAATTGTCATTGCGTATGCAGCATGAGTCAAATACAATCTTCTGTTCGTGAACAGTTGTATTTCATTCATTAATCTGACTATGCATCCGTGCATTTAATTGCCATTGGCTCGTGTGATAGTAATATGGATCTTAGTAGTATTTTAAGTGATATAATAGATTCTATAAACAACTAATAAGAGATAATTTTCGGCTTTCTCCGGCTCCCTGCACCGGCCGTAATGAGAAACCGGAAGTGTCTACCCCCACACTCGCTGATCGGAAATCCAACATGGCGGCCACGTGCAACTAGCCTATAACAAAATAGAGCAGCATTATACTACTAGAGGTACCAGAATAGACAGAGAGGAGATCATTGACAACCAAGAGGAGAGTCATCTCAGTACAGTGCATTGGACTAGAAATAGGAGGAAGTGTATATCTGAAGCAAAATTTCTTTCCTGGGAGTATGAACAGGTGGGAGAGATCATGTATTGGTCTATAATTACAGAAATTGAATGGGTCTAAGCCAGATTTCTTAAGAAATGCAAGCATTTTCTTTTTAAATTATACTTAAAGTGTAACAAAAGCAAGACAGTTTATCAAGTGAAAAGTAATAAACACTTCGACAGAAACAAAGCATTTGGCAAGAGATCTAATGTGAACGAACTTTGCAGAAAAGTTAAATATAATTAACTTATTCTGAGGAAAAGAGTGTTCATTCTTTTCAGAGGCAGATATAGCATGAACAGGGGTCTGGGTGAGCCTACGGAGGGTAAGGCAACTGTAGGAGTTTCCTGCAGATGTTTAATGACCAGAGGTTATCATGACTCAGACATTTCCATGGTGAATAGTAAGAGTATTGAGAGCATCAGAACTGACATCTGTACTGTAGCTGGATAGATGGACGCTGTTGCAATAGGATTTTAGAGAATGGAGACTTACTGAACAACTGTACTGGATAGATGGTGAGCAGATAAGGTGATCCTTTGGCAATATGTAAAATCCAAGTCTGGCTAATGATTAGTTCCAGAAAATGTAATTATTCAAACCAACCAATTAGAAGGTACAAATTCAAAAACAAAACACTATGCAAACCAACAGCACCATGTGAGCAGCAGCTGCCACTTCGGGATGCTCCAGGGAAGAACTGGCATCATATCTCATCACATAAATGGGGGTTTCTTCAACTATCTTCAATGGGCACTTATGGTCTTTTAGACTTTAAAATACTTTTCACAAATGTAATTTGTCCACCAACAATGACATTGATCTTTTTTTTTCCCTGAAACATCATTAACATTTCCACCACATTGTAATTTGCATCGTATTACAAACCATGTTTAAAACCATTCTTAGATGGAAATTATATTTTAAATGAGTTTGGAAGAAAATGTCCAACTCCTTTGTGTTAGAAAGGCTCATTTCATAGCTTAGCATTTTATGTACAGTTTATGAAATAGATACAGTTGCACACTTCTTTCAAAATACAGCTATTTTTCAACTTGGAAATGAGGCCACAAATGAACTGCAAACTTTCATAAAAGTATAAATAATTTTCAATAAATATTGTAATGGTTTACAATTTTTTTCACTCTTTGTTCAAACTATCATAGTTTAAATAATAATAATTCATATATTTATCATGGATAGATAAATTGGAGACTAGACTGGAAGCAAAGTAGGTGAAAGAGAGAGGGGTGGAATCAGAAAGGACCATGAAGCGCAACCACACCATGCATACGGGCTCGTTCACACAGAACGCATTTTTGCGAGGTCTCGAGTTTTTTCAAAAGTTAAACTGATTTGAACTTGAGCGCCACGTTTTTAGGACGCTGTGTCATGCGCCAAGACGTGCCCGCAGCGGTTATACATGTCCGTCTAGCGTGTTTACATAGAAAAACAATGGAAAAGTAGTGCATTTGAATGGAAAAACGTGTTCTGTGAGCGGCCCATGAGGCTACTACTCGAGCAAGACACTTACTTCATGTTGTAACTTCAAGTTCTTCATGGGAACAATAAGTTTGTTGTAAGTTGCTTTGGATAAAAGTGTCAGCTAAACTACAACTGGACGGGCTCATGCATTGGGGAGCAGGTCCAGAGGAGCAAGGCCAGCCGGTCATCATCCAGAGGTACACTCAGCTTCCTGGAACATGCATGTGTGATCCAGGTTAAGCAAGTGAGAGATGCAATGGTGGGCTCATGGCAGCGGTGACTGGTGCGCAATAAGCTCCATATGTGCCTAAGCACACTCTGCCAAAAGATCTGTTTTCTCGTGGTCACATGCTGGGATATTGGACGAGGGCCAATGATAAGAGGGACGGGGCTACAATAATTGAAATGTGCACAGGCCCTCCTATCAGACAAAGAAGTGTTTAAAAATGTTACTTTTTAGAAAAATATTTTGAATTGGTTATCACATGCATTAACAATGCACAACGTGGTAAAATAAGTGTTTATAGACACTTTATGAGTGATCTGAGGTATGGGTAAAAAAAAATAAAAAATGTAGCACATCATTGCCACATAGATAAATATGCTTTTGGGAAATGCTAACTTGAATAAAAAGTTTCTTTCATTTAACTCAAGTTGAACTTGTTTCAGGAACAGGGGGTCTGTTTTTGATCTCAATTTCAATCTCTCTCTCTCTTTTTTTTTCAAGCTAAATGCTCAATTTTTATCCAGTGTTTTCTTATTTCATTCTTTCCAATGTTTTGAACTTTGTGGAGTGTTAAAACATAAATGGATGAGATACTGTCAAATGGCAGACACATGGCGTAGTTCTGGAAAACAAATTAAGAAATGTTTTACAAATCCGAAGCCAGGTTGGTAAAACTCAATCAGATGCAATTCTGCTTGGCTGCCCATAACAGATTTCTTGGTTAAATCCGCATAATCCAGTTTTAATATCCATTGCGGAGCCAGCTGTTATCAGTCGATTTCCACTCACTATCTTGACTATTTTTGCTGGAATCAAAGTAGCAGTTATTGTTCAAGAAACAAAGCCATGACATAAACTAAAGCAGAACTTGCAGTGGTTTTGGCTGTGAGACAGGCTTCATGATCACACAGTCATAGAATGTTAATAACAGGAATCTAGTATACTTTTTAATGTTTCATTGTATAATGTCTTTGAAAAGTCCTTAATTACAATTCAACTTTATTTTACACAAAGTAGTATGCGATTTTGGTCGAACTTCCCAAAGAATTTCAAGTTCATGACATATATCATTAAAGGTAACATTTACTTCACCGATCTAGTTTTAATGTAAATATAATTAGGAGTATAACAGACTATAGAGGAAAATAGAAATGATCAGCAAGTAATCTTTTCAGTAAAATCATGTTAACACACACATACTGTTTACGTGGCTATAATATTGAAATAACTAATTGTGACTCTAGGCCTTCCTTCCTGCAAAACTGTGGTTCTCATGCATAGCTTGAGACTGCAGACTGACTGGATATGGTTGGATATAGAGTGATTAACCCTTTAGCAGGTGTACATGTAGATGTTGCCCAACAATCTGAACTCAAGCAATAGTGTTACGGAAGAAGAATCTGCTCAGATGCATAAGGAATGTGACAGATGAAGTCTGGTTTTCAGCTGTGATTGTGCAGCACTATACTGTTCCCTGAGGACACTTGCAATGAATGCAGCATTATTTATTGTGTGAATCCCTCCTCTGATTGTGTTCACCATCAGTCAGAGCTGTCACTTATGGGAATGGACGTGATATGACAGGATGTGGAAAGATAAGTCTTCTTTGGCCCTCACATCCAGATATAATGCTTGAACACCTCAAACTCCCTGCAGAGGAAGTTTAAGATGCATAAAAGACGTGATTTGGCTAAATCTAAATGCATCTGGTTGTTCAGACCACATACAAAAACGTTACTCCTGCCAAGTGGAATTATGTCAGCATACAGAAGTTTAGGAGTCCTACAGAACTAAGCAAGCTACCACAGATGAGACATACGAACAAAGAAACCTCAAAAGCCGAACACTAATTGCCATATTTGATGGACAGACAGACACAAAGTCAGATAGATAGATAGATAGATAGATAGATAGATAGATAGATAGATAGATAGATAGATAGATAGATAGATAGATAGATAGATAGATAGATAGATAGATAGATAGATAGATAGATAGATAGATAGATAGATAGATAGATAGAAAACTCAAAAGTCAAACACTAATTACCATATGGGATGGACAGATAAACACAGCAAGTCAGATAGTCAGATAGATAGATAGATAGATAGATAGTCAGAGAGTCAGATAGATAGTCAGATAGATAGTCAGATAGATAGATAGATAGATAGATAGATAGATAGATAGTCAGAGAGTCAGATAGATAGATAGTCAGATAGATAGATAGATAGATAGATGATAGATCGATAGTCAGAGAGTCAGATAGATAGATAGATAGATAGATAGATAGATAGATAGATAGATAGATAGATAGATAGATAGATAGATAGATAGATAGATAGATAGATAGATAGATAGATAGATAGATAGATAGAAAACTCAAAAGCCAAACACTAATTACCATATGGGATGGACAGATAAACACAGCAAGTCAGATAGATAGTCAGATAGACTTTACTTTATGGAAGCATTTGCTCATTTCAGTAGCGGCGCCTTGAGTTATAACCAATTCATGATGCGATTGCTGTGGTTGGTAATCAAAGGCGAGATGGTCATTATTGTTTATTAAGGCCTTTGACTTATGGACTGTGGCTTCATATGGTGGGTTCCTGCACAGTTCAGCTCTCACAATCAGTCTTGTGCCCCCGGTCCTCGACATCACCACAGATCCTAATTAAAAGCAGACAGAGGGCTGCATTGTCTGCTGTACAAAACAGTGGCTCTAGCACAAGACGTGAAGAGCGCGGTGGGGCCTTTATACTGTTTATTGCCCTTTATAGAGCTAAATATCAGGACTTATTCTCTCCTACACACTGGTTCTCTCTCTCTATCCTGAAGAAACATGTGCTGTCCATGTGCACACACACACGCACACACAGCATACAGTCTGCTGTGCATTAGACAGGCAGATGGGACGGTTAGTCAGCCAGGTGGATATTAAAGGTGTTTGTCGGAATGTCAGAGCGTATCAAAACCCAGCACATTCCAGCAGTGCACATTAAACACAGACAGCGCTTATCTTACACAGGAATAGAAAAAGGCTAGGAATCCATCAGTATAAAAAAACAAACAAAAAAAACAAAAAAAAACATGTAGGGTTCTGGCCACTCTGAAAACATAATGAAAAGTAAAAGTGTAATGTTTAAAGATATCCTATCATGAGAAATCAAATCCTATGAAAGGAAAGATATTAACATTCTATGAAAACGTACTGTAACTTTCAGAATAAATACCATCAATCTACACTCCACACACCTTAATGACAAAAAAAAAAAAAAAGATGTGATAACAAATATTTCTGATAAATTTATTACAAATAAAAAAACTGGAAAAATTACATTGCATAAGTATTCATACCCTTTTCTGGGACACTTGAAATTTAGCTCAAGAGCATTCCAATCCCACTTGCAGATGTTACTACACTTCAAGCGGAGTTAACCTGTGGAAAATTCAATTGAATGGGTATGATTTGGAAAAGGCACACACCTCTCAATAAAAGGTCATGCATATAAAAAGAACTGCCTGAGAGACAGGTTTATATCAAGACACAGGTCTGGGGAAGACTACAAAGAAAAGTCTGTTGTATTGAAGGTTAACAAAAGCACGTAGCCTCAAGTTTGGAACAACCAATACTCTTCCTCCTGGCAATCAATGGAGAAGGGCCTTGGTTAGAGTGGTGACCAAGAAGCTGATGGTCACTCTGCTTGAGCTTCATGGTCATATATGGAGATGGGAGAAATGTACAGAAGGACAAACATCACTGCAACATTCCACTGATCTGGGCTTTATGGCAAAGTGGCCAGACTCAAGCCTCTCCTCAGTTAAGAGACATGAAAACCCACTTGGAATTTGCAACAACAACAAAAAAGCATCTAAAGGACTCTCAGACTGTAAGAAACAATCTTTTCTGGTCTGATGAACCTCAGTTCCAAGCATCATGTATGGAGGAAACCAGGCCCTGCTCATCACCTGCCCAATACCATCCCAACAGTAGAGTATGGTGGTGGCGGCAGCATCATGCTGTGGGGTGTTTTTCAGAGAATGGGGACTGGGGAACTCGTCAGGGTAGAAGGAAAGTTCAACACAGCAAAAGATAGAGATAGGCTTAATGAAAACCTAGTCCATTAACCTAAGACTGGGCAGAAGGTTCACCTTCCAACAGGACAATGACACTAGAACACTAGACAAAATTTAAGTTCCATGGCAAATGAGTAGGACAATGACTTCAGGTTGTGACACTGTCACATATGACATGTTTTAACCACTCTATATATTATAATGATTTTATGTATATTAGAGTTTTAATAGGTTTACATGTTATCTAGTCATTTTAGTCCATTTTATTCCTCTTATCCGTTTTATGTGTGTATGTCTTTAAATGATTATGGGTCTGCCTGTCATGTGATTACTCACATGACAGGCAGACCCATAATCATTTAAAGACATTTAAAGGAAACAGGAAATAGCCAGCATAAAGGAAGCAGCATGGCAAACAAACGGGGTCTCTGTCAAGACGACCAAAACTGGATCGAGGAGTTTCTTTTAAGGACTTTCCATTCCAGCAAACCTCATCACTTTTCATTGGATTATCACTACAGTTGGATTGTATATACACCGGTGGACACATACACATTGGGACTTACAGCACGCAAGGACTCTTAAGGACTGTTTTATGGTAAGGAACCAATGGACTCTATGCTTTTAACAGCCTAAGGCTTCTTTGTTGTATTGTGGTGTTTTAAGTTCCTGGTAGAAATTGTAAATACACTTCATTTATTCACTTTATTTCTGTTGTCGTCTCATCTTTTAAAACACTTAAAAAACTCAGTTTAATCTGGCCCCAATTTGATTCTTGTAACGCTACCGATTAGGCCGATTGTTACAAGGTTACAGCTTGAGCCAAATATCAACTGTGTGAATAAAAAAGCTGAACTGACATGTCAAAATTGTATTAGTATTATGTTAAATAGTCAGCTTCATATGTGTAGATTTCCCTTAAAAGAGCCCCATAATGTAAGTTTGACTGACAGGTTGAAGATTAGATCAGTGATTGGTTGAAAAGAGGGTTCTCCTAAGGGTCAATGTTTCAAATCACACCTGCTTCCCTTATATTCTTGCTCTCGGCAAAAGCAAGCCAGTCCAGACAAGCAATAAATGAACCTGAATCATTATTCACAGCCCTCTGCACATTCACAGAAATCCTTTTTTAGGTAAGCGAAGACTTATTTACATTTTGCTCTATTCCTTTAAAAAAAAAAAAAAAAAAAAAAAAATGGTAGAGAAGAAAAAGAGAATTAAAAGGCTTCTAGTCCATATTGAAAAATAACTGCCAGGGCTTCCTTTCAAAGAAACGCAGCAATGTTAGACTTGCAATGAACATCCACGGCTGGTGTTTTTCAAGTACAACAAGAGCTGACTTGGTTAACATGTTGACTAATAGCTTTGTCCTTGATGCATATCGCGTTTTGAACTTTCTTTTAGGGGTTTTGAGGATCAAGAACTTGAAGATGGGGCACCAGGAGGGGTTGAGAGTGGAAAGCCATGCATGAATCTTCATTCTAATGTCACTCGTAGCATGCATCAGTTCATCAGTTCAACGCAAGTGTCACTTATGAGGTTACAGCATGCTTATGTAATGCAGGACAACATGCTTTAAATGTATTACGAATCCAGAGGTATTTTAATTTCATGTTTAAACCAGTTCTAGATGGCCCTTGACCTTTATCAGTCATATATTGGCAGAATTTAAGCAAAACAGCCAGAAAACAATTCAAAACATCAATTTTTTTTGTTTTGTTTTTTTTGCAGCTGTAGGGATTGAGTTTAAGGCAGATTATGGGTATCATCTGTCCTGACCTTTTGGCAACGGCAAAAAGTTGGTTTGTTTGCAGTCTAAAATGAAACTTACGATAATGAACTTCAGATGCCATTGGAAAGCTAGGTGTGCTGGCACTGCCAGGATGCTGAGGTGGCGCTTTGAGTCAGAGCAACACATATATATACTTACTGAATTATGCTTTCCACGGCCTGTTTGGGGAAACCAGAGAGAAAAACCATCATCTGCATCTCAGTATGCCTCGGCATCAGGCGCGACGAGAACAATAAAACAGAGACATGTGACCAATCTGCTTCCATTTAGAAGAGAGCATTTGGCCTGGAGATAAAGCACTCCCATATGACTTGTTCTCTTCTGCTTTAAAGTTATTAATTGGAAGTGAGTCAATTGATTGTGATGTTCCAAGCGCTGATGTTAGAGCGAGTGAGGAGAGGAGAGAACTGCTGTGCTAAGGTCTGCTGACACCTATTTTTCAGAATTTTCCACACAAAAAAAAAACAAGCACGTTAAGTTATTTAACAAAACAATGAGTTCTCAGAGTCTGAAATATTGTATTTTTATAAATTAGCGATTTACAAAAAGTGATTCAACTCAATGAGGCAATAATATGAGAAGTGCTAAATATTTGACATCTAGCTAAACATGAACGGTTTTTGTTTACAAGAATATATATATATTTTATTACATAAGTCTAAAATTTCAGATATGGGATTCAGCTGAAGAATTGTGGTATTGCAAACCTTTTTTTTTTTTTTTTGTGCCTAACTTCCATTTCCGTACTAAAAGGAGCAAAAATATTATCATACTTGTTAAAAATATTATAAAACAGATTCAGCTGAACAATTAATTGCATTATATAAATGTCTTGGTTTTGTACAAAATTGGGAAAAAGTGTAATACTTTTGTCATTTAGTCATATGAGATTTGGTACGAACAGGACTTCAGGCGCACTACTAACTACCGAATGGAGTAGAAACAAATTAAAAGAATAGATTAATTAAAAGAAAGAATTTAACTATTTAGTCTAAAATGCCAAATAGGAATTCTGTTTTTCCGAGAATGTCAAAAATGTGCTGCTGTGGACACCAATTTAGTTATCGTTAGAGTAATTGTTCTTGGAGTAAACGGGCCTTAAAACTTGATATTAAAATACCCTTAGAATTGTAATTAGAATGTAAAAGCCTCACCTATACAAAATACAAGAAAAAGAAATGTTGACAGGTTAACTGTACAGTCCGAAATGTCAGATAAACGGAAAAAAAAGAAGAAAAAAAAAGAAAAGAAAAAGAAAACAGCACAATAAATAATTCATAACGTTTGTTCCTTGCAATTCTTTTGAAAAGACACCACGGCGCCTTGGCTTCACTTTTTCACACTCTCATGCATAAATCACTTGATCTGGTCCCTTTCAGTGATCAAATGATCCATTCATCACACAGCTCAACTCCTGAAACACACACACACACCGCAGCAGCTGATTTATTATTTCTGTTAACCCCCCCTTCAGTAAATGAAATAATTCATGAATTAACCAACTTTGGAATATACTGTCCAGCTCTAATAGACATCGAAGATGCACACGAAACTAGAATTTAACTTTGCCGAATACACTGGGTATTATATTGGTAAAGTGCAAGCAATTCTATAGGAATAGCGAAGGAGTGGGACAGATTTGGACAGTGGAGACAGTGCTCCTAAATGTGGATCCTGCCACATAGATACCCTGGCCACATAGAGACAGAGAATGGACCACAGACCACAGAAACATGCAATTATCCCAAACAAGGAGGACTGGCCAAGCTCTTCCCACTGTGATGGACAACAACAGCACATATACATGAGCATGAGCGCAAACACACTGAACATACAAGAGCAGCCACATGACTCTAAATCATCACCTCTATAAATGCCTTTCATAATTATAAACAAACAGACGCACGCGTTAAAACAGATTTGGGGTGGTGACCCAAACCAGTACCAAAATTATAATCCAAAAGTACACACAATTGTAAGCAATGAAAGGTATTTGAATACATATGTTTTATGTTTCATTCTGCAATTAATCACATTGAACTCAAATAATAAGACATTAAATAGTTGTTTTTTTATTCCCATTTGATTGAACTTAAATCTATCACTGACCTCTAGTCCAGTGGTTCCCAAACCTGTCCTGAAGGCACCCCAACACTGCACGTTTTCTTTGTCTCCCTAATCAAACACACCTGAAGAAAAGAAAATGTGCAGTGTTGGGGTGCCTTCAGGACAGGTTTGGGAACCACTGCTCTAGTCTACAATAATCATATTTGGCAATTGAGTTTGTCAATTTGAGAGACTTGAGTCTTTGACTCAAGATGGAATGTTGAAACCTAAACTGCTTCAATTTAAATCCCTCAAAATGTTCATACAGTCACACGCTTAAGTTCAATGATGAAGATGCCAAAAGGATCAAATACCAATAGAATTATTTAATAAAACAAACTAATTCCACAGGAGAGAAACAAAACGAAACGGCGTGCAAGACACGAACAGTACAGAATACAGAACTGATCAAACTGAAGGACCACATTAATACGTTTTCGTTTGAAAACGCATATTTTTCTCTCCGCTTTGGCCTTCTGTGACGCACACTGAGACGCCGTTTTTGTCCTGCAAAAACTGAGCCTTTTGAAAACACTTTCCCAAGTGGATTGACTGCTTTCGCGTTATAGTGCGGGCTGTGATAAAGATGACGCATGTTTAGTCACGTGACGCACATTGAACCGATAAACATCTGTTTATACCACTATTGTGCCTGTTGTGTGCTATTCACTTTCACACTGTTGCCAAAGATATGCTTCTTTGTACCCTCTTCATATCACCTGGACGCATCAGTGATTGTGAGATACTTTTGCTAAATAAAATGATCCTTAGCAAACTTCGGCAACACCTCCCGCAGCAGACATGCAGAAACTACACATCTGCCTGTGAGCATATGTAGTCATTCCTGACATATCTGCAGCGGTAACTGAGTGTCTGTCACGTTTGCGCTCCGGCACGACACACTGTGCGCTTAGGTGCTGAGGATTACCGAGGTATGTTTCATCAGCCCTGGATGACGTCCAACAATATCTGCCGCAGCTGCTTTTTTCAAGGACTCGCCGAGAGAGAAGGGGAGTTAAGTGATCAAAGACGAGAGAGAAGCTTTGGGTTTTTTACCGAGGCCCACATGTTTTAAATAAGAGCGTCTGCCCACAAGCTGGACACTAGCACATTAGCCGAAGAGGCCAAACAAGTTCCATCATGCTCTCCTTTCTTTATATTCATATCCATCAATGTATGATTTTGTCTTTATTTCAACATCCTATCAGTGCTGTATTACCATGTCATAGGTTGGTGTACTGGTGCTTGTTTTAAACATTTTATTGTTACAGCATGGAATTATGATGAAGTTTGCCTAAAAATAAATCAGGTCTATGATAAATTAACTGAAACCAATAAAAATAATTACTTGAATTAAAACCTATTGTAAGAAAACTTATTTTATTTCAGCTTCAAAATGAATAAAAACTATATATCCATTTTTAAACATCTGAAACTAATAATGACAAAAACAACCAAATTACTAAAACTTTAAAATGAAACATTTAAAACCAAAATCTATTTCAAAATAATAATAAAAAACTATATTATCTTAATGATACTACAATAACACTGAAGTAAATTAAATGAACCCAAAGGAAGAAAAAAAAAATTCAACCTGCAGTATAATAAATATAATATAATATAATATAATATAATATAATATAATAAAATATGGATATGTGGAGCAGGATTTTGGACCAGTGAGATTTCTCTGTGGATGAAATTACCAAGTCAAACAACAAAAAATAATAACAAAGTGACTAGCAAAATGTTGCCTGTAACGGACAAAAGGCCAAATTAACATTCAATTTAGATTTTTTGAGTGTTGCTTCATGTTGTGTTGGTGACAGGTTGCAAACACATTTTTTAAACCAAAAATAAAAACACAATAAAATTGAACATATATACAAGTACTGGCTTGCAACTGATGTCTTTTCAACAAAAGCTATCGTCGTCACCTTCTTCCATTCCAGGTAGATTTATTAAATGTATGAGTCATTGACACTGCAAAGCCATAATAAAACATAATAAAACAAAATTGAACTATTTTAAGCCACTTTTACTATGTTATCACAGCTCTACTCGCAAGGACACATTGTCCACACGGTAGACAGCCAGTTCTGTCCAGAATCACAATTGCTCTACCATTTCTCACCTTTTAAATGAGAAACTTTATATATGAAAGATATGACTTTACTTCAAGGCATTCAATGTGTCTTCAATTACTTCAATTGACTTTGCCGCCATCTTTGAGGAAAACAGTGTTAGAACATGCTGATGAGTACAAGCAGAAATGTTTGGTTTATGGTGACAGTTCATGCTGTAATAAACTATAAAAGTAAAACTACCCACAAAGACTAAATACATTTTACTGGCACTCTAGTTATATTTTATATAAAGTGTGTTGAACCAAAGTTGAGCCATTGGTCAAAGTGTTGGCCATCTTTCATTTAAATGCAGTATAATCATCAGCAGACAATAAAAGTCAATAGACAGATCAGAAGTCTGCTTGTGGTGAGGAGGGCAGGGGCCGAGAGGCGTGGGAAAGGAAAGAGTCGTGGAAGGGTTAATAAGCATCACCTGTGTGACACACCGAGTCCCACAGAGGAGCTCCGGAAGGATAAAAGGAGGAGTGACGACAGTTGAAGATGAGAGAGGACCAGGCCTTGACTTTATGTGGTTTTGTTTTAGTTTATGCGGAAGTCTTCAGTAAGGAGCTGCTGCTTTACTTTCATTTTATTGTTTGCGTTTGGTTTGTGTGAATAAAGTTGTGTTGAACTTTTCTCGTTTCCTGCCTCCTCCTTCCCTTTGTTTAGTCTTTGTTGAGTCTTTAACTTTGTTACATTGCTCAAATGAAAATTTTATGAATAACATAAAGCAACCTAAAAATGTATGGATAGACTTATACATTTTATATTTCAATGTTTTGATATTTGTACTTTAGACATTTTGACAAATAAGTAGCTAAATTGTCATGTTTTTTTTTTTAGCAAACACCATTTTTTGTTTTGGGAAACAAGGGGCTGATGAGGGACAGGTGTGGGTGATTTGTTGTCATGGGAACTAATGAGGGTAACTATAGCGACAAACAAGGTAAAAGGCAAACAGTAGCCAAACACAGGAAGTGAACACAGAAACAATGGGAAATGAGAATACACTTCAACATAAAATTCCTTATAGAACAGAAGACACACCACAGGGACCGTGACATCGCACCGTGATTGCACCGACATCAGTGTATCCGCCAACAGGAAGCCTATCTCCAATGCCTAGGAATCCCCTTGGTATCTTCAAATACAACGTTCATAACAGCCGTAAAAACTGGCATTGCATCCATGATAGCTGGAGACTCTGGCGTGGCATCCATGACGGCTGGAGACTCTAATGTGGCTTCCATGACGGCTGGAGAGTCTGGCAAGGCATCCATGACGGCTGGAGACTCTGGCGTGGCATCCATGATGGCTGGAGACTAGGGAGTGGCGGCCATGACAGCTGGAGATGCTGGTGTGTCGGCCATGACGGCTGGAGACTCTGATGTAGCTTCCATCACGGCTAGAGAGTCTGGCTTGGCATCCATGACGGCTGGAGACTCTGGAGTGGCATCCATGATGGCTGGAGACTAGGGCGTGGCGGCTATGACGGCTGGAGACCCTGGCGTGGCGGCCATGATGGCTGGAGTCATGGATGCCACGCCAGAGTCTCCAGTCGTCATGGCCGTCAAGCCAGAGTCTCCAGCAGTCAAGACCACCACGCCTGAGTCTCCAGCCATCAAGTGAGCCAGCTCCACAAAGTCCTCATTTGGTCGGTCTCCTTGACGGAGACGCTTAATTTGTGCTTGTGTGATTCATTTTTGGTCAATCGTTCTGTAACGTGTGAGCAGGGACGAGGCAGAGAGAGAATCCAGATGCAAGCACAAATTTATTAGCAGAATAATCCAAGAACAAGAGTATAATCCACAAAGAGAAGGCAGGGGAGCAACGACAGGAACACACATACAAGGAGCAAAGACCGACAAAAAACAACAACCTGAAGCACAGAGGTTTAAATAGACAGGTAAACAAGGGGCTAATGAGGGGCAGATGTGGGTGATTTGTTGTCATGGGAACTAATGAGGGTAACTATAGTGACAAACAAGGTGCCAAAACAGGAGCCAAACACAAGAAGGTGAACACAGAAACAAAGGTAAGGGAGAATTCACTTCAACATAAAAGTCCTTATAGAACACAAGACAGCACAGGGATCGTGACACTAATGCTGAGTTCACAGTGCACGATTTTCAAAGTAGTCGGGTCACTGTACTTTTCACACCGCGTGACTATCTGGGGTAACATTCAGCTGCTGCTGTGTTCACACTGCACGATGGATCGGCGACAGGGGTTTTCACATTGCATGACTTAATAAAAGAAAGAATCGCAAACTACGTTTCACAACCAAACACACGTGAGAAGTCATAAGGAAATAATGCAAGATCACGCGTGTGTGAGACCGGAGTTCTTGCGCAAGACTGAAATTGTTACTAAAAATAATAGCCTGCAAGAAGATTGCGATCACAATTGTCTGCGTTGATTTGCAGCGAAAAGGAGAAAAAGAAAAACAGCTTATGCAGGAGGAAATGGTTGGGGAGACACAGGGAGGTTACACAAGGATAATTGTAAATATATCTATTTAACCCTCTGATGGTCTTCCTTTAGCAGTCACAGTGGGGGCCTTCCCGGTCATAAATGACCGGACACCTAAAAATGAAACTTCCTCCATCCCAGTAAAAACCAATGCAATTTATTTTTGTTCTATAATATTTATTCTTTTTAATTTAGAATTTTGAGACAATTTGATTGAACTTATTAATATTTATGCAATATTTATAGTCCATTTTTTGCCATTGGAAATAATGATAATTTTTTTTTATTTTTTTTTTTAAATAAAAAAAATTCTATGCAGTATTTTCGGGTAAAATAGAGACTAGGCTTTCAGAAAAAAAATTAAAGAAAAAAAAATTCATCAATTTATTAAACATAAAATTAAATAAAACATGTTATTGCATGGGTTTACCACTAGATGCCTGTATAGCTCTAAATGGAGATGTTTGTGAATTCTAGTTGTTTTTGGACCAAATTACTTACTTTTAAGATGTGGATTTAATGTATTTTTGTAGAAATTCTCAAATAATACTTTTTGCCAAGGTTTATAACATTTTATTAATTATTATTTTAATAATTTTAATAATTATTATATTAATTATATATACATATATTAATTATAATTATTAATTATGTTATATTTTTCACTCTTGATGTTTTAGAGCTTCACCCCTTCATAGCTGAGCACTTTTTTCTGCATCGTGGCTGATTTGTAGAGAATTTTTGTGTTTTTGTCAATTTCCCATTCATTTCCTATGGGGGTCATTTTTGACCGAAGACCAAAATCGTGACTAATTTTTTTACGACCACTTAGCATGCTCGGATCGTGAACTCAATTTTTGTGTGTGTTCACATACCTAATGCCAGAAAAGTCACCAAGTTTCGTAACATTCTGATGAAGCTGTGATTTTTAAAAATTCAAAACAGATTTTTGTAATCTGAATTTATTGGTGTGTATGTGTATAAACGTGTGTTTGTATGTGTGTGTGTGTGGGTGGGTGTGAATTTTTTGCACTCTTGATGTTGTAGAGTGTCACCCCTTTACTACGGTGTACTTTTTTTTAGAATCGTGTCCGATTTGTAGATTGTATAGACAAAAATTCAGAGAATTTTTGTGTTTTTGTAAATTTCCCATTCATTTCCTATGGGTCGGTCATTTTTGACCGAAGACCACGAGTGTGACTATTTTTTTTACGACCACTTAGCATGCTCGGATCATGACCTCAATTTTTTTTTGTATTCACATACCTAATCCCAGAAAAGTCACCAAGTATCATAACCTTCCGATGAAGCTGTGATTTTTAGAAATTCAAAACAGAAAATTATTCGGTCAGAAATGACCGAGGACCATCAGAGGGTTAAATGCTGATATTGTGGTCTATAACTCTTCCTCGAACATCCCGCTGTCCTGTATCTTGCTCTCTCATTGGCTGTAGGTCATCGCCGATGTAGTTTTCAGTCAGAACACATTCACACAGCAGGATTTTGTGGATTCTCTCAGATCTCGTCTTTGATAATTCACACTGTGTGATTGTCACTCACGTGAACGAGCACCGATTTGCCTGTGATTTCAGGTATTTGTCGGTGATCTCCCAAAACCTGTCGGCGAGCGAAAATCGGGCCTAAAATCTTCTCAATTCTCGCGCATGCGTCGTGGCGCTCTCATGAACTCACGTCTGAGGCCCACACAGAAGAAAATGAATAGTTGAATAAAGTGGTTATTTTTGGGGGGCTTTGCACACAAAAAGTATTCTCATCGCTTGATAAACTTATCGCGCCATCTATGTCAGGTGACCTGTAAAATACGAAAAAACTGTTTCCATTGCAGTTTTGCGAAATATTCCTTTTTCTTATTGCCTGAAAACCCCCACCTCATGTGAGCGTAAAAACTTTTTTTTGGATATATGGGAGTTTTTGCTAAATTTACATTTCATTGGTCGCATTTTCTATTCGAAATTTCAATTTGCGCAATTTGAAGGGTAATGGAAACGTGGCTTATGTCACCTTAAAATGAAGCGTTACCAAATAAAGTTTCCCAAAAAATCTTACCAACCCCATTTTTTCCTCCTTAGCAGTTAATTTGGTATACAATATTTCAGAAAAAGCCACCCTTGAATTAAAACAACAACAAAAAACTCTGATTGGTTGCATTACATGTCAGTAAAACAATCTTTTCCTGTCTAAATGGGTGGTTCTTTGTCAGAATATGCTCAAATTTGGTCCAGACTTGATTCTGCTAGTCAAAGTCTCAATGCATGACACTACTATGTGCTAATAAAAACACCCTTTAGCACTGACTTTACTCAATATAGAGCGTGTCCACCCTTAGCTTATCATGTAAATATACGTACATTAGGTAAACTAACTGAAAACAGAGAGGCCTAAATCTCTTACTGACAGAATCCGTCAAACCTGAATAATACATACTAGCTGCAGTGACAGACATAATCAGGTCACTGTCAGTTATTCCACTGATCTAATATCAGACCCTTTAGTTCTGCATGAATACCTGTATTAAACAGCATGTCTGAAGTATATGAGTTTTCCGCTGACATTCTTCCTGCGGAATAATACAGAGTCATGTTTCAAGTGCTGCAAAAAAGCACCTCCTTCCATGGAGAACTAATGACACGATCTATCTGTCAATGGATGCAATAACTGTAGGCTGTCACTCAATACTAGGGTCCCGCCCCCTACATGCCCCTCCACTCACCCTGAAGCCTTCTAGACCTGTCAATAACCCTTAAGAAGGGGAGGAGGGGAGGGATTTTAAGAGGTGAAAGACAAATATCTCACTCAGCATGACACTGAGTGGTGGGGTTTCCCTCATGTACTGCATGACTAGATTAAACCTCAAGACAGCATATATAATGGAGGAGTCAATAACTACAGCGGATCAGAATACAGGCCTCCAGGTGGTTGTCACAAATGCAAATAAACGCCTATGAAGCTGTTTATACAAGACTGGAATGATGAAGGTTAAAGTTCTGCAATTTGAACGTGGTTGTATGTCTATCAACCACTCGGGCATAAAGGACAAAGTGAGAATCAATTTAGAAAAGAGTCTGAGGTGCTTTAAAGCCTATATGAATTCAACCGCCAGCCGAAAAGCACAAACACTTTTTCTGCATCATATATAGTCATTGACACACAAAAAAAAATGGCGCCATTTTAAGTGAATTCACCTGAAGACTTCTCTCAAATCCCATACCAGCACAAATCTCTGCCCTTGAAGTTCCAATAATTTAACCTCTAACCCTCATTTAAAGATTTCTCAGACTGTCAACAAGAATATACATGCTCTCTCAAGCCTCTTCACCTCCCCCCCAAAAACAGCACACATTTTATTTTCTTCCCAAGCCACAAGAGTGCGTGAATGATGTGCCTAGCAGAAAGCCTGTTTTCGTAAGTTTGATGCTGATGTCCTGCTTTGAAGCCTGTTTTCTCACAGACAAGTCAGCGACACCCTAACTAGACATGACATATTTTTTGCTGAAATAGGGTCCCCAACAGGGCACGGCTTATTAATAGACATTTTTCACTTCAGCCAGTGCATTCCTCAAACACAAAGCTTCACTTTGAAGAGAAGATGGATCGCAGCAGATAACTTAACATATCTGACATGTGGGAGACAGATTGTGCTTTAGGAGCGTGAAGATGTGAATGCAATTATTTGATTCCACATGATTTCAGACGCATGTCTGATTAAGATCTACAAACATTCAATGGCACAACAAAAAGGTCATTTTTGCAGCCAGTGATGTGTGATGTTAATACATAGCAATAATGCTGTAATAATACAGTAATAACAGTCCTGTCACTGACTGTCGCCGTCGGTCTGTCAGCAGAGTCTCTGTTAGTCGTGCATTTCAGATTAACCTTTGGCCTTGCTCTTTGATGAACTTACGAGGGTGTGTTCACAGTATCTCTCAACTACTCTTTATTAAGAACTACGGAACATTTTTTACCCCAAGGCTTTTAAAGGAGGGGAAAAAGTTCGCCTATTTAAGGCTTAATCAACCCAAATTAAACTTTTTAGCATGAAAAATACAAGTGACACAACGATGACAACTTTAAACTGAACCCTAAATATTGTTCTACAATAAAAAAATAAAAAAAAATAAAAAGTGGATCTTTTATATGCCACTTCAGATAGGGTTTCTTTCATATGGAGAACTAGGAGTACCATTTAAAAATAAAATCAAAGAATTATCTGACAAAGCAACTGATTTTTTTTTTTTTTTTTTTTGAATCAGTTGGTTTGAAATGTATTTGTCAATTAAAAAAAACAATGTGTTTGGTTACATTTAACTTAGCTTTTAGACATGACATACATTTAAAGCAGTTTTAAATGTCTATTAATTTGTCAAATGATTCGCTATTATTTTACTGTTACATTGAACTAAACCTATTTAATTTTTTTAGGGTTAGGGTTAAATTGGTTATTTATTCCTTAATTATACTTTTAAGTGGCACACCTAGTTCTTCATACTGCTGAATTCCCCCCCAAAAAACTCCACCAATGTCCATAATATTGAGCTACATGCATGACATTTCATGGCAGCAGCTTGAAGGGTTAATTCCTACAGTGGCTGCAGTCTGCATCATAAAATGAGATCCTTTGAACTTGCCATGGCCGGAACAAAATATGTAAATAAATGTAAAACACATAATCTTTATTTATCAGACCAATGCCAGACAGATGGATCGGCCCACCTGGGAATCCTGCCGGCTCTCCAGATGTCCAGTCCGTTGCGATCTGCAGGCCAGATCCGAATGAAAAGGAACATGAATGTCTCCTTAAACACACACAAAAAGAACTAAATTAATATTTTCTTCCATTTATCACTCAGACATTATAACAGCAGTGAGACAGATTGCCAAAAATGGAAAAGATTACAACTCTGATCTGTAAATCCTTGTTTGTATTGACAGATCAAATACTCTCTATAGGCGACACCATTGGGCCACACTGGCCAAGCCTGTACGGATACGGTATTATTTTCCACTCAGGGGCTGAAAATGAAGCTCATTGCAATGCAATATAAATGCTTAAGTCGTTGCTTTGGAAATGCAGTGTATAAAGCGCTATATAAATAAATGTGACTTGAATCATCCTTTATGAGACTATAAACAAAGATTTACGGAAGCTATTTCTAGACGCACCTGGACAATATTAACATTTTATTCATAGCTGTAACCTAGCGTTTTAAAGTTTCTTTTAGCTACACTAAATAATTAGTTTGACGGTGACTGCTTAAACGGTGTTTACCCATTTAATATTTCCTTTATGTACAAGCTGTTGTAGATTACGAAAGACAATAATGTTTCTACCTCATTCATTAATTAAAGTATAATTTTAGACCATAAGTTTTGCATTATGAAGCCAATGTTTGTCTTTTACGCCATAATGTTTTGAAACAGTAGAAGTCAGAATGTCCTTTCTGGCTCTGAAGTTTTTCAAAGTCCCTTTGTGGCTTCCAAACCCCATGTCTCTGGCCTATACTCACACTCTATTTATGCAGGAAAATGAAGTTGAACACTTGGCCCCTCCTAAATCTGTAAACTACAATTAAGCTAAATTCCAAGTTTATTTCCAAACGCCGTCCTTGTTCCAGACCATGTGAGAGGCTCGAGTCTAAAATTATAACACTTTGGGTCAGGCAGGCTTTGGGTCAGCCAATTCCTCTACGTCTGTCTCTGAGCATGAGAAGTGGTTAAACATACTTGTGACATCCGTCATGGGCAGACACATTCAAGAACTTGATTTAAAATATGTATATACAGATGATGTGATTACGTCTGCCGTCAATCCATACCGTTTTCTTTTATCAGTACGTCTTCGGGTTTTGATTGACAGGCATGTAATTGGAAATCAGTGTCACCTTGTCATTTCACAGGATTGTTGTCTTTCTTATGGCGACCCATAGTCAAAAAAGAGAAAACAAAATGTACATCTGACAGGGGAGGAAGGGAGTGTGAGGCCTACATTATACCTTCATTGCTGTGGTTGGAGAGAACAGTTGTGTAAAGACAAAGCGTACATGTGCCGTCACACAGTCACACTGTCTGGCAAAGTAAATTATATGGATTTTAGCACACAATACTCTTGCAATTCTGGCTAAATTATATTTTACAATACATATATTATATAGTCTGGCTATTTAATAAATAAATATTCAATATTTTATTTTATTTATTATTTTATTTCACACATATATAAAAAATTATATATATATATATATATATATTCACACACACACATATTGTACTATACTGTATATGTATATATATATATATTATTTTGTATATATGTATGTGTGTATATATATATATATATATATATATATATAGTGTCTATATATGCACAAAAAGTGAACAAACAACTGCAAATAATACGATTCATATATATATGATCTCATATCTAAATTTCAAAGAACTCCCGATTCAAAGGCTTTTGAGCAACAATAGAAAACACTTTTACACTTTTTGAAAATACAACAAAAGAGTGCAAGTTTTTACAAAGTTTCCATTCAATTGTGTGGTTTTATTGCTTTATTCTTTCTTTTACGATGTTTACTGTTTATTCTGCATTGGCATTAAGGCTCTGAACGCAAGCTCTCTTACGCCTTCCGGAAGGAATTTATGAGACCAGAGGTTCATGTGAGGCACTGTCATTCCTACAGACGCGAGACTGGGACGACAGTTGCCCTGGAGATTAATTATACCTAACCTGGCAATCCAAGAGGGTAAAAACTTCACAGTGGAGGTCTGCTTCACTTGTGCTGTAATCCCCTCGAAATCAAAGATCTCTGAGATCAAAAATGAGACACAATACTTCTGTTTGGTGCTGTAATCCACATAGTCTGCAGAAAGACCCAAGCAGGCTCATATGACGTAAACCACATGTGGTGCAAACCTGCACAGATCTGATGTAGGCATGATGGAGAGAGATGGAGTGACAAGTGAGACAGATAAAAGGACAGACAGGCAAAAAGACACAAAAGAGGAACAGAAAGCCAGAAAGATCGATAGACTGATAAGTAGACAGACAGATGGATGGAAAGAAAGACAGAGACAGACCAGCAAAAGTACAGGAGAGGAACAGACAGAGAGACATGGTAGACCATGTGTCTGAGTGTCTGTTTTTGTTTACCTGTATGTTTTTTTTTTTCAAAGGAATGGATGGATGGATGGATGGATGGATGGATGGATGGATGGATGGATGGATGGATGGATGGATAAATAGATAAAACAGACAGAAGAACAGCCAGACAGATAGAGATAAGGCTAGATAAGTAAATAGACAGACAGTTTCATCACAAACTGCTGGTTGGGAATTCCTGTCCTAAAATAGGGCAGAAAACAAACGTATTGAAACATCTATTAGTCATGGACGTGTGGTACATGACTCTTTTGCAGAAAAAAAAAGAACAAAAGATCAAGGGGCATGTTTTTTCAATGTTGGGAACAATCTGAATCAAATTATCCAGCTAAGATGACTAGACAATTGCTTGGACTGAAACAACCGCTTCAAACAAAAGAGTGAAAACAGGTTACAGGTTTTCAGACATGAATGATTTGAATCATTCATTCAGTGCTTTCCTGCCAAAAATGAACACCATGCATCTCTCAACGCTTTCTGCAAGCAATTCAAGCCACACAGATGCGGTTAGATAAACTCAGTTTAATAAAAAACATACAACTGAAATTGATTGGTCCTGATATATAACCTTGTGGTACTCCACTGACTGAAGGAACACGTGTGTCATGCTGTCTGGAACCCACCCCCGATCCCCCCCTAACTGCCATGACTCACTGATGCGTCATTCCCAGAGTAATTCCCACAAACACAGATCATGCGCAATACTGTGTGTGGAAGCATGAGAATTCCCAGAATTATTTTGTAATCTAAATGTTTTAGCTCGGTTTTCTTGTTCTGGGATTTTTTCCAATTTTTAACAAACTGATAGTGGCACATAGGCTTCATTCATGGACGGCGGGTTAAAAACCATGTTAGATATCATGTATACAAACTAATTAGTATCCATGAGTCCACCACACAACACAATGACACCCATGGGGTGTAGAAAAAGATAAAACAAACTCAATAAACACACTAACTTGCCTTTCCATTCAGGAACATTCATATGCATTGTTGTGTTTCTACTTGTGTGTTGAGTCAGCATCAAACAGCCTCCTCCTATTCAGTCTGAGGCAGGAGACATGTGAAAGTAAACACAAAGCTCTTGTGTTCAGCAGCGTTGTTACACAATGAAGGTCTAATGGTTCCACACAAAATCTAAACGTATCCACAGATAAACAGCCCAGTTTGGCCAACAATCAACTGGGATGAGAAGAATCAACATATTTGTCAGGTCCTGACATTTATATTGCGGTCAATTTAATGCATATACATATTACGGCTGTCAAGAGATTAAAAGTTGTAATCTAATTATCACATGTGCCGCCAATTAATAAATTAATTAATCGCAAATTAATCGTACATCAAATTTGGCTGGAAATGACCCCCAAAGGATCATTTAAAGTCAATGTTGTGTTAAATGAGAAAAAGCGTCAAATAGACATTACAAAAAGTAGCTTTAGAATGAAATATTTTATTTGATTCAACATGGAATTCATCACACATAAAATTGCTACAAAGGCCATGTTTTTCCTGAATTGGTATTTAGATATATTTACAGACCAGTTCCGCAAAAGAAAGAAAGTCACACAGGTTTGAAATGACACGAGGGTGAGTAAATGTAAATAAACAGAATACATATTTTGGGGCAAACTTTCCCCAAAATATGAAATTATATTTTTAATGAAATGATACTCTAAATAAGAAACTAAAACTGTCAGTAGGGGGTGGTAACTGTCTAAATAAGTAGCCTAAGTCATTGAGTCCATTCGAGTCACATTCGTTCAGGAACTCAGTAAATGGCTCTCTTTATGAATGGGCCCTTGAATCATTGCTTAATCCGATTGATTCACTCAAAACACAGATTCGGTAAGTAATGAAACACCACTGAGTGTTGCTCTGAGACGCACAACAATTCTGCTCTGAGGTAGTATTTCCGTTGGCATAATTGAGCAAAAAAAGACAATATTGTGTCTAAAATATATATATATATGATATACATATGAGACAAAATCTCATACAGGGGCATTTTTGCCCTGATATCTTGAATTTTAGGGTCATTCTAACGGCATTCTATAGGCTTCATCACACAGTGAGTTGTTGCTATGCCTCATGATCTTCACCAATCAACTGTATGAAATGTAACACTTGTTACACTTTATGGTAACACTTTATTTTACACTGTCCTTGTTACATATGTTACATGTAATTACCATAGTAAAACACAGTAAATGATGCATGAGTCATGCATCTAACCCTGAACCGAATCCTAATCCTAATCCTACCCCAACCCTATAGTAATGTTGTTAATTAATATTACTTAAATATACAATTACACTGTAACAATCACACCTTAAAATAAAGTGTAAGTGTAAAGTGTAAAAATAAAGTTACATTGTACTGAGTAACAAATGAATTACATGTAATTACTATAGATTTACAGTTAGGGTTAGATTTAGGGTTAGTTACTTGTAATTGTGCATAATTTACTGTTATTACTAGAGTAAGTACATTTAGCAATGTGTAACTATGTCTCCTTAAAATAAAATTATTTCTTTAAATAAAAGCAGTTATTTTGAACTTCCCAATTTTTTTTTTTTAACAGATTAAAAAAAAAATTAAGCAGCACAACTGTTTTCAACATTGATAATAATAATAAGAAATGTTTCTTGAGCATCAAATCAGCATATTAGAATTATTTCTGGAGGATCATGTGACACTGAAGACTGGAGTAATGATGCTGAAAATCCAGCTTTGCATCACAGAAATAAATACAATTTCAAAATGTATTAAAATAGAAAACAATTATTACTTTTTTTTCCCCACAGTATTACTTTTTTTCTGCATTTTTAATCAAACAAATGGAGCCTTGGTGAGCATAAGAGATTTCTTTTTAAAAACTTTTTTTTTTTTTTAAACATACTAACTCCAAAGTGACAGTATATAGGGGTTGTTATTTGACCAAACCGTAACTTTACAGGTTTTATACTTTATAAATAGCAAATTCACTCAACCCTAGGGAGAAAATGTAATCATAAATGTCAAATGAAATACATGAATATAATAAAACATCCAGCGACAAGTGCATAAAAGCACAAGTATGTGAGTGAATGTGCCTTTTTGAAAGCAAAAGAGGCTCTGATGGATTGAAGCAATTCTTTAAAGAGGCTCTAGCATGTTTTAAACAGAAAAGACTGAATTACAGAGAGGGAGAATTACATTTTTGAGACAGAAACAAACAAAAAAAGAGAAAGGAGATGAGAGGACTGGGAAACAGATGAATAAAAGATGTCTGAATCCCTTTTCGGCCACAGACATAAACAAACTGAGAACAGTTGACTGTTGCCATCCTCTCAGAGCCCCAGTTTGGTTAAACAAAGACCGAATCTACCTGGACAGCCATGCTTTCTCGCCCCATGCTAACTCAGTAGAGAAATCCCTCATAGTCTGTAGTTAGATGTTACTCACCGTACAATTATGATTCTGCAAAGATCAAATGAGGCAACTGCAGATCTACAGACCCATTCCAAGTGTTTACAGATATGAGTAAGGCTTCAGACATCTCTGCTGATTCACTGTCTGAGAACATTGAGCTATCAAGCGACAGACTTTTTCCACCCGTTTGGTACTTTGTGTGTCAGTGGGTCAGGGGAGGTTGGATAAAGACTGGGAAAAAAGTGCAGAACATCCAGTAAGAGATGACTGGAACAAAAACTAATAGTTGGCCAGCTTTCCAAATAGAGATCCATTATGGATTACGCTCGCATAAACATCTGTCTGGAAACGGAAAGGTCAGTGGAATAACTCCATATTATACGACTTGGATACAGCTTGTAAATTGTTGGTTACAGGAACTTACACTGATAAATTATACTTGCTTTTAAAAATCAACATATATTGCAGTTAGCAACCCATTTTACTTTCATAAACGCTCGCATTTGAATATTTTGTTTCACTCAACAAGAAAAAAAAAAAAAATGGGTCAAGACTTGAATTTATCCTTTGGGAATTCATTGGATTGGGGAAAGTGGGCGTTACGTAATGCAGCCAGGTGATTGGAAGGAAAAAGTTGGATTGGTGACATCAACCCAAGAAGGAAACAGGGTAAATGTCATGCTCCTGTTAAAACAAATTGCTGAAATTCTGTTTGAACCAACAGGGTGAATCTTTCAAGTTGCATAACGCAATTCTCAACAAAGCCCGGTGAAAACAGTTGGAACGGGTCGTGAGTATCTGCATGTTTTGGACACATTTCCTCCTGTACTGCGCACACGTGGGCTGACAATCATACGTCAAATCAAAAACGTCAGACGCTGATTCTTTTCCAGATCACGCTTAAGGTCCATCCATCAGCGCAGCTTTTATATGTGCCAATCTGAAAGCATAAAGGCTGAACAATGTTTCCACTTATTGTTTAAAGGACGGAGGATTTCGTTGGATTCCAGAAGGGTCTTAAATACCCTCTGAATTGCTTTGACTTCTTTAATCTCTCTTAACTCGCTGCAGTGCCTCTGAACACCATCATCCAGCCGTGTCACTTTGAGAGACCTGCTTTATCCCTCACGCTGTCAGCCGCTCAACCCCTCAGCTTTCAGAGGCTTTTTCCAAGGTCATGTCCCAAGAACTCAAACGTTTGCACTAAACCGTTTTGTTTATTCATGGTCCAAGGTCCCTAGATGAAGAACGACAGGTTCAGTGGGGAACCTGAGATCGGTCAACATGATAATCTTGGACCTGCTTTTGATTAACAAGCTGCCTACAAAGGCATCCCGGGTCGTTTTTCATGTGCAAATGAAAACAACGCTTTGAGGGATAGATGTACAGCCCATTCAATAGCTTGTACTGTCTTAAGGCCCTAATTTTCACTGGAAAAACGAATTTGCAATGTTGTGGGGGCTGAATGATGGACAACAAGGTAGATAACAATACAGGCCATTGAATGGACTGCATGTCTATGCCTCATTTTCTCACTCATTTGCATCTTTTATTAAATATACTGATTAAGGTTAATAGTCCCGTTCTCGACATGAAGCCTGTTCCAAAAGCGTAGGCAGCAAAATGACCTTGCTTTCTAAAGGTGTGGCCACACTTACCATTGTTCTGTGAAACTTCCTGAGCAAAATCCAGTCATTTCCATTGGTTTCATCATTTTGGCTTCATTCATTTTATGGCATCACTGAATGTATCCTTCAAGCAGGAGGAAAATTCAGAATGCATTGCAAAAACCACAGACATAAAGCCAAAATGGCCAAGAAGTCAAGAAAAATGTGTATTAAAATGGTCAATAAGAGTGCTGCAAGGATGATGTATTTTTGTAGGCCAAACCCCCAAAAACAAGTAAGCAATCCAATCGTCCTGAAGATTATCATGATGAACAAAACATTTAAGAATCATAAACTCTTGTTGGTCTCAAAGCTTATTTTCTGCAACAATCAGAATCTTTTTCAGAATCAACAATCACAGTCAATTTTTGTGTGTCTGTGTGTGTGTTTTTTTTTCAAGGGTGATGCTAATTCTGGGTTCATTCACTGACATGTTCCCTTTTTTAAAAGATCAATAAGTCTCTTAAAATTTCAGATAATGTGACATTTTCATCACAAGAAGAGGTTAGTTCAGGTTGTAAAATGTCATGTGGTGCGCCTTCCCTTATAAACTTCAATAAATTAATGAATAATTAGTCAAATTGTTAAAAAGATGTGTACAATCATATGTATTCAAGCCAGGTGCAAGTATAATATATTATTATTTTTTACATGATGGTTGTAATATGTAACTTAGATTTGGAGATCTGGATCCAGGGGGTGGGTGTTTTTGTGTGTTTTTTTTCCCCCAGGATACCTGGGGTTTTAATTATGTATTTTTTATGTTTTTTAATTTTTTATATTAGTTAATCATACGTGTCTGTATATATGCATATGTATCATCCTGAGACCCAGAAAAACAAATGGTAAAAAAAAAAAAACATTTTTGAAAAATAATATTTTATTCATACGTTATGCTATGTCCTCTGTAGTGGACACCAGGACTAAGTTGTTTAGAAAATAAAATGACATGAAATTATATGTATGCGCAAAAACAATGGGATTTTTTTTCAATAACCAATACATTTTGGGGTTTCAGGATTTTTTTAACCAAAATTTGTATAAAGATGATTCTCAACTATGTTATGAAATATATAACGGAATGAATTGATACACCATTTTACTTTATGCAATATGTGGGTAAAATGGCCATAAATTAATATTCCCATTCAATGCAATGTATCTATACACGGTATCTAATTTGCACATTAATGTGTTCTTGGAGCAACATTTAATGAAAAAAGAAGTGTAATAATTGGAGTAATAATTGGCAACATTTTAATAATAATATCTAAAATTTCATAGGAATATTGATGTATAATTTATTTCCATATTCTCTTGTTGTGTCTCCCAAAATGCCTTATAAACATGATTTAAGTCCCGGGGCCTATACCATGAAGCCGGTTTAGGTGGCTAGCCAGCTATGTTTCAGTTTAGTTTCCGCCAACCCTGGGTTTTAGGTACTATGAAAGTAGCTTGGCTTTAATCGGTGTTCGTCGCCATGGTATCTTACGCTGCACGGCTAACCTGCTCCGGGGCAGGTTATGTTCTGGATTCAAGATCTCAGACTGAAGTTTGACCAATCAGCTGAGAGCAAAGAAACATATAGGTGACGTAACTTATTCCCAGTGTCTGTTGCAATGACTTCACCTTTTCTTCCAAATCCGGTGACATCTCAGCGCAAATTGTTTGACGAGCACTTCGTAGAGAAAGAGTTTTTAGCCAGACAAAATCCCCTTGCCTTTCCTGATAGTTACTTGTATGAAAGATACAGATTTTCCACGGAAGGAATGTCTTATCTTTGCGAACTTCTTGAGCCGCACATAAAGAATTTAACACGTCGAATTCATGCACTTACTGTACCGCAAATATTGCGTTGCGTTTTTTTTGTTGCAAGTGGTACATTCCTGCACGGTGGGTGACGCACAGAAGCTCGGGGAAAACACGGTTTGTCGAACCATTCGTAAGGTGGTCCTCGCTCTGCAGGAGTACATGAATAGTTTCATTAATAGTGTTCCCCGGACATTTATCGGCCATGTCCATAAAAGAGGGCTTTTATAAAATTGCCGGTAAGATATATTGATAGGGTGACATCACATGAACACATTTTATTTTATTTTTTTCAAAAAGCAAATTGCACAAATGTACTATACAATATAATACATGTTAAGAATTATTTTAAATCTTTATTATTATTCTGTTAATCTTATGATAGGATTCCCTAGCTTTCTTAGTAGTACAAATACGTTCTATATTTATGTAAAATTATGTATATATGTATGTGTAGCCTATGTGTAATATAGCCTATAGCCTATTTTTATAATATATAAAAAATGTGCATGTATCATTTTTTATATATTATAAAAATAGGCTAGGCCTATAGGCTATATTACACATATAGGCTACACATACATACATAATTTTACATAAATATAGAACGTATTTGTTTAACTTACACATTAACAATCAGCAATCTTTCTCCAACAGTCTTCTCTTGCTTTGGCAGCAGAGACCGTATTGTTTCGAGCTTGAAATACATATTTAAATTAATCGTAATTCTGAATGATCTCTTGCTCCTCCGCGGGAAAATATATCGCTCTCGCTCTACCCGCGATTGGTTGTTCAGTGTCGACGTCACTCTTTTATGTGCACGCGCGCGTGGAGTAATCATAGCTTGAGGATCAAAGCCTGAGTTGACAGAGAAAGTTGATGAGCTGCATCATGGTACCAATAAAGCCTGATTGCATCGGTTTGGTTTTGTCAACTCAAAACTAATCCTGTAACCCCGAGTTTGTTCAGCTACCTTCATGGTACAGGCCCCTGGTGTCCTCTACAGTGGACATGTATGAAATCAACGCCCTGTTCTGTAACAGAAAGTCATTTTTTGGATTTGAAACCCCATAACGTTTTCCTGAGATGTTGGTTTATAAAATACAATTTGAAAAGCAGTCCGATTTAAATTATAATTACAATATATTATCATATTTCCTACATTTGATCACTAAATTAATGTCAGACATTTTTAAAGACCAAGGAGAAGTTGTTTTCATGGTGAAACCTCCAAACATTTGGTATCTCTGAAAAGCCCTGAATGTGCTCTTTACAGGACACCCAGGCTGTGACATGGGACATGTATGATGTCAGAGAAATTCACTAAAATATAATGTCCACTACAGTGGACAAAAGTCTATTCCTGGGTCCCAGGAGGGTATAGTTATGTATATGAATATATATTTTATGCTCTATTTTTATGGCGTGTATATACCTGTATGTATTGTCTCTTTAAAAAAAAAAAAAAAAAAAAAAATTACATGATAGTTTTACCACCTGACATTTTTAGCCATTAAACAAACTTTTCTTGAAAATGGTATAGGGATCTCCCAGTCACGTGACCCCTAGCCTATTGCACAAGCACACATACATGAGAATGCGGATTATCACGTTTTATGGCTGCGAATTGATTAAAATAATGAATAATGGTCACTGTATTAATTATCTTGAGCCTGCTGAAATGTTACTATAAATATATTTTCTTTCCAACTGTGCAATCTTAATAATAAATAGGCTAAATATATTTATCCACTAAGCTGCAGCAGTCCTACTCCTATGCTCGTCTTCCCATTAAGTTTTTTTTCTCTTTCTGACATTTCATACCTGTTGTTACATTTTTTTTTTTATTTAATTGACTATAAAAAAAGATTGCTTGTGTGTGCTGGTGTTCATTCCAGTCTTTTAAAATAGTTGAATGAATGAATGCTCGCGAGGTGCCTGTAACGATTTTGAATAGGCTAACATTAGGCTATTTAATCAATTATGTACACAGGGTAGAGGAGAACGACAGTCAACTACTTTGAATATTATAGCATTTTGGGCATAAACATGTAAATGACACAGAATGATTAAAATTTTATATTTAAATTAGTGGTGGGCCGTTATCGGCGTTAACGTGCTGCGTTAACGCGAGACTCTTATCGCGCGATAAAAAAAATATCGCCGTTAATCTATTCTCCAAGTTGGGTTGGGAGATGGCTCTATACTACACAAGCTATGATGACGCAATCTACCCGCGGCCGCGAGGTAAACCCGGCTGCAACGCATATTCGTCGTCATCTTAAGTAAACACGGCTGAAAGTGAAAGCTGGTGAAAAAGATCGGCGCAACATCCATTATTTGGACTTGGTTCGGGTTTAAGCCGTCAGACGAGCAGCAGCAAACTATATACAGAGTGTGTGGGGTAACAGTTCGGTAAGTTAACACACGACTAATCCGTCCTACCACCTCAAATTCAAAACGAAACATGATATCACTGAATACCAGCGCGCGCGTATTATTCCCATTCCAATATATCTTAGTGGTGTAGCACATAATCTCGATTTTAAGAATCGTTGTTGTGTTTCTTTTTAACTGAAAAGACATCAGTTAGACAATATTCTAATTTTAAATTTGGGGTTTCATAAGCTCCAAGCCATAATAAACATTAGACCTACTTAAGTCTCTGCAGCTAGTGTACTTAAATTTTATTTATCTGCAAAATTATGTTGTATACTTACAGTTTTGCACAATATATGTTCTCAAAACTACATACACCCTTTAAAAAAAACACATTTAGCAGTTGTTTAGCATGGGTCTGTGTAATCTGTTCTGAAATGGTTTTATTATAATATACTGTATATCGTTATCGCAAGAGGCTGCAATGTATATCACAATATAGATTTTAGGCCATATCGCCCATCCCTAATTGATAGCCTATAGTAGTTGATAATAACATAGGCCTACCTAATGTTGCCTACGGACGGTAACAGTACAGTAGTAACCTTTTACAGTCTATGAGTAGAACAGCTTTCTCAAGCAGTTTGTGATGCATTTTGGAAACAGGAGATGAGCCCCTGGTCTAATGCGCCACCTGGCTTGAGAAACCCGTTCTCAAAGACTTACTTTTATAGTCATTATTTGGGTAGCACACATATTCTGAATGCCTTCGGCAGAATTCAAATTAGCCATTTTAATCTAGATTAAAAAAATTAATCTATGCCCACCTCTAATTTAAATATTTAATCCAAATAAATAAATGTTCGTGGATCGCACTGATGTTATTCATTTGTTCTCACACACTTCAGCGTCGCGGTCACTGGCCACTATCTATTATTAGCGCAGCGGCCGTCAGCTAACTCTTCACGTCATGTCATCATAATAAGAAATATACAAGAGGAAGATAAAATAATTAGGAATCATAGATCCATATGAAGCACCACGAGTTCTTTTTACAGGCATTAAATGTGTAGAAAAACTTCCTGACATTGAGTTCGGTGACATTTACAGCTACCTTATTCACTTCCCATCACGCTACACCGGAGCTTCATTAAAAGCATACAAAAGCTTAGCAGGCTATCGGTATCACGAGTCCGGATGGGTCAGCAACTCTTTGATTTGGACGCCACCGGGGAAGGATTTTTCAATCATCACCGCAAAGGTTGGTCAATAGATGAATATTTCGCGACGAGCTGTATTATCACCAGCGGTTTAGCATTTTCTATTCCGTCAAGATGGCTGCTCCAAATGGCGTGACGTCACGCGGGACGTCCCTATAAAGATGTTTCAAAACCAAATGGAAACAACAGAAATACAAAGAGGGCATGTCTAAAAATTGACATGTGTTTTAAAAGATTTTTCCTTTTCTTAATTTTTGATCCATAACAAATTGACGACAAAAGTATGTCTGGCATTGTAGGTCACATCACAAAGCCAATATGGCAGACAGTATTCACACTACACACCTGCATACTTCTAGAACTTACTTTTTTAACAGCTGAGTTCTTCAAATTTAGAGTGATTTTGGACGCAGCTACTCTAGGTGTTCCACTAGGTTCTGGAACACCTCTTAAATCTGAGATGAAGACAATTGCAGGAAGATCAAGTGTAATTCACTGCAAGATAGTCTGTATTCCATAAATGACAGAAGAGAATAAAAATCCTGATTTACAATGAAAAGAAACCTTTTTTTATTGGAAGATCCTGTCTCGCTCACTATGCACTGGCCTACTAGTCACTCAAAACTCTGTGACCCAGATTCCCTGTTGTTGTCAAAACACTTCGTTCTCATGTAACTCCGCAAGACTGTGAGAAAGCCGGACGTGTTCTGAAGGACAGCACAGATCCGGAGACTCTCACACACTTTGTGTTTAAAAAAACTGCTTCTTAATCTTGAGCCAAACAGACAGTCTGTCCAAAAATGTGCACAAGGGCAAAATTAAACATCATTGCCAGGAACTAGGTCAGAAGAGCAGCATTTTTTTGAATGAACGAGAAGCAACTCCGCTGGGTAAAGACAGTCACTAAACACACACGACCTCCCTTGTGCCGTCTGACTCACACCATTAATGATAAAAACACATAGGCGTGACAGAATGTAGTACACACTTGCGGTCTGGGCTCACCAATTACTGATTTATTCACACTACCCTCTGGGGCTCTTCACGTGTCGGTCAAAAATGACAGATTATTTTTTTTTCAAATTTTTTTTATGAAATGAATGTACTATATTTTAGTTTGATAATGTTTTAGATTTAATATTTTTAGGGGATTTCTTTTTTATTCTAAATTATATTTACAATGTATTTATAATCCATTTATTCACTTTTTGAGCACAGACCTGAAAATGTAATTTCCAACTTAAACTGTGGTAAATCTTGAATGCTTTAGAGCACAGACTTCAGTTTGATCTCTTTTCAAAGATGACACTTGGCAGATTATTGCTGAAGTAAAAAAAAAAAAAAAGTGAACTTAAAATAAGTAACAGAATTTTACGTGTATTGTTATGAAAAATGCACAAAAATACTATTTTCAATTTTATATGAAATATATATTTTCAAAATCACATTTTACTCTAAAACTGCAAGAAAATCAAAGCCATAAATCTAAACAAATTGTGTTCCAAATTTGAGCTTGATGAGCTTTCAGTAAGATTTCGTTTGGCCGCAGTACCAAAAGTTTTCACTAGATGAAATTCGTATCCCATTCATTTCCTATGTGGTCATTTTTGACAAGTCTGACAATTTTTTACAGGACCATTTAACCTTTTCGAATCATGTCCATGATTTTTTTGTGTGTGTGTTCACATAGCAAGTACCAAAACCTTTACCAAGTTTCTTACCATTTCAATGAAGTAAAAGAAAAAAGAAAAAAAGTTAATATAAAAAAAATGACCGAAGAGCACCAGAGGGTTAAGTAGTTTGGACAAAAACATTGATTGTGGATGGGTTTCATAGTGGTTCAGGATCTGAACAGCTAACTGAAAGGTTGTAGGGTTGAACTTCTGTTACACTATTAATGTTCATTAATCAGCAAACGATCTGGAGGGCTTGCTCATCCTATCTGTCTGACATCTGCACAACTGGCTTGAACTGACTTGCTCTCCTTAAAGTTTACTCTTATTTATGCTATCATTTATTACAGAGGTTTGGCAGATTAACTGGAAAAAGTTACGTTTTTTTTTTTTCCTATGAAGGTCCTCAACTATTCAGGTCATCAGAGAATGTCATATAAAACATATTCAGTAATTAGAATTTATTAAGTTGTTTATTTAGTACATTTATTAAGTAGTAGTTCTTCTTCTTCCGCTCAAGTCTATGGCAGCCCATAGAACCGTATGGTAAAAAGTTGTGAAATTTGGCACACAGATAGAGGACAGTCTGAACATTAACCACAGCAATTTTGAAGTCTCTAACTCTATCTGTCTAGCGCCACCAACTGTCCAAAGTTGCACTCATGTTTAAGCTAATAACTTGTGAACCGTAAGGGCTAGACACATTCCTTGGCAGAAAATGATTCGAATGCATTTGATTGACGATTCCATGTCATTTTCCATCATGAAAACTCCTTTAAGACCATTTGTCTGATTCTCATGTAAATCGAACCAGATCATCTCCAGACCATGCAGACAAAAACAAAACAAAACATGGAATTCAAGTAAATAACTCGCAAAGTAATTCTACGAAGAGCATGCCAAAGTGGACGTGAGGCTATGGCCCTGTCTCAAATGGCACACTTCATGTGCACTTTCTGTCTTGTGGACTTACAATGGCTGCCTCGTGCGCGTGTCCGTTAAGTCCATGAGACCATAGGGTGTCCCATATGTCATTTTAGGTTTCAGAAGGGTGCTCGCGAGCGCCCCCTTTGCGGTCGATATGCGCACTTTTGCAGAGCCCGCACTGGAGCAAGCTCTTCTTAAGACTTGTTCCTGACAGTCAAAGCAGCGTTACGTCACGAAAGTGCGGACTCAAAAGAAGACCGCAAAATGTTTCGGGTGCCATTTTGGACAGGGCCTATATCTATGAAACGCTTTACTGTATTCAGACCAAACTTGGTGTGTATTATTAGCCTGGAAATCCAGACCTAAATCTAAAAGATTAATGGTCTGGCGTCGACTAATGAAAATCGGCCAGCTCGAGGGGCGGCACCAAGCATGCATTTGAAAATCTCACTGCACGCAATTAGATAACACTACGACCAATCACAACAATAAACCCTATATGCTTAGCTACCAGCGGAGCTAACTGGTAGATTATACTCTCTTACCGTATCCGGTCGGCAAAACAGCAAAAACGTCCTTCTTGCAAAGGAATGATTCGAGCGGCGTCTTCTGTTCCTCTTTTAGATTAAAAAGCCAAGTCTAACTCGTTCATTGTAGCGGCCAAAGCCGTTTCAAACAACTGGTATTCATCCATAGGCATCTCGCAATGTTTACTAATGACTTCGAAGTCACACGCTGTCGTCTTCTGTTTAGCTCGCCTCTGGCCCGCCTATATCAGATAACCCGATGTGATTGGTGCAGCTCAGATAGAGGGGCATATTTAATGAGCATGTATTATTCGACACCAGAGTAACTCGCTGAGCAAATTCAACTTGTGCTTTCGTGAGAACTCTGGAATACCAGGGTAGTGTGTTATGACAACCATGACTTGAAGGTACCTGCACAGTTTCAGCACAGTGCCACCTAGTGGTCAGGAGATGTGAAAAATGGTTATTTATAACTTCTAAACAGTTTGAGCAAAAATCACAAAAAAATGGTCTCTTTAGATTCAACATGATTCCCAATTTTCCCATGACATGTAAAACAAATGTCCCCTCCAGACATCACTGTTGGCCACTACTATACATCAGCATCCCATGCCTAACTATATGCTTATATTTTCAGCAGGGAAGGGACAACCTAGACTTAGTGTCAAAACCACACAGTGTCTTCTTTCTAGAATATTTAAAGGAATACCACTTTGTCTTCTAATAAAGCATTAAGCTTTTTACATATTTAATTCCTGATGTATTCATGAAAAGGTTAGCTGTGTCAGTCGATTTGGCCATGTCTCTTCAGAGTTAAAATATAAAATTAGTGAGTGTGACAGTAAAGTGAGGAGATCCACAGTAATGAGCTCTTCCATTTAGATAAAATGTTATTATTAAAACACTGAACCATGAGCCGAAACAATTTACTGCTTGGAAAAAGCAACATTTACACTTCTAATTAATTCAAATTAATCATACATTCACACAAAACATGCAAAAATAATGTAAAAGTGTAACATTTAATTGAATTTTTTTAAAGTTAAGTCTGCAAATAGTAAAAAAACAAATGATAAGGCATGGAGAAAACTTCCCAAAGGCTTTCAAAATAAAATAAAATAAAGTTAAATTAAAACCAAAAGTTAATTTTAAATGTACATTTTCATTTAAAAGTTAATTTTTAAGTTAAAGAAATATAATTTTAGGTTGAATAAAAAACGAAAAAAGAATTCCTGGGACATAAGTGTCTAACACCTTTAAATTAAAATGTTCTATTACAATGTTCTTTTTCTCTCAGCAAGTTTAAGCAAGGATAGACAGACACTTCACAGGACAGTAGGTGAATGGCACAAAAGTGCAGCCTCAGGATTTACCACAGGTTTGAATCAGCACCTCTCTGACACAGTCTCAACAAATACTGAGCGCCATGGACATCACAAACCTGGACATTTTTGGCGGGGCTGTCCTTTGGAAACCGCCTATATCCAAAGGGCAACCCGCAAAGATGTATCACCTGGTGCACGGGGGAAAAACCGTAGATCCCTGAGCAATGGAAAAAGTAATGCCGTCTAATGAGTCATCGCTCATGCTATTTCCTTTCCTAGACAGGTTTGTGCTTGGAGACTTGCAAAGAATACCTTTGACATAAAATGTCTTTTGCCAGCTGTTGGCAGACTGAATTCAACCTCCTTTCTCTTTCAAAGTACCATGGTGTGATAACACACACACTTCAAGTTCAAAACATGAATGACAAGTTTCCAGGTGCATAGAAGCGGCTGCAAGAAAAAGTGAGGCCTGCTGTATTATTTAGTCCAAAGGGCACTTTAGTGTATTACATCAAAGAAGACGGCTCTGTATCCTTTCAAATCACTCTCACGGTACTTAGATGTCATACACAGATCGTCTGCACTGCGCCGAACACACCTGTTGACTTAATTCCTGAATGAAGCAGCCATGTGAATGAATTAAATGAAACGAAACTAAATGAAACGTAATGAAATTCTCATGTTGGTGCTAAAATGGTTTATTTACATTTACTCATCCTCGTGTCGTTTCAACCTTTGTGACTTTCTTTCTATTATTATATATTATTTATATTATATAGATATTTTGAAGAATGTTGGTACTTGAACTGTTTTGGTCTGTAAATATACAGACGCAGCTTCAAAAAAACAAACAAAAAAACATGGCCGTTGTAGCCTAATTTTTTATCATTTAACACAAAAATGACTTTAAATTATCTTTTGGGGTTCATTTCTCAGCCAAATCTGAATTATTAATTAATTATCATTAAATAATTGAATTGGCACAATTAATTAGATTTTTATTATTTTTTTATTATCGCTTGACAGCCCTAATACATATTTATCATGATCCCCAGGATGAAAACCGCTCATGCGTCATACTAAATGATGTTTGTTGGAAATATAAAAATACAGAAAGATTTCTGTGATGGGTTTAGGGTTATGGGATAGAACACAGTTTGTACAGCATACAAATCCTTATGTCTATGGAAAGTCCCCATAAAACATGGAAACCCAAACGTGTGTGTGCGTAGTACATGAACCACAATTTCTATATGTGAAACACACAAACCAGTCAAGAGTTTGGAATAATTTAGTCTCTTCTGATCACCAAGGCTGCATTTATTTGATAAAACACGGTAAAAAACTATAATATTTAATATAGTGAATTATTATTATAATTGAAAATAATGTTTTCAAAGTTTATATTGTTTATAATGTATATATTTTAAACTGTAATTTAAAGAAAAATGTAAGCTGAATTTATCATCATTACTCCAGTCTTCAGTGTCACATGATCCTTCAGAACTCATTCTAATATGCTGATTTGCTGCATAGAGAAATTGTTTGTAACATTATACATCTATTTATTTTTCCCTGTTGAAAATATAAGTCATTTTCAATCACTTTACAATGCATCCTTGCTCAATAAAAGCATTATTATTATTATAGATTTTTTTATTTTAGCCCAAAATTTTTAATGATAAATAACTATATTACATATTTACTTGTGGCTGCCATCTTCATGTAAATTCGATTTCATGATAATCATGTTTATAATAGTCCTCAGTGGCTCATTTCAGATCGCCATATTACAATTTATGACCGCTGTTAAAGAAAACACTTACCAACCCAGAGATCACTTGCAGTTACGCTGCTGTGCGAGCGATGTGCAACAGGTCTCACTGTTAGACTACGCACCGCCCAAACCCTGACCTCAAAACCCTGACACCCTACCATCTAGCTCTACTTAAAGCCTCCGAGGCTCTTTTATTCGGCTATCAGCGCCTCAGAAGCTCTGACCTTTTCAAAAAGAGTCTCCGCTTACACCCTAACCTCAAACACCATCAGGCCTTCAGAGTCTGGAGAGCTTTTCTCAGTTGTCTGCACCTCTTGAGTAATGTCTGATAGTAGAAGATAGTAACAGGCTTAAATGAGTGTTAACAGTCTCACAGTTCAAGCACACTTCCCTGCAGACTTGCATCAGGGCCTGAGAGTTAGGACGAATGTGTTCGGTGGAACAATATGCCTGCAGAGGTTAAGCTTGTTGGGGATTGTGAGAGTTCGAAAGAAAGTGTGTTTGTGATAGATTAACAAAGAAAGAGAAAAAGGGTAGAGAGAGAGAGAGAGAATAAGTTGATTTGTGCATGCTTCGCCTATGTGAAACACAGGAGGCTGTTGAGTTATTGTAACAGCACTCTGAAAGAGTGAGTGTGGAAGCTACACTAAAAGCTACGCTACTCATAATTTATAAAGGAGTTAAACAAAGCTCCACTTTGGTACGGTTTGCTACTTTGAAAACAAAACATATCAGATTATATATTTGTACAATCACAGCAACATTTACCAAGCACAAAAACTAGGATGTATAGGTACATTTACACAAATTCTAAAAACTAAACACACAAGAAAAACATCTAGAGTGACAAATAACAGAATACAACTAAATGTAATAATAATTACGATTTGAAGAATGTTGGGAACCAAACATCAGCCCATTGACTTTTATTGTATGGACACAAACTGCTGAAACATTCTTCAAAACAGAACAAAAGTTAGTCATACCGGTAAACAATGATATTTTTATGTTAGTGTGAATCCCTTTAAATGGATCACTGAATCATTCTGAACAGATTCCTTATACAGTATGAACTGTCAAAACGAATTACTAAAATGAATCGGACTTCTCAATTAGATATAAACCAGTGAATTTGTTTTTGGACCAAATAAACTGATTAATATCTGGAAACTAGAGTATGCTCACTTTACGTGTTTACAATGTGTGAATATCAGACATGTTATATGTTGCCCATCCAGATTTGCAGAGGGGAACTGTCAGGGCCCTCAGAGAGGACCTACAGTAAACTATTGTAAAAATTAATATTTACAAAAAACTATATATAGATTATATTAAATATATGAGACACTAGGTATACCTTTCTGTTATAACTTTTTTTTTTTTTGTCAGTGTAACCCAGCATCGTTAGGTCCGACTCACCAGGGATCATTTAGTGAAGAAAACGGAACCACTACGACTTTCACAGTGAGTATTTAACAAGAGTTGTTATTGCATATTTGTTCATTCCATATTTGTGTCAAATACTGTTAGCTCTTATGATATGTCATTTGTGTTAAGTTGCTTATATTGAGAGCCGTCATGAGACCACTAAAACATGTGACAGTGTAATTCAGGCTGCATAACTTACAAAGTTGATGTCTGCCATTTTGTGTTAGTCTGGGGGGAACTCCTAGTAATAGCTTGTTGAGGACACAACGTGGCCATGATATCATTTTAGGTAACCTGACATCCTCATTCAGTTCTGGCTTACTTAGTGCCCTGGGCAAGATTAGATATGGAGCCTCTAAATTAGGAGAATTTTATTTTTTACTATAATTGTTATTAATACAGAGCTATAATTCTTTTTAAGAATTTTAAGAAAAATACATTTTTAATTTATTGAATAAATGTTGTTATTTCAGGCCAAATACAATAAGAATATCAATAAAAATAAAAGTGCTTTTTGGGTTAATGCAAATGTTACTTCAAAACTTAGTGTTATTTGATGATATTACATTGACATTATTAATTAATTGACTAATTTAATGAATTTAATGAACGAGGACCAAATTTGTTTGCTGTAATCCACTTATGTATCATCCACCTTATTATCAATGCAGAAGTAAGCTATTTTACGTGAATATGCAAGACTTCCAATTCATTTGCCAGGATCCGCCACAAGACATCCTCATGAATTTAAAATTCATTAAGATGTTTTAAGGTTAAAAATATTGCTGCATGTGATTTAAAGACATAAATTAATCAAATTTGGCAGTGTTATGTAAAAAAAATTCTGTTCTGACACTTGTCGTCAGCTATTTGATGCAAGGAGGCTTTGTCATTTAATTATTTAGCAGGTTTTCAGCATAAGAAGTCCATGCAGTGCCGCTTCTGCAAGCTTTATCACATCACCAAGACATCCTTTTCAAGCACTATACAGAACTTGCCATTGGTCAGTTTTACACCCAGAATGAGTTTGTATTTTCCAAAGAATTGGGTCTTTAAAAACACACCTGTGGAGGGTACATCCAAAGACTGGCATTAAGGAGAATGCCACATTTTCTTGTGACAACTGTGATTTGAAGGACATCTGCTTTCAATCAACATTTCTTCAACATTTAAGAGGACATCATGAGCTCAAAGTACCTCCAGTGAGAATACAAAAATTCAGATGAAATTACACTAAACACTGAGTGAAGTAACCCTGAAATACTTCCCATTTTTCCTTTTTTTGTGTGTGACTTTTGCAATCTTTCAAATATTTGTAAATGTTTTAGATGTTTAATGTTTATAAATTGTTAAGATGCAGTTTCATGATCTCAAAGTACCTCTTGTGAGAATACAAAAATTCAAGTGAAGTTACACTGAACATTTGAAGTAACCCTCTCCAGTTACTTGCATTTTATGGTGTTTTTGACCGTTTTGCACTTTAGCAAATATTTGTAGATGTTTAATGTTTAAACTGTTAAGCTGCATTTTCATGAACACAAAAGTACCTAAATACTCAAATGTAAGTGACATTTCTCTAAACACTGGGTGAAGTACTTTCCCCAGTTACTTACATTTTATAGTATTTTGTGATGTTTTTACAGATAATTGATGTATTTCAAATAATTGTGTTTTGTTAATGTAAGGTGCAATGCATCAGCTTTATGTATCTTATCAGAATCCTGAATTTAATGCATGATTTTTAAGGTCTACCGTATTTACCATTTTAAGGTATTTTCACAATACTGTTGTAGATTTAATAAAATGTATTAAATAAACTATTATATTATTAAATAAACTGGCAGAATGGCTTGAGTGTTTAATATATAATGATGTAAAAAAAAATATATTTTTTTGTTGTTGTTTGGGTTTTTTCGGACAAAGGGGAATAAACAATACAGTAAAGTTGCTTTACTAATATAAATTTACCAATATACATTTTTAGTTTAGGTAAAACAAAAAAAGAATGCTACTACAATTTAAAATACATAGTTGGGCCAATAACATGGTTTGGTAAACTTAATTTGTTTTCCAATTGGTTCAACGTATTATTTCTCATTGAGCCAATGTTAACAGACTATTGCAACAATTGATCAAATTAAATTTACAGAATTTCACTTGGGCCAATTGAAAAAATTTGATGTGACCAGTCACTAGAACATTTTGAGTTGGGGAGGTTAGATTTTTTATTTATTTTTTACAGTGTACAGTATTATAGAAGAGGACACAGTAAGCTACGCTGATTATAGGCTGAGTTTACTTTTTTCCCGACGAGGGAAGGGGGTGAGAGGGCCGAGGTTCAAGAGTCACGGTTCGCTACTGCATATTTGTAATATATTATATGTCCAATTACAGAAGAAAAATTGGTTTCAAAAAGCAACCGGCAATTTACTATTACTAATGTATTTTGGTCCCTGAGTTTTCCAAAGTTGAGTAGTCCTGTTCTAAAACATTAAATTCTGCTTATATTAACAGGTTGTTTATTATTTTAATAGGTTATAGGTAACCACTAAAAATGAGTCCAAATTTCAGCATAAAACATAATGGAAGAGTTAGGCTCAGTTGCAGTCTTGCATGGCAACAGTATGCACTGTTCAAATGAATCAGGGATTTTCAGACCGATATCTCTGTGACATCTGATTGCCCTGGAATAGTTGAGCTGACAGGGAAGTTCACGCCTCTCAAACTAAACACTGTTCTGCTGCAGACCCACGTCTTCATATTACCAATCTCACTCCAGACACACACACACACACAGCTCCTCATTAATATTGGATCAACAGAAAGAAGTGTATTTCTGTTACACAAGAATGTGAGGCCAGACAAGGTGAAGGAAAATATAAGACCGAAGAAAAGATACTGGCACCGGAAATTGTGAATATTTATGTTACCAACAAACAAGTAAGAAAGAATTAAGAGTCATTTTTACTTCTTCATTTTCAAAGATGCTTTTATCAAAAGTGACAAAGCGCATTAAATGGCAGTTCATACACTCCCTGAGAATTGAACCCATGACCTTTGCATTTTGATAACACTATTCTCTACCAATTGAGATAAAAGTAGTAAAAACTAGAAGGAGAAAAAAAGAAAGAAAAAAAAAGCACCATGGAAATAACATACAAATAATAGTGACTGTTTTCAACTTTAACCCTCTGAGGTCTGAGCTGTTTTCTGGGCCCTGGAGGTGTTCTGACATGCTCTGACATTTCTGGTTATTTCTGTTACTTGTGACATTTTCATGGCTAAAGTCTAATTACACTGTATTCAGCACAAACTCTGCTACAATAATATATCAGCAGCATGTGTGTAAAAGTTTGTAGTTTTGAGATAATGACATTTATGCGTGGTTTGTGAAAATACCAAAAAAAATTCTCACTGAAATAAGGCCATGAAACCCATACTGATTATTTCTTCACAAGACTTTTGAAAATTGTATGACGTAGCCTAGAATATTTGCTGCAAAACTATGTGAAAATCACCCTGACTGCTCAATCAGATAAGACAATATATTGATTTAAAAAATTTACGACGTGTTTTGTGTGAAAAAGCTTTATGCGGGAGCTCATTAATATGTAAGCTTTTCACACCTGAGAAAGACAAAGAACCTCCCCTAACGGCCCTATTAGGAGCGATCAGGCCCTGTCATTCAGAGCAACCTTGCACAATACTGTAAATGAGGAGATTTAAAAAAGAATGGCTTTTAAATTGTTTGGATTTATTTACAACACAACATAATCCAAAGATACACAACAAATGACAAAAAAGCACTTCAAAGACAGAGACCTTTGTGCCATTCCTAAAAACATTGTACATACCTCTCATTTCCAAGATTTTCACTTTACCATGTTCACGTACAGAGACTCATGTGAATGTTGAAGTCCTCAGTGGCATCTGGGCCCCGAAAAAAAAAAGTGAACATACTGATATCAAGAGAAAGGCCTGCACGATTTTGGAAATAAATATTAGATTTTTCTGGTTAAAATTGCTTTTTAAAATTCCTTTTTAAAATTCACAGAATACACACACACACACACACACACACACACACACACACACACACACACACACACACACACACACACACACACACACACACACAAATGTTTCCAACAATAATATAATGAACACCAGGTTTGTTGTGCCTTGTAGGCATAAGGTATATGCGCAGTGCCGGATAAAATAATAATAACAATAAATAACCTATAGCAGTATAAATCTTCCAAAAGATTTCAGTAACAACTAAGCTAGAGAAAAATATATTGATTATCATGTTACTTCAAATGTTTCCATCCGTTATGATGATATGAAATGAGATAATAATAAAAACATGAAGCCATTTGGTGCGTTTTGCTTTCATCCAAAATATGATACATTCAAACGCGATCGCGCTGCAAAATATGATACTTTCAAACGCGATCCAAAATATGATAGCCTACATTCAAACGCGATCGCGCTGCAAAATATGATACATTCAAACGCGATCGCGCTCAAATATAAAACATTATGGTTACCATATACATATCTACGTTTGAGCAGATATCCACAAACACAGTAACAGTAAACACGGGTCTAAATATTATAATATTCCCCATATATCTAGCAACAGTTCAACTGCAACGTGACATTTATGCAACAATAACAAACTAATATGTAAGAATTTCTTACCTTACATCTTTCTTGTCTTCAAATCGCGTTCTTCTTCTTCTGAGGTAGCCTAAATCCATTGTAAGCTCAGGCACGTCTTTCAAACTCGACGAAAAGTGAAGTGAAGTGTTTTGTTGTTGAGGTAATGAGCGAGTTCGTGTTCCATGTGGAGATTTGCATGTGAATATCTTTTGCGCGAGTGGGCGTGGCAAAATTAGCTGTAATGAGCAAGCGTTTGAGAAGCTGGACATCTTGTTGGTTTTATACAAATGACTTAAACAGAGAATATTTGTTTTCGTTTTGAATCCGATCATTTAAAAGTACACACTTAAATGTTTATAAAGGTATATGGCTCAAAAATGTGTGACAAGTATTCGCTGAGTTCTGTTTCAGTTTATAGACGTGCTCAAGAATAAAAAGTTCACCGCGACAGAGAGGCAGAACGAACACACCCTGTATATTTTCTTTATTTTACAAAAGCACAATGTTTTGATTTGATTGTAAGTGGACACATACAAAAGGAGAAATATCAGATTCTTTTTTTATATTTCTTTTTTCTGTATGACCATAAATGACGGAGTAATTTAAGTTTATAGTGCTACAATGTGGAGAAAATCCAGCAAAAGGCGCCCGCGCGTTTGTCGACCTCAGAGGGTTTTTTAAGCAGCTCAAGCTTATTTTCAGCCAATTTGTTTTCCCTTTCTGTCAAAGATAAAATTATATTATTTACAAATTTTACAAATACAAATGTTTTCGCAAATGTTTTGCATCAAAAGCAGCCTGTGAAATAAAAAAAAGATTTTAATGACTTTGGATGTTTGGTTGTGTTCAAAACCATAACACTCATAAACAAAGACTGCTTTGATAAATGAGCTTTGTTCCTATTGTATCACAGCGAACGTTCCCAGCACAGCATTTTATGTATTTATTTTGTAGTCAAGTTCAGCAGTTCATAATGTTTTCAACTCAAATATTGAAATCTTTGAGTTCAAACTTTAAAAGTATATGATCCCCTTCGTCAGCTCACTATGACGTGAGTCAGAAGTGATTCTGATGAATGGGGATCGCTAGCGAGAGCCTATCTACTTCGAGTGAAACTAAACGAGCCAAAGCACATTGGCATGCGATAATTGGATCAGCTGCTGTGCATCGCGGCGCAAGCATATAATGAGCAGCAGGTGCGTCGCATCCTTGTCTTTCGCTTCGGAGCCAGACGGTGTATGCTGTTCTTATCTCCTGCAAAGATCTTTGAGTCTCTGCCAAGAAGAATCTCTGGTTCGTGGTGTTGGTGTGACGGCGCTGACAGCGAGGGTCGCGATCTCTCTGCGTCTTCTCTCTCAGCATAAACAACTGTTTTCACAGCTTTGGCGATTCGGTGGGCGTGACGATTGAGAGTGAGTGCTCACACTGGGTTGCATTCCTGGTGTGTAGCCGCGGCATTCTCCCTGTGTGTTTCAGCACCTCAGAGCACTTCTAAAAGAGCTAACACGATCTGTCTGCGTCTTTATCAAGATGTCATTCAGATCGTGTGTTTCTGGATGCGGTCAATGTTTGACTCCGGCTGACGGGCATGGTCGCTGTATCATGTGCTTGGGCTATAGGCACGCTGAAATGGCGCTCATGGATGACTCATGTTCTCATTGCGGGAACATGACCATTGCGGCATTACGGTCGAGACTCCGTTACCTCGAAAGAGGTGGAGCCCCTTCGCTTATTCCCCGATCTAGCGCTTCTTCTGCCCAGCAGAAGAGGCCTACTTCGGTTAATAGCCTTGGTGACCTGAGGATCACCGTGAGAGGTAATCGCCGAGCCAATTTCCTCGGGCCCCTCACTCCTCTGTAACGCCACCCGCGGAGCCCCCAAAAGAGTGCGCTGGGCAGTCCACGGCGGTCCCAGTCGTTTCTTTTGGAGCTCCACCGGTTGATCAAATGTCGGTCGCTGCATCGAAGGGTGAGCTAATGTCCTCTGGGGATGAAGATTCGGCTGCGCTGCCTCCTTCGGGTGTGTTCCAGCGTTGTCCGAGCCAGACCCATAGCTCACGGCTATGCTTTCCCGGGCCGCCGCAAGTGTCGGGCTCGAGTGGAACCCTCCACCGTGTCCCGAACCTTCGCGGCTAGACGATTGGCATCTCGGGGTGGCCATATGTGTATTCCTCCATGATCAGCTCCTCTGCAGACGAGTCCGTGTCTTTCCCTAGACAGAGCCCGCTCTGTCGTCTCTGCTGGTGTTCTTTCCCCCCTTTAACTAGGCTGGAACCACCCCAGAGACTGCCATATGTTGTCCTACCCTGCTTGGCTAGTCCATATGTGTAACCATCACAGTACCTCCCTCCGGGGTAGGATGTGGCTTCCGCAGTAAAATAAAATTGGCTCGTTTTATTTCACTCGAAGTAGATAGGCTCTCGCAAGCGATCCCCATTCGTCAGAATCATTTCTGACTCACGTCTCCGTTCCCTCCTCGAGGAACGAGGGTTACCATACATAACCAAGACGTTATTTACTATTATTATTATTGTGGAAAAACAAAATACTGCATTGATTACTACAAATCTACTGCTTTAATGAAGATTGTTTTTGTTAGCTTGTAAAGCCACTTTTTAAAAAAAGAGTAACTTTACTGTTAAACTACTTAGAATGATGCACAGCTAAGTAGCAAGCGAAGCTATATTTTTAGGTTATTAAGTATCACTGAGGCTGTGTACAGCTGTTTGCCAGTAAATATTAAGAATGAATTACAACAGAGCAGTTCTGCTCTTGAACATAACTGTTGTGCTGTATGTAATGAGATCCGTTGATAAATAGTGCAATTATTGTGCAGTATGTACCTTGTAATGGATTTTTTAAATTAATCATAACTAACATTTATTTTTCTTGCAGGATTAACAGTTATGTGCTTTTGAAACCTAAATGTGCCCAAATATTGGGCCAAAGTCAGTGTGTATCTGAATCATGTCCGGATATAACAAAAGGAGAAATGAAACTAGACAGTTGTCTAAATATATAAACTCATGAAGTAATCAAGATATCCAGATTTGCTTTTACCTAGTAACAGAAGGGTTTGCTGAATTATAAATATGAAGAAGATCCAATCATCTTGTAGACAAATTATGTAATGAGTCATTTCATCTTTGTCATGGTCCTATTCTATAAAAAATTCTAAAAAGAAATCTATTTTTCTTTTTTTTCTGGTGGGATTCTCTTTGAAATTGGTCTGAGGTCCTCCGGACATGATTAAAGCATATTCAAAGGCATTTTCTGGAGTCTGTTTGATTATTTCTGCGCAGCAGACTAGACACTAGAGATCTTAACTCTATTCTCAAGTGAAAGTGTTAGTGGAGTAGGTTAGTGGAACATTAAATATTTGCATTAATAAGCAGTTGAACAGGTGTACCTAAAAAAATGGTGGATGAGCATGTAATATTTTATATTAAAATAAATAACAAGATAAAAGATTGTCTAGCAACTGACTGGACAACCATCGTGACCTTCGAATGTAATTGAGCATGTGTGAGAAATGTTGGTTAATGTGAGTATTAATGAATGTGTGGATGGACGTGTGTGCCTGAGCTGAGTCCACAATATAACTGAGCGTAGACAGCAGGCTACTTGTTATCATTTCAAATATTTTTCTTCCACATACCCAGGTCTAACTCAAACAAACGGCTATAAATTAGATTAAATGAGGCTAATGACATTGATAGCTCACGGACAAGAGGAGAACAGTGATGCTGTCCAGCACTGGAAAAGTGTGAGGTCAAAGATTTTATAACAGCACTGAGTCATCACATTTAATACAATACAAAACCCTCAGTAAGATACAGAAACTCTAATAGTGATGAGGACTAGATTTGAACTCTGTCCTAATGGAAAAAGGACACTATGCAGCGATGAATCATGCACAATATAATAACCCGGGCTCATTGGAAAAACATGCCTGTGGCGACATTTCAGCAAAATGATATTACGTTGCCTTTCATTTCACAGCACTTTCAAAGCAACATTTTCAGTGAGTGGCGCTAAAAAGTGTTCAGCTGGCAACGTTTTATTACGTTGGTAATTGTACGTATAACGGCAGTTTGGAAATGAAAGGTTAATAATCTATCACGTACACTAAACCTAACCGATTGTGTTAACAGAAGCAAACGTGAGATAAAAACACATGCTATTTTAGCTTTCTTCTACAAGTCTTTGAACTCTTTACTGTAACTCGTGTTTTAATGGAACTCATACCCAAGTATGTATCTCCTGTACCAGGTGAGCTACCGAGCAAGTTTACCACATCAGAAAAGCCATACAGTGGAGCTGATTATGTGATGCAAACGCTAAAGATATATTCATTTATAAATCATGCACTATGGTAAAAGTGTTTTGTGGTCATATCTTTATTCATAAATAATCTGCCCTTGTGATCATCATTTGTGAAAAAAGGAATAAAAGTTGTTGGTGTTTTACTGCCTCTAGGGTTCATTTCAGCTGGAAACTCCAGTGGTTTTTATGTATTAGTACGTGTTTGGAGATTTTGGCACGTTTGGCCAATGAGCCTATGTTGCAAAATAACCAGGAGCTTCAAATAAAGTCTATCTTGATTCCATGATTACTATACTTGTTATTCAGCAACAGTTGTGAGTTAGGTTTGAATGTTACTCTGAGAAGATTGATACAAGATGGTGGACGGTGCAGGTGCAGGTGCAGGGGCCTCTCGGGCCCCATTACAACAGTGGGTTTTTTGTTTCTTTTTGAGACTACTGTATCTTTGCTCAGAATCTTGAAACACTGCGGGATGCTAGCAAAGAATGCAGTGGATAGCAACATGTTACGGTAATGGATACTTTTGGGATATTTTTAGTACACCAGACAACAGTCAAAAGAGACTATGTCAGGCTTGACTGACAACTCCAGCATCTTAACTCTATAATGGCTACTTCTTGGATCCAAAATGTTCATCTAAATTACTTGAAATTGTGATATGGCTTAGTGTAGTGCTCCCCTCCCCCCATTTATCTGCCAAAATAAAAGCCTGAATGAATGTGAAGAAATTTAGAGAAATATATTAGAAAACACTGCACTGTAAATTATAAATAAATAAATAATATTTAACAATATTTTTTTATTTTACAATACAATGGTAAAATTACAATATAAATTGTGTCTTCTAACAATAAAAATAATAATAGCAATAAAACTGGGATTTTTATTTCACTGCAAACATAGTTTTACAATAATAATAATAATAATAATAAATATTACATTTTACAATAAAATCACAATTGCAATAGTAATATATTTTATATTGAGAGTTAAACTAAGAAAACATCAACAATTATTATATCATTACTATATCTATAAATTTGATTTATATTTTACAATGCAATAGTAATATTACAATAGTAATTGTCTATTATCTATCATATTATTATTATTATTATTATCAAAAAGGAGTGTGAATGTAAAGTGGTTTGAGACACAATTGCAACTGAAGCAGACTAAAAGATTTGAGTCCATTTTAAAGTCCAAGTTTTGTGTGAATGAAAAGAGAATAGACGTTCACTTCCATTAATCAATATAGATATGTATCATTCTTCATATGCATACACACGCCTGCAGCCACCAGATTTCCACTATGCCAGTCTGAGGCCCTGGCTGAAAACTATGATCCACACACTGTTCATATTCTCAGTGCTGATTTCCCATCCATTAGTGTAGCCAAGACTAACCATCAAACACACCAGTGCCTTCTGCTCCCTTTAAAATCAAGGATCACTTCAACAACAATAATCCATGACACGTGGAACGGCATTCTTGATATAATTCTTCCCAAAGTCCCTGGATCGGACGGCGTCCCCCCGTCGTGTGCTCCAGTAACATTCTCACCATCTCGCACATGTTTTCACTGACAAATTCAGCGTTTTCCCCGATCCAGGCTGTTGACCCAACGTGCTTTCAATCTACCTTCATTTTCCCCAAAATCTTCAAAAATGAACTTCAATGAATACCACACATACTCACTTTACCAAGTCAGTCACCATGAATTGCTTTTCAAGGTCAGTTCTGGTTCATAAAGAGTCTTTCATTCCAGGAATGAACTCTATAACCAAGATGAACATGGTCTTTGGTGAGGAGAATAACTAAAGAACTATAGTTGACCACCATTTAAAGCTTATACGTGCATACATAACAGGCATCATTTCCAACCAAATCAGCCCCATATGATCATCAAGTCTAATAGCATCTGACATGCACAGTAGCACGCAAAACCAACATATTACACCCTTGCAAATGAAAGGGTTAAGCTTTCTCTTATTGAATTACTTCTACAGGATCATCTAATATCCCTGCAGAGAGAAAGAGGAACTCAGGAAGCTCAAGTTTTGAATTCAATAATGTGGCCTCAGAGCAAACGTGCCATAAAGTTTATACTTCTTACTAATAAAACGTCATCAGAGACTTTCCTGTTTTGTCTTCATGTCACTATTAGCGCGGACGTTCACTGTGACCGGCTCGGTTCCTCCCTATGTTTTCTTTACCAGGTAATAATGTGGAACATTCATTCTGTGCCCCTCGATTCTGTAAGTTTTTCATCGTGATAGGAAATACCAGGCATAAACTCTGACCTCACAGTCTGAATGTTAAATGCCAGCTACTGTGAGTGAATTATGATGATGAACAGAAAGCATTTTCCACAGTTTTAGTCATACTTGACCCAAACCCAACCAAAAGGAATTTATTTTTTACTCCTAACCGTAAGTATTACACATAGTGACTTTGTTTGTCCCTTGAATGATTCTCAAATCATGCGGCTTTGGTGTTGAATTGTGCAATTACTTTTGAAAAACAATTGGACTTTTTCCTCAGTGGACGAAAAAAAAAAAAAACAAGCGATAAAATCGTGCATAGCCATTTCTACAGACCACAACATCAATAAGCCACATTCACAGTCACACTGCAGCTAATTTCGGTTGTCAGTTCAGCTTTTAGTGCTTAATCTTGTTCTGTAATTTAGTTCAGTCATTTACGGTAGTGATAACCACATTAAAACTGCAGGTAGTGACAACCGCACTTACAAAAATTCTAAGCATTGTGTACGGAACCGAACTGAGCAACTAGTTGTTAAAGTCGCCATGAACCGGAAGTTACAAATGACTTTTCTCCAGTGTTGTGACGTATTGCCAACTGAAACGGAATATTGAATAGAGGGCGGGGTTTTACTTTAGCGCTCCTCCTCTCCATCTCTCGCTCATAGCAGACTAACGGTTTGAGGGGAGTTGCCACGCCATAGCACATGACAGGAAGAGCAGAGAAGTCGTTTCGAGGGGGGAGGGAAGGATAACACATTTGATTAAAGAATATAAGGGCACATGAATTTTTTTAAATTAAAATTAATATATAATTAAAGTGCACAGATAAATCCTTTATAATAAACACTACAATGTTACATAAGAATACGAATTGTAAAATTTGATTTCATGGTGACTTTAATGATGTACAACGAGAGATATGAGAGATGACAGACGAGAAATACATCTCTGATGCGTTAAAATACATATTTTAATTTGCATCATAGATTTATCTCTCGTCTGTATGTGAGGTGAAATCACAGGGAAAGCGGTACGAGCCTTTAAAGGGATAGTTCACCCAAAAATGAAAATTCTGTCATCATTCACTCACCCTCATGCCGTTCCAAACCCGCAAGACTTTCGTTCATCTTCAGAACACAATGATATAAAGCGACCGTGTCTCTTCAGAAAATTTGGACTAAACCACTCAATTCATGTGGGTTAGTTTTATGATCTATTTATGAACTTTTTGAAGCATCAAAGTGGTAGTTGCGTAGACTGTCAATTGAGGAACAGAAATCTCTCAGATTTCATATGAATGAAAGTCTTACAGGTTTGGAACGACATGAGGGATGATGAGTGAATGATGACAGAATTTTCATTTTGGGTGAAATAATTTCATTGACTCATTCCTGTTGCCAGATCTTGCTAGCAAATCAGCGAACAAGAACAAGCCCATTAAACTATTAAATGAAAATAAGACCGAAATATCGCGACATGCACCTACTCACTTTAATAACTCCATAAACTCGATAGCCAAGCTAAAAAAACAACCCCAAAATGTCTTATAATAAGTAGACATGGCGACACGGCGAGAGTTACCTAGTGCTTCACATAGCAGCCTTTATTAGTATTACCTAAACAACATAAGCAACCCAATTTATTTTAAAAGAATCAAATTCCAATGCAGTCTAAACCGAAAACTTTGCAGGCCCGCACGCGCGCTGCCACATGAGAAAGCAGGCGAGAGCAGAGGCCTCTTCACGAAGATTAAAAGGCCTTTTTTCCATTCTGCAATGGAGCGCAGGGGTAGAAGGGCCACAGAGACGATCTCATTACAGACTAACACGCAGCAGCTGCCCTCCTCTCACCATTTCCTTTTATTTTCCAGACATTCTCAATGCTTGGTTAAAGTGTTTTAAATCAGACACTTCTCTGGAGGCAATATGATTTATTTTATTGTCCCTCAAGTGTTCCACTGACTGTCTGACCCTCGATGACCTTTTCGGCTCCCCCGTCGCTAAGGCAACACTCTTTGTTCCTGGCCATTACCCTGGGTCTGTGATCCCGGGCGTATGGAGGACTGTTAATGTAACAACACAAAAACATCTGAGGGAAAATAATATTAGCTGCTTCTATAAACAATTTTTTCCCGTTCTTCGTCTCGTTTTTTTTGACTCTCGCGGATTCTTTCTGGGATAAACAACCCGGCTAGATGTGGAGGAAGTACTTTGAGACTGGTCCAATGAGATAATATATCATTTTTTTTGGAAGGTGCCAGAGGTACAGATGACATACGAGGCGTTAAACACTGCAGATATGCTGAATGGGTCAGGTATTTCTGTGTGGGAAACAGCAGCAGGCATAGCTTCATTCTCAGAGGGATGGACTTGGATACAGAGGGAATGAAAGTCTCTGCTGGTTGAGTTACTACTCGAGGTGGAATCCAAATAATTCTCGACACGAAATCAAAACTGATCCTATGTGCTTTCTTAATAAATGCCCCTAGTGAATGATTCAACAGTTATGCAAAAGAAAGAAAGAAAAGATGTGTTTTCCATCGTCTAATGTGATAACGTCCTCTGCTTCTTTACTGTTCAGTCAGAAATTAAAATGGTTGCAACCCATATTAATTTCCTTTCTTCCATGAAACACAAAATGACAAGTTTACAGAAAATCTAATCTTCTTTTCAATAAAAGAAAGAAAAAAAAAAGCACCATAATCATGATTTGCTTTTTACATAAAAGTATTGTATAGTCACAAAATCTGTAATATTGGTAAATACACTGTCTGGCCAAAAAAAAGGTATCTGTTTGGATTTAAATAGACAAATGCTTAAGAGTCTATGACTGGATCATTATTGCAGTGATGATTATTATGTTTCTAGCTTGTTATGTTTGGATTACCAAATATTGATGCACCTCTTGATGGAAATAAATGTTGTGATGTTTTTTCCATCACGAGGTGCATACTTTTTTTGGTCAAGATCTTATATTGTCAATGAGTCCAGCACTCTGTAAAGTCTCCTCCAGCACATCCCAAAGACTTTCCAGCACATCCAAAAGACTTTCAGTGAATTTAAGGTCTGGACTCAGACGTGCCAAATCATGTGTGAAAATGATTCTTCATGCTCCATCCCAACCATTCTTTCACAATTTGAGCTTGATAAATCTTGACATTGTTATCCTGGAAGCGTGGCCATGATGTGTCTTCCTACATTGATGTTTAAGATATGAAAAGCTACACACTCCATCAATTAGGGTTAGAAGAACTGTTGCCAAACATATAACATGTTAAAAAATAATAATCACTGCAATAATGATCCAATCACAGACTGCATGACTATTTAAATCCAAGCTTTTGTTATTTGAGTTTTTTTTTTTTTTTTTTTTTGGCTGAACAGTGTATTATCACAATTTAACTGTTTTCTATAGTAATATATTTTAAATATACAGTGTCTTCAGTGTCACATGATCCTTCAGAAATCATTCTAATATGCTGATTTGCTTCTCAAGTAACATTTATTATTATTATCAATGTTGAAAACAGTTGTGCTGCTTAATATTTTTGTAGAAACTGACAATTTCTTTTTCAATATTCTTTGAAAGTTCAAAAGAACAGCATTGATTTGAAATAGAAATCTTTTGTAACATTATAAATGTATTTTACAGCAAAGTATGATCAAATCAATGCATCCTTGCTGAATAAAAGTATTAATTTCTTTCAAAAAAAATCTTACTGACCCCAATCCCGAACAATTGTTACAGTATGGCCGTGTGACCCCAATCCCTGAACAATTGTTATAGTATGGCCATGTGTCCACCAAATAGTTTTTTTCACGCGGCTGACGTATTTTTTCAATTGTTTTCAATGGGAGCGCCGCGTATATAAAACGGCATGAGCGTAACGAGGCGCTGGGCGTTTTTTACAGGTCACCGAGAGTTGAAGAATGTTCAACTTTGGGTAAAATGCAGTGTCACTTTTACCCAACCGTCCAATCACAGTGGAGGAGGGGCGGGACTAATACTACATGGACCAACCGCCACATTCTGCTTGTACAACGTCAACAGATGACAACAACAAGCATAATAACGGAAAACAAAATCATTTAAAACAAGAGCCAGAGAAAATATGTTACATTGTATCGACATTTTAATATAGAATCAACACAGAAACAAAATATGTGTGAAATGAGATACTAGTAACACTTTGCGGATATTCCGTATCATAAAAAGCAAAGTGTTTCAACTGAAAAAAATGCTGCGCTGCCAAAACGCTCTCAAGCGCCCATAGCTAGGCGTTTTCAGCTGGCTAAATACGCCTTAGTGGACACACGGCCTATGTGTCCCAACCAGTCTGTTTTTTCCCCCCAAAATTGGCCTCAAATCATGATTTTAAAACCAATGATTTCTTAACACTTTCAAGGTGGAAAAAGTTGGAAGAAAGCTCTTTCATGGCGAATAAAGGAATCACATTTACTGAAAATATCTTAAGCCCAAAAGCACATTTATTTTTCTCTGTGCTAATGACTAAAGACTTACTCACTGGTCAACATTTTCCTATTTTACTCACACAATGGAGTCTATTCAGTGAAATCAAAAATATAGGTGCAATTCCAAATGATTTTCAACATTAATAAATACTGATGGCCGTGCTGAAATAAGCATATGAAGTTTCAACCTTCTAGTTAACCGGGAAGAGTCTATGGAAAGGTCAAACTAATTTGCTGTAAGCTTCTGAATGTGCATTTTCAGCTACTGCAAAACAAAAATAGGCTGACAAACCATGATTTTTATAACTAGTTATTTCTTAAAAACACATTTTAAAGGTAAAAGAGTTCAAGAAGAGACTTTCATGTTGATATTATACTGATCAAACTGAATTGTGCTCAGTACAAAATCAGGGTGTCTTATTTTCAACCACTGTGTGCAAACGGAGAACTTGAATAACTCTTGGTCAATGACACAAAGTACTCATAAGAGTCTGGAAATTAGGAAATGGCCAGTATGACTTAAGACATGAAAGAATTCAAAGGAGCCAATGACGTACTGTCCCATAATACACGTCTCAACACTTACTTTATACTGCTATTAATTACATGGAAAATTCACTGCTTGACCCTTTGGGATTTCCCACTTGTTTTACATTTGTATTTATTATTTTACATTTGGTCCATATTATGTTTGTAATTGATTAGACATTTTATCTCAACTTTGAACTTACAACCTTTCGGTTACCAGCCCAGATCTATAACGGCTATGCCTGTTAACCATGACCTGCTGAAAATATGGCGAGGAAATTATACCAACTCCCGACAACTGACGCTAGTGGTTCCTGGTTCAACACCAGTTGGTATAGGGTCCAATTTTTCCAGCCTTGACTTTGGTGGAAACATCCGGAATAAGCCCAGACTGGGCACTGCCTCCGGTACCATGCCGGTGGAAAGGGGGGACATTATTCATCATGAATGGAACAGCATCAATGTTTAGTCCAATTAAAGGTACAGTTCACCCAAAAATGAATACTGTCATAATTTATTCACCCTCATGTCATTTCAAACCTGTATGACTTTCCTCCTTTTACAAAACACAAAAAGAAGATATTGTGAGGAATGTTTCAGCTGATGTTCAGTGGAAGTCAATGAGATCCAAAAGTTTCAAGCTCCAAAAAGGATATGGCGTAGAAGTAATCCAAACTCCAATGGTTTAATTCAAGTTTTCTGAAACAATACAATCACTTTGCACAATGAAAAGAGCTCAATTTAATTGGTTATTCACACAAAAATCAATTAAAATCACTAATCATCAACTAATGTACACAGATCCCAAAACCAATATGATGACACCACAATAACATTAAACCTCACCTGTGTCACTTAATAAAACATTATGACACAAGAACCAATGAGGTTTGGTGTTATTGACATTTCACCATATTTGATTTGGTACTTGAGAGTGAATAAACACTTAAACCTCTGCACTGTTCATCAAAGTCATCATATCACTTATCAATCATAAGACTTTGGTTAAATGGATCACTTTTACACTACCTTTACCTTTATGTCCTTTTTGGAGTTAGAAACTTTTGGGAACAGGAAAAGTTATCAGTTCCCAACTGTTACCAACTTTTCCCCAAAATTACTTTTGGAAATGACATGAAGGTCTGTAAACAGTGATAAGATTATAGATAACAGATATATTATAGAGATAACTACCCTTTTAAGACATTGTATAGCGACAGAAGCAACCCTGGAAAGGGAAGCAAGCGTAATTCCAAAAAAATTCCAAGACCGTAGAGACATCATAAATATATGTAGGTTTACATGTTCTCTTTCCAGAAGCAGTAGTTCTGGAACATAAAGTGCTATGACTTCCCATGTATTTCGTGATTTGTCAGGGTCTGCTGATTGCCTTTGGAAGAGCTTCCTGAGAATCCACCTTAAACTTTTCTTCTGGAACCACTTTTTTTCCATCAGGGGTTGAGTGAAGTCTTTGCAGTTTGTGTCATGGGTTATTTAGATTTCCATTGCCCCTCTATGTGATTTGAAGTAGAAAGCAGGGAACACGCAGCACCCCACACTGAAATTTAACGGCACACGGAGAGATGATGGTTTCTCCAGATGGAACATTCATTTGAGAACCTGTGAGAGATGTACACCGAAATAAATCTAAACACTATTACAAATGACCAGTACAGAAAGAGGGGTAACCCAATGCCGCTACTTGCACCCAACACAGGAAAAGTGCTGGCGTGTTGTTAGATAATACATGGAAACATGTAGCTCACGATAAAATGTGGTTTTTCTGAAACAGATGAACCAGATATCTGTGCGCCAGTGATGAAAGCAATGCAAATTTTGACAGTATTACTGTGTTCTCAGTCTTTCTAATGGCGGCTTTCCAAATCCAGCGCCAATGTTCCGGGGAAATAGGATTGGAGAAAGCATTTCACATTCGTCTGCGGCAAACGAACTCCAGCTGAACGGCAATCAAGGGGAGCGCGCAGTCCCATCTTTAAAAGTACAAGAGGGACAAGCCGTGCCATTTTTGCTCTGACCGCACAGAAATCGAGTGGGCAAGTTCGCCGACAATGTGTCCAGCACTTAACACGCATGGTGTGTGGCGCGTTCCTTGTCCGCAGATGTGTTTGTGTTGGGCCTGAGACTTGCACTCTCTGGTTTGCCTTTCTTCAGCTGTGCCATTGTGTGATGGGGAAGCTCCAATCGGTGCAATGCGATGAGCTTACACATGGACTCTTCCAGGCATGTCTTACCGCAAAGCAGTTGATCTGATATTCCCCGTGATGTCGGGTTTGGAGGCCACTTTGTTTGGGGTTAATGTAACACCCTCTTCCCGGCAAAAAGAGCATTGTGGGCCAATCGTTTGAGTCACTAGTTGATTATGGGAAGACCACTTCTGGTCATTCAGTTCCAGGAACCTGCCACTGCGATATGGAAGCATTGGATTCACTGCAGAACGTTTGGAGCTTTCAATGCCAGGTGGTGTGATGCATTAAGGTCATAATGCTCTGCAAGTTGTCCAACAGCCAGCCAATCAGTAAGGTTGTGAAGTTGCGGACAGCGTTCTTAGCTTCAGCTGTTACTTTTGTTAAAACCTTCTTGGAAAAATTGTATGTTTAAATTAATCTCCAAACTGATTTAAATGCTAAAGATGCACTGAAAATTCAGCTGCCAAAAATGTCTAAAAACTTTCACAAGAGGCCAAAGACCGTGGCTGAAAATGTGCACAGAAACTGTTTAACATGCAATAAAAGAATATTTGACATGGACAATAAGCAGTGTGCTCAGGAAACGATCCAGGACTAAAGATGATACATCCAAATCCAAACATCATCTGCACATCACAGACATCTATTCTTTTGGGACAAGAGTTTAACAGTAATATTAAATTGAGCAACACATACAGACTACATATTGACTATTGGCCTATAGGGGGGTCTCAAGAAACTCGTAAGCGGGCCTGAAGACGACTAAAGACTCCTGAAGACTCCTCCTTCTATTAGGCATGCTCCATCTATCTGTACTTTTAAATCTCAGCTCAAGACTCATTTATTCACCTTGGCTTTTAACATTCTGTATTCTATTGAGTGCTTTTTGTCTTGTCTGGTATTTATGTATGTATATTGGTTTTATTTTTGTGTCTCTTTTATTCCTTGTAAAGGACTTTGGTCAACTTCGGCTATGTCTTAAATGTGCTCTATAAATAAATGATTGAATGATTGATTGATTGATTGATTGATTGATTGATTGATTGACTAAAATAATTTAAAATAGGACAAAATAAGCACTAAAATAAAATAAATATATATAATTGAATTTTTTTTTTTTTTTTTATAATGAATATACCTTTTATTTAGTTATGCCAAGCTCTAAAATATTTTACTGGGCAAACATTTTTTTTTTTTTTTTAATCCTTATCCTCATCATTTATCTAGTAAATCACGGACGACTGAAAAAATGATTCATTGGTTAAAAAAAGAGTGGGAACCTTGAAGAACTTTCAGCCCTAAAAACTTTTGAAATCCTAACATTTTAATTGACCAAAACCACAGATTAAAATAAGTTTTGAAAACAAAATATTGCCTTTGAATATTGTTGTGGACAATGAAGGACAATGAATTAAAAAAGGTTGAGAACCACTTAGAACCACTACGTTGCTGAAGTTTAGATCTTCAACAAAGGATAATTATTTATCATAATATAATTTTATTTTTACATAATTATTTTAAAGGTGGACGACTGCGTGATGTTTAGCGGCACGCTGTTGTTGTTTCGTTCAAACATTATGAATCATGGCAAGCAGACTTAGGGACAAAGGGAGAAATAAAACGAGGATCAATATCGGTGGGGCGTTTTCGAGAAACTTTGACTTGACAGAGACGCCGCTCTTGCGTGTACTTTATTAGACAGGTGAGTAAATGTACATAAAACAAATCAATGTTATATAGCTCAACATAATGAAATGTTAGAATATGATCAGTATGTTATTCTAATGTTGATCTAGCTTACTGCTAGTCTCATATAGCCAACAAACTAACACATAGAATAAAATTATAACTTTCAACACACTCAAATGTATGATAGTGTAATGTCAGACCAAGTAAAACAGCGCTGCGTTACCTCACAAGTTTATTCCGTCAAATAAACTGACCTGTATGAGTAGTAATTCAGCACTTGCGGGTAGCTCGGTAGAATGAAATGTCCTCATTCCTTTATATCTGCGGGACTCGCGTGTGACGCTGATATCTGTCTCTTATTAGCATTCGTGACCTGCTTCATACCACAGTCATGTTAAAAAACATGAATGTTTTCACTCATCCATAAACATTATTAGATCCATCACCATGACGACAAGTTCCATGATTCCGCTTATCGCTGTGTCATCAATCTACGGTTAGCGACCCCTAGCGGCTAAAAAGATTACATATTGTAGCTTTAACTATAGTTTTCTATTATATAAAATACACTAAAATATATGTTTGCTATTCCAAGACAATTAAAAAATAAATATACAAAATAATTTTTACAAGTAAAATATATTTTAAAATGGATTGTTATTCCAAACAAAAGCCATTTCATAATTATATTTTAAGTGTTTGTTCGAGTGTGTCCATCATTTTCATTCCAAAACTGCTTGCAAAATACGGTACTATGGCAAAACAAGTCCTTGATACTGAACAAGCATAGCAAACACTTACTGAATCCTGAAACTCACTAGAGACTAGAAACAACAAATATCACACAGTCCAGAACACATAATAAAGTAATATTCTGCAACACGACAGAATGAAGAGAAAAGCAGGTGTGCACAATAAACAAGGGGAAAACACTTCCTGGAGTGCCGCCAATTCGGTAGTGGTCATCGTTACAACCTACTCTCTGGAAAGAGAAAACTCCTATAGGGATTCAGGGAATAGGAATCTCAAATTGCTGTGGTTTGGCAATCACTCCAGCATCTTCATCATCATCCAGATTTCCACTGAAGGAGTGAGATGAAATTTCACAATGTTTTTATTAGTATCCATTCACTTTTTTTTGCTTCATTGTTGTATAATTTATGTAAACAGTTCCTAGATCATAGTCTGTGAAGACAATCACAGTGTTTGTTTGACTTTGGAAAAGTTTCCAGTGCCTTTACCATGCGGTAAGTTCAAAATTGTCATTCAAATTAAGCACAGGCACTATAAAAACATTTGCATCTTTATTTCACGGAACTCAAAAGGTGTCAAATTGAATGGCCGAGTGAGCTCTACAGGAAGGTCTATGAGAAGGTAATGCCAAGGAATGAAAGAAGGGGTATGTGTGAGGGTTTAACCGGGTCTCTATCTGTATGGCCAGATGCCAGTGCGTGAGGTGACTGGCAGCAGGAGGAAGTTGGCGTATCTCCAGCCTATAACATGAACAGCTGGCTGTGCTCCAATACAGCTGGGAAGAAAAGTGAGTCAAATGGTACCGTAAGCAGGGTCACCTCTGGCCACTGCAACCTTATGAAAGATTTATCAAAACGACTTCCTGTGTGATACACATCACTTCCTTCTCTTAAATTCATGCCACTAGTCTCAAGTTAGAGTGCTGCTGTAATGATGTCTTTTTTGTGTTTTTGATACCCTGGATCCCTCAACAAATACCCAATAGGATTTTTCTATTGGCTTTTGGATTATTGCAGAAAATGAGCTCTGTGACCAACAAAAGTTTATGATTTTTACTCGTTTTGTTCATCATGATGATCTTCACACATGGACATTTTGAAGCATAAATACAATCGGCAGACGTCAAAAGCTAAACGTAGGCTGTAAACGACGGTAGTATGACTTCACCGTCACCGTCACTAAGCTTCCGACATCTCTTTCAGTCTTTGTCTTAAAAAGACATTTTCCCTGAAAGTTTGAATAGTTTGCAAGAGCGATTATAAACATGGAGGCTGTAGAAACGGTATAGTGAGTAGAATAGTTTTCCTGTTCGCTGATGATGTTTAATGTCCTCTGCAACCTACTGTCCCATTTAGTCCCTTGATAGCAAACATCTTTTTTCAATACAAATTTATTTATTTTTAAAATAAAATCACAACTCTAAATATTACTCTTTAAATAACTAGTTTAGAACTATAACAGTGAAACCATGCCTTGATCATTTTTAATAAGATTTTTTGTTCATTTCTTAAAAAATTGTATTGAATATATTTTGTTACTGTATAATGATGGTTGTAGGGAAACAAGACCCTTTTAAGCCATACATACATAAATATTGAGATATATATTAAATACTTAGTGATAACTCCAACATTCTACCCACAATATTATTCACTATTTAAAAATTACTGGACCCTTTTCACAGACTGTGCTGATGTGTTTGCCCAGTTATTAACACTGTACATTTATAAACTTTAAATTTACAGTGTTAATAACTGGGCAAACACATCAGCACAGTCTGTGAAAAGGGTCCAGTAATTTTTAAATAGTGAATAATATTGTGGGTAGAATGTTGGAGTTTATAATGTTTTCATTTAAAAAATGGTTACACTATTTTAAGGTGTGATTGTTACAGTGCAATTATATATTTAAGTACAGAGTAATATTAATTAACAACATGCACTTACTATAGGGTTAGGGTAGGTTTAGGATTTGGTTGAGGGTTATGCATAATTTGTTATGCATAATTTACTGTTATTACTATGGTAAGTACATGTAACATATATATATATATAGATATATTGCCTTGGCATTACATTTCAAAAAAATCTGGTAAATGACGCTGTGTGAGTGTTTCTAACACAACATCTTGACATCTAATACAATACACTGACATCTTTCTCTCTTCTGACTTAAGTTATAAAATTCTCATTTTTCCATTGTTTGTAAAGTCATAGAAATGCGATCATGGATTGTTTTTCTTTTGCTATCGGAGCAAATGGGAAAACAAAAAAATATATTTTGTTTTAGTTTCCATTCACCACTAAGTTTACCCAACTATGATGACTTCTGCTTCTGAGATTCCTGGAAATGTGAAAACTGACCTTCATTTTCACGTTAAAACAATAATAAAACCATTTTTGCGATTGCAACTGGGTGGGCAAACTCTGCCTTCGCGCAAACGGCCTTGTGCCACTGTGGAAAAAGAAACCATACTGGTTTCGCTCCACAAGCCAGAGCACTTCTCCAATAATTTGAGATGTTTCCCCTCATTTTGAGTCTGCTCTGCATACCTTTCAAAAGCAATAACTCGAAAGCAACTTAGCATATGCTAGGCAGCCACCACAAGACATAACCAACTAATTACGCAACATCTCGCATAGCCTGATCATCTACAGCACCGTGATTACTCTACAGGAAATATACACACGACTCAATGACACAGATGTCAACCGACCCACTGGAATGGAAAGAATGGAAGCATAGTATCATGCTAATAGTAGTATGCTAGTGAACGTTTACTGTAACAAATCCAGCTGCATAATCAAACCAATTTGTCATCATAAATCAAAAGGGGTGGCCAGGGCTTCAGAGTGAAAGCACTTCACTCCATTTACGACTGCAAATACGGAAAAAAATGTCGGCACATCAGTAACACTGAATTCTGATCAAAGCTCAAGACGTTTTATAATACTATCAGAATTGGTGATTGGCGCCTTTGTTGCTTTATGAGTCCACATGTGTTCGCTCAGCCTGTAATGAACGCTGATATGAATTTATATCCAGAAGTATAATCTGTAGTTTTTACGGGTTGTCAAAAACGCATCATCCGGCAGACTTTTGCTGATCGCCATCAGTGAAGTTTCACTTTAAGTTATGCAGACATTGTTTGGTAACCTTCTGAAAATTTCTAGTCAAGTAAAGGCCTGTTTACACCAACACCAATGTTTGGCATGAACATTTCATACAACAATTAACAGATCACCAGTCAAAATGCATTAAATAGTTATGAATGTCATGAAACTTTGACTCACATATTTGCATACAGTACATCTTCACATTTGAATATTCATAAACTACTAATCTGTTCAGCATTATTGACTGATAGGGTTATTATAAAGTGTTAGCAATATATTTGTTAGTCAGATGTTCATTAAAGGGTTAGTTCACCCAAAAATGAAAATTATGTCATTAATGACTCACCCTCATGTCATTCCAAGCCCGTAAGACCTCCGTTCATCTTCGGAACACAGTTTAAGATATTTTAGATTTAGTCCGAGAGCTTTCTGTCCCTCCATTGAAAATGTATGTACGTTATTCTGTCCTTGTCCAGAATGGTAATAAAAACATCATCAAAGTAGTCCATGTGACTACAGTGGCTCAATCTTAAGTTTATCAAGTGACGAGAATACTTTTGTGCGCAAAAAGTAAACAAAAATAACGACTTTATTCCCCTATTCATTTCCTTCTCTCTGGGCCTCGAGTGAGTTCACGTAGTGTAACAGCGCAGCGCGTCTGTGTTATACGTCACACGTAGGCTCACTATTGGCCGACGCTGGTCATGTGTGTGATGCGTGTGACGCACAACACAGAAGCGCTACGCTATTACACTATGTGAACTCACTCAAGGCCCAGAGAGAAGGAAATGAATAGTGGAATAAAGTCGTTATTTTTGTTTACTTTTTGCGCACTTCTCGTCGCTTGATAAACTTAAGATTGAGCCACTGTAGTCACTTGGACTACTTTGATGATGTCTGTATTACCTTTTCTGGACATGGACAGTATAACGTACATACATTTTCAATGGAGGGACAGAAAGCTCTCGGACTAAATCTAAAATATCTTAAACTGTGTTCCGAAGATGAACGGAGGTCTTACGGGCTTGGAACGACATGAGGGCGAGTCATTAATGACATAATTTTCATTTTTGGGTGAACTAACCCTTTAAAAATGTTAAACATTAAAAGTAAGAATTTCTAAAGTATATCTTATGTTTCTGAATTCTGTAGTCATTTTTATTCATTTTTAATGCAGTTTTTATTCAAAAGCCTACTCATGGCTGTATGTGTTGTATTGAGAGACACATATCCCATTTCATATTTTTCCACAACACATACTTGTTTTACATTGATCTATTCCTGGTTTTACATCAAATAGCACACTGGTTACTATGCCAGAACTCCGGGACATTCTCAAGGGTATTTCTTTGCATGCATTGAGAAACTCTGAGAGTTATGTTAAATGAGGCCTGAGACGAGACGAGATAAAGCAAACGAGAGACACGGAGGCAGGAGCGCTGGCGTGTACCATTAGGCTCTGTGAGGGTGAACAGTGCACCTGTCCTGCTGTCTTACAAAGTCCTCATTGTTCCTCGTCGCTCACCTGTCCGTGGGTAAAGGGGCCAAGCGACAGACCTGATTTACCCTGGATTCCAGCACCCCGCCTCGGCTGACCCTCCCTCTCCGGCCCCGTAACCTCTCCCATAATCCCACCAGAACAACATCTCAGTGCTAATGCTTTTGTTCTTCACTGCACCCTCACTGTAAAAAGAAAAGTTGCTGCCTTAAATGTTAGTACAATCAACTTGGATGTTTAAGTCATTTCAACTTAAATTACATTTAACTGACTTTTTTTTTTAAAAAGAGCTGAGTCTTTTAATTGCTTTAACTCATCAAAATAAGTTAAGCAATTTTCAAAAAAAAAATTTAAGTTATACAATGTAAAAACATACAGTATGTTGTAATAAATAATTGATCATATCGTTTTCTCCTCTAATCAATGGCTTATTATTATTACTAATGATTTGGTAACACTTTAGTTTAGGGTCCAATTCTCACTATTAACTAGTTTCTTATTATCATGCATATTACTAGGATATTGGCTGTTTATTAGTACTTATAAAGCACATATTAATGCCTTATTCCCAATCCTACCCAATTTTAACCCAATACCTAAACGTAACAACTACCTTACTAACTATTAATAAGCAGTAATTAGGAGTTTATAGAGGCAAAAGTCATAGTTAATAGTGAGAATTGGACCCTAATCTAAAGTTTGACTAATGATTTTAGAATTTTGATTTGATGTATTTACAATGCAGGTCAAACAGTATTTGATCTAATGTAAGTGTGTATGGGGAAAAAAATATGCAAAAATTTTTATGCAAAAAATATGCAAAAACATCTCAAATATTCTACAAACAAGTAAACAATTTTTGAAGCAAAATATAATTTATTTCTTTGTTTTGATTTTGTCGAGACCCAAAACATCATCTTCAGAGGTTTTGTGAAATTTACCCATAGAAAGTATGAAAGATATCCCTGAAAACAAACATACGTTGCTAATTTAGAATAACAATCAGAACTTAATTTAGAATGACATTCAACTGATGGTTTCTCAAGGTTTAACATTATAATATATACGAATCTGATGTTTTTGTGATGATTATCAGATATTCAAAAAAAGAAAACGATGCTTTCCAGATGGTATGCATCATACTCAATGTCTAATCAAATCTAATCAAATGACAACTTACTGTATTTGTGTGTGTGTGTGTGTGTGTGTGTGTGTGTGTGTGTGTGTGTGTGTATATATATATATATATATATATAATATAGCTAGAAAGACCCTCTTTAACTTGAGCAGAGGTGTGTACTCCTGTTAACCAGCTACTATCTTGACAGACATGTGAAAATGCATTCATGCCAGGATCCATGTGCTCATACAAGCGCACACCTCATGTCCACCCAACCACAACACCCTCCCTACTCCCTCCTGCATCCGTACCCAGCGCCAAGCTCCACATCCTAGGGTTCCCAAGATCCCCTCAGACCCATAACACCGAGCTCCAGGCAACGAGCCAGCAGCGATCCATCAGCTTTAACTACTGCTTGAGCACGGTGCCAGGCTTAGTGCTGTTTTATTTTTACCGTGAACTACTGGGGACCTGAAGATACAGGAAAGGAAAGGGGGAGAGATCGAGAATAGGACAGGATTCCGGCTCCGTACTCAACATCAGCCAAAGCTAACAAAAGCACCCTGCTTTTATCCACTGCTCCTGAGCTGAGTCCAGAGCCCAGCCCCCAACTGACGAAAAAATTCAGGACCCTGGATAGTGAGGTTTCAGGGTATATGGAAAAGGCTTGGAATAACGCCCGTACTTTACAATTAATATTTCATCTGACAGCTAATCTTCATATTTCTGTAGATATTTCAATTTGTGGAGATACAGTGGAGTGAGAAAGACATTCAAAGGCGTTGAATGATTTAGAGAATCAAATAAGTTAATACACAGCATACAGATTTCTTCATTTTCAGATTGTGAAACTCTGAAGCTACCTTCGATTAGCTTATTTTGTTAAGAAAACATGGAATCTAGTTTATATTTTAGAGTATATAAATATACAACAGGTAATTATGAGAAAGTTAAAATAAGATGCAATTACGAGAAAGTCACAATAACGGAACATATTCGCAATTGTGAGATATTGTCGCAATTACGAGAAATAGTCACAGAGTGAGAACATTACAATTATGAAAAATCTTTGCAATTGTGGGTCACAACAACTAGAAAATTGCAATTATGAAAAATACTCGCAATTACGAGTCACAATTGCGAGAAATGGTTCCAAATGTGAGATATAAAGTCACAATGAGAATGTTACAATTATGAAAAATACTTGTAAATGTGAGATAGACGTAATTACGAGATAGTCACAATTGCCAGAAAAAGTTGAAAATGTGAGATATAAAGTCACAATTGCAAGAAATAGTTGTGAGATATGAAAACACGAGAACATTTCAATTATAAAAAATACTTGCAAATGTGAGATATAAAGTCACAATTTTGAAATACAACAAGAAAGTCTCAATTGTGAGAAATACAGTAATCACAACTGTGAGATTACATTGCATGATATAGGCTAGTCGCAATTGAGGGAAATACATTTTTTTTTAAACTGTGATGTAAGAAGTTACATTGCGGGAAATAAGTCAGTCATAATTGTGAAATATCAAGTCACGTTGCAAGAAATAGTCACAATTGTAAGAAATAAAGTTAAAAGTGTGAGATATTAAGACATATTTTGAGAAATAAACAACATTCACAACACACATTTATTTACATAATGTAATCGCATTTACCTCAAAATGTGTATTTCCAACAATGTAGTCTATTTCAAATGTAAGCCAAATATTTCACAAGAACAAAGAACATAATTGTTTTTTGGATAACTGACGTAAAATTGCATTTAAAAATTGGTGGATAGCAACAGTTGCTAAGGTCAGTATTGTTTTTGAGGTGCTATTTTGAATGCACTAGCATCAATCCGGAGGCCTTGTGACTAAGAAAAACACTTTTGGTTGAATTTTTTCACATCGTCTCAACTTAGAGATTCTTTTATGGGTCAAACTCAACCGCGATCCATCATAAAAGTTTTTCAATAGCATGTGCTTCTGCACATATTGGCAAGAGAACAAAAAATTACACACTTATAACCCATAGACATTTGTCAGAAAAGATCTGTCATGATTTTCCAGCGGTATTGTTAAAAACCGTCTTTAAAATAAAAATAAAATAAAAAATTCACCAGCTGTGCCCCTGACCGCCGTCCAGCGTTTTTAAAAGGGTCCCACTGTCCTTGTTTAATTTTAAACCAATGTACCACCTTAAAATTATACAGACCCACAATAACTTATCACATATAGGGGGGAAAAAAACTATATGAGGCTGGAATAAATGAATGCTGGAGCCAGAAGGAGAGATGGAGAAAACAATTCTTTCCCACAGGATGGTGATACAAACTCTGGCTCTATTCGAACAGTTGGGAACGAAAAGAACAAAGTGTGTTATTTTAGTGCTCTGCGTGTCTGCCATGTTTTTGGATACAAAATGTAGCATATGCGTCTCAAATAAATAAATGATTAATGAGAAACAGTCATATCTCACTGATGTGGTGAAAGCTTGCCACACTTACGGGAAGTTACCACCCATATGCGACTTCTTTAATGGTGCCAAATCATTTGTGGCATTAGTTTGGCTAAAGACACAGTGGCTCATGTGACACTTCTGAAACAGAAGTCAAACTTTATAATTTCAATTTGGATTTACAAGCAGTTGAGTCTATACCGTGTCACACAACTACTCTCTCCAAAAACTGCAAGTGAAACAGTTTGTGGTACGCAATTACATTATTAGCATGTGACCTCACTGCATGGCATGCTTAATTCAGCATAGGCAAACACTGATATTTAGTTTTTTTGTGTGATTAAAAACGCGAAAGCCATGGCAGTGGAATGGAAAATGAATCCAAACACATGTTTTTTTAAAGGGGTGGTATAATGCCCCTTTCACAGGATGTAAAATAAGTTTTTGATGTCCCCATAGTGTGTATGTGAAGTTTTAGCTCAAAATACCCCACAGATATTATTATATAGCATGTTAAAGTTGTCCATTTTTGAGGGTGAGCAAAAACGCACCGTTTTGTGTCTGTACCTTTAAATGCAAATGAGCTGCTGCTCCCAGCACAGAGGGCGGAGCTTCAACAGCTTGTGTCCTTTTACCTCACACAGACATGCACTGGAAATGTCAATGTTCATGTTCAAACTGGAGTCAGACAAAGATGGAGAGACTCGAGAAGAAGTGACATCATGTAGAATGCACCAGGACATTTCTGAATGGTTAGTTGATGAATTTATGTAGCTTATGTGTAGTTATCTTCTAGTCATTGATTAGCATATTCTGTCTTGATGATCTATAAATCGCGTTCCCCGGAGCGGGTTTATGTAAATTTTAGGGTTGGTTTTAAATTTTTTTTAGCTTTTAGTATGAATATGTTAGCCTTAAAGTTATAAATAAGCTGGTATGTTCCAAAACAATGACAAAATTCGCATTTAGGAGATATAAGCATTCAAAACTTACAGTCCCACACTTCCGCTAAAATGGATCACAGATTTTTATGACGTCACCGCGGACTTCAGCTTCTCATCACATCTTCTGTCCAATCAAATGCTCTCTAGAATCTAAAGCTCCGCCCCCTATGCTATAAATACCACCTGGCCAAAGCAAGCGTTGACATGTCACAGAGCAATATGGGTTGGAGATTCGGTTGCTCAAACGCCGAGGTTTATTCCGTTTTCCAACTGTACGTTGGTTAAGAATGAAATGGCTAGAATTTATTCACAACTCTACCATTGAATCCAACGTATCATCAGCGCTCGGATTCGCTTCCATCGTGCTCTAGTGCGACTTGCCGTCTGTGAGGTCAACTAAACGCTATTGGCTATTTGAAAAGGGGGAGGAGCCATTCAATATGTCCGGCCTTAGCTTCCTGTTTCAGTGTAAATTACATCAACGCATCATACAAAGCTGTGCGTTCCAAGGCACTTCAGTGGGCCTTTAAGGCGAATGTACGGATCCAATGCAATGATACGCATCCTTATACTTTCTCAATTGTTTACAACACACAACCGACTTTGTTTACGAGGATACTCACCGAGATGGACATTTTGACTTAATTTTGCGTGCTTGTGTCCGTTCAAGCTCAAAAAGAAGAGAAAGAGAACTGAATTCAGAGTTCGCGTGTTGTCTGCTCTGTGTCAGACATCAATTTTTACTTGTAAACAAAAAAATATTTATAAAATAAGAAATTTAATGTCATGCTGCCATGCAAGCTCATTAAAAACGAGTAGTATGGCAGTTTGCCGTTGTGAACATGCCCACATCTCTTTCTTTTCTTCAAAGTGAAGAATACGACTCTGGCTTTTAAAGGCTTTGGCAGCAACATTGCTGGTCATGGTCAGACTCAGAGAAACATACCTGACTTCAGATGCATATCAGTTCTCTGCTAATAAATCTCTGTAAATGACCTTTGAGGATTTAGTGCTTACGTGAACGTTCACCGCAAAGCCTCCGTCACTCATAAAGACCCACAGACTCTTATGTCACCAAAGGCACTAACAACTGTTGCAGATGGCGGCCCATCCATCATAACATGACAGCAAACTGTGCTCCAGTACACTTTCATGAGGACTTTCCCACATATATTCAAGCACAAGGGTTTATGCTAAGTCCTGGTCTGACAGCGGTGCTCTCTTAGCAGGTATGAACTGAAGACGCAAAGATGAATTACGTCAGAAGGCTTTAAGAATTTCAGATGGTGACCCATTGGTCACTTAAAGATGCTGTAATGTAATTTTTTGACTGTACTAAAGCATAAAAATACGATAATATGTTTGCAAATATTTAGGAAACATGAAGAGTTCACATACGTGTTTTATCTGAAAAAGAGTTATTTTACTTTGAAATGTGCGTTTCGTGTCGGAATGTCTGTTTTTGTTTTGGTCTGTGTGATATCGCACATTGCCAATTAACCCAACAGTATTTGGCCACCACAGGTTGCCAGTTGGCGGAAAACACAGCATATTGCAGCCATGGAAGTCAATGAACAAACTGGGTGAGATCGCAGAATCTATTCGACCTAAAAAGCCTCCGCATCCATCTAAACATCTCTATGAACAGAAGCATATTAAAACGCGCTATCAACTCATCATAAATCAATAAATTAACTCATCAACTTACGCCTCACATTCCATTGTCAATTGCGCTCGTTCCTGCTGCGTGTCCTAAATCTGGCAACCCGTGCGAGCGTCGAGTCTGATGATATATTTTGATATATTATGATATCCAATATTTTGAATTTGGACTGCGGTACCCATTTCAATCGCTAGCTGTCAATCATACATACTGCATCTTTAACTCTATTGTCACCATCTATGCATAACCATAAGAATATATAATTGTTTTTGTTTTTTAAACAGAACATAAAAAAAGTATTTATACTATTCTACTTGCCTAAGCCTCAAAATGTACCATTAAAATTAAATATTTACTCTTACATACTTTGCTACAATAATAATAAAATATATATCAAATAAATATATTAAAATAAAATAAAATGATAGATAATTACTGGTACAGTGATGTGGTGCATGTCTCTTTAAATGATAATGAGCAACAGCTCACCCCACCCCTCTCTTCCGGGGGGCGTGTTGACACAAGACACGTAAAATGCTGCCTTGGTGGACAGTATACAAATGGCTGAGGGTGGAAATATGCTAATACGGGACACTCCGTCAGCGGTTGTGGGCGGAGCAAGAGCAATATGACATCATAGTGCTCAGAAAATCCAAACGGCTTGATTATTGAGAGTGTTTAGGCTTTTTGAGGATTAAAAAGAAAGGAGTGAATGGATTTTTTTCATTGTATGGTGGTTGTGTCCACACACTGCAAAGACACATTTATATGCAAACACCATATAAAAGTGAATTTAGCATCCGATGACCCCTTTAAGCCTACAGGAATCTTACAGACTACAGGAGTTTCAGAGCGATTTATGCCCGATTTAACCCTTCCGATATTCGGAGAGAAAATTAAAATAAATATTGATGAACAAATAAGCCTGAACCTCAAGCTGAGACTCGAACACGGGTTGCCTTTGTGCATGATAAATCACAGAACAGAGTTTACAATACAGTTCTGCGCTCCTGAATGATTCTGTGTACGTGCTACTGTTGGTGTGTGTGTGTGCATATAATGCAGCAGCAGTTTAGAACAGCGATTCATTTGTGTGTACAATAAGCTGTGTAAAATGTGCATTCAGCCGATCAATTTTGAGCATCCAGATGGTATAATCAAACATATCTTGAGGACCACTCTCTGAATATGCAAATGTTTGGAAACGGCGCTTAAAAAAGGACTTCAAAGATTTCTTATCCTGTTGCGCCCTCTATAGGCCATGAGTGATCAGCGACTAGTCGACGTCAAGCTTAAAGCGACATGGAAGAGCACTGAAGTCGACTAGTCAGTTCAACCCCATTACACGGCTGTTCTCGCTACAAAGAATACAAAGTATTGATACAGCAAGTTGCCACGACACAGTATCCATGTTGTTAACATCAGCTTCCCTGTGAGAACCTGTGAGGTGCTAATCTGGCATGATAATCTTTAGGATAACTTGTAGTGTATGATCCACCAGGATTTTCAAATCTTGTAGTGTGTGCAGGTTTGAGATTTGAAAGAATAAAATCTGTGAAGATTCTGCTTATGTAAGTGATACAACCAGATTTTCACAGTCGGTTAAGATTTAAAATCTCCTGTAGTCTAAGGATTTTTTAAAAATCGCACAGTGCGCACTCGGCTTATGACCGTTGCTTAAAGTAACAACATGTAACTTTTCAACCTTCATAATATATTTCCAAGACCCTTGTGATAGTACATCGACTTACAATAGGTTGAATGAGACGTCTGCCAGAGCCTGACGGGGTCTGTATCGCTTTTACTGGCACTATGTAACTTCGGGGTGCGGGTAGTAACCAGCGCTCAAAAAGAACTACAAAATTCGACTGCTTTACGGCATACGTCACTTTGCCCACCACTTCCTCAAATGTGACCAACCAGCGCGTTTGTTTTCGTACGTCTGTTTTCGTCATGGCTGAAGCAGCAGCGAAACGTAAGAAGTCCAAGTTTTTGTCGGAGTAGAGTCGGAAGAGGAAAAGGGAGAGTGATAAACTGAAAGGCAGGACGAGGATCAATATTGGTCGAGCGTTTGCTCGCTGGCGTTAGCTTATGGAGGAGGAGAGTTACCAGACTGATGCTGACTTGGCCGTCATGCTGTTGAACTAGTAAGTAACTGTAAATTGCTTGCATACTATCTTTAGTTTTTCTAATCGGTTGTCTGCCTGGCTACGTTACGGAAACTATCTGGTCCTCCATTTATTTATCTTCATGAATCAGCTAGTAGATGAGCGAATTATCAATCTGGTAGCTAGTAAACCCTAACATGGTAGTTTTAGATGGTTAGGATGCTATCGCTATCATTCTCGTTCAGATTTGAGCATTGCAATCGACATGCAAAATTCAAATGTTTGAGTTAAAATGTTTAGTCTACTAAACATGTATAAATTATGAAAGGGGGAAGATTAATAATATTATCATTGCCCATATGAAAAAAAATCTGCATGCTTCATATACAGTAACCGTAAATCATTTTACGACAGCGGTAATGGACAATTCCGCTTCCAACCTGTAGGGCGACCGCAGAGGAAAAGTTCCATGTTGTTGCTTTAAGAAGTTGAGGTACTAGTTGATGGCAGCCATTGACTTCCATGGTAGGAAAACAAAAATACTATGGAAGTCAATGGCTATCGTCAACTGTCTGGTTGCCAACATTCTTTAAAATACCTTCTTTTCTGTTCAAGAGAAGAAAGAAACTCCTACAGGTTTGAAATAGCTTGAGGGTGAGTAAATTATGACAATTTTCATTTAGGGTGAACTATCCCTTTAAATAAGATGTATTTAATTCATACAGTAATGCAGTAGGATACCATGATTGCTTATACAGGGGAAATATATAACAGTTTGGTCAAATTAAATAATTTGGTAAAGGGAACACAGTGGTCAGGCAGACGGAGCAGAATATGAAACACAGTTAATAATGAGAGAACAATCTGCGCCACAGACAAGAGGTGTTGAGTGAGTGCAGGTGATTCAGGCTGAAGATGGAGCCCAGAATCAGTCACACTGTGATCTGCTGGCCTGCTGTGAATGCCATTAACACCTTGAGGAACAAACACGGGACACCAGATCATCAACCCCTCGGCCAGTCATTTACACCCCAGAGACCGGGGCGGAGAGGAACGACTCATTTTAGCCTGAAGGTTTGTCAGTGTGTGCTCACACATGGATGAAAATTAGGTGGAGCTCAATTCTCACCTCACATCCAAGCACAACACTCCACTAAACAGTCACGCTTAAAGCTCACCGTGGAAAAGCTGAAATAGAGGTTCTAAAAACCCAAAACACATTTGCATGTGTTTGGTACACAGCTGCTTTGTGTGCATATGTTGGCTATTATTTTGGTTAAATAGAGCTTGGGCAATATACTGTATAAAAACCATTGTTCTGAAAAGAACTTGGCCGTGGGTAAAAAAAGAAAATATTTGGCCATTGTCAAAAATCACATCACGTAAAGTTGACTGCCAATTCACACAGAAAAGGAACGAGATTCAGTTCTGGACAACAGATGAATGTTTAAAACGGTTCTGCATTGGCAGACGTGCTCCACGATTAAGATTCCAAAAAAAGTCTGATTCATATCCGCAAATCGGTTCTTTTGAACAGTTCGTTTTGAATGAACTGATTCAGTGGTTTTTTACCTCATCACATGGTCTCTGACATCCCCATCCATCTGACGTGGGATATTACATGTTCTACAACTTTAAAAAAAAAAGCCACACATAGGGACTTATTTCTATTTATTATTATGGTATTTTAATTAAATGTTATTAATAAGGGTGTTTATTTAATTCAATGTGTTTTTTTATATATATATAATTTTTTGTTAATAAAAAAACATCATCTAAATATAATTTGCATTTACAATAAACAATAATACAATTCATTTTGATCCTGACAGGAGAAGATTTTGCCTCTTTTAATAATAATTATTATATAATTTTTAATACATTTTAAAGTTTTAAAGAATTTATTATTAATATTTTAGCCAATCACATATTGAAGAGATTTTTCATTCTATCAGCCAAATCCACAGATCACTTCAAATACTCTTGATATATTGAAATATCAGCTTGGTTTTTTGAGTCACTAATACCATAATATCATTGGTTTGTTACATGTCTTAAAAGAGTTATTGGTTCAGTGAGTCAATGTGTTACTAACTCGAGAATTCTACGGACTGAGTCAAATTAGTGAACATATCTTTCAGACTGGCTCTGTAAAACTGTTCAAATATCTCACAGACAAGATCCATCTCAAATGAATAATTAGTTAATTACTAATTATTAGTTAATTAGTTTTAAAAAAAGAAGTTAATTTAACAAAAGTTGTCACAGAACCAGACTAAATAACAGCTTGACTTAATATATGCAAACTAACCATCGCTAGAATGTTTTGCTGAACTGTATTGTTTTACAATGTCCACATTGTATCCAAGATGCCTGAAGCATTTTGTGTCATGGCAAAGGCTAGATGTGAAGTCTTATTTCACCAAATGCCCTTAATGTTCAAATTTAAAACCATTCAGGGCAAAGTCCAAAAGATCTGAATGAGCTTATTACTCAAGAAACCTTTTAGGAAAAATCATTTGGCCAAAGGTCTCACATCATTACAATTCGTCAAATAAAACAAAAATCCCATGGAGTAATATCATTTTTTTCTGGACGCATTCAACATGCCTGAAACTGTAGCAGCAGAAAGCTAAGAGTCTACTTCACCCTTCAGCGTTTCAAACCCTTGAACACATGGAGCGTGTTCTCACGACTGGAGTCATCAGATACAAGCCAACTACAGTTTTTTGAAGCCATGTGTTTTGTTTGTGATATGTAAGATCTGAAAACAAAGATGATGGCAGGCTGTCTCCATCTGAAGGCCTTGTCGACTCGATCTAAGTGCTCTTGAAGCATGTGAAAATAAATGCAGACAGCAAGGAGCACATTCATTAAAGGGATAGTTCACCCAAAAAAGAAAATTCTGTCATCATTTACTCACCCTCATGTCGTTCCAAACCCGTAAGCCTTTTGTTCATCTTCAAAACACAAATGAAGATCTTTTTGATGAAATCTAAAGGATTTCTGTCCCTCCATTGACAGCTACGCAACTACCACTTTGACGCTTCAAAAAGTTCATAATAAGATCATAAAACTAATCCATATGATTTGAGCGGTTTAGTCCAAACTTTCTGAAGAGACACAATCGCTTTATATGATGAACAGATTGAATTTAGGCTTTTATTCACCTATAAACATTCATCAACGCACACATAAGATATGATAAATGAAAGATCAAGCAACTTCGTTTAGTTTTACGAATCCATATGAAGCGTCAAAAAGCGTCATTAAAATATCTTTATTTGAGATATTAGAGGCCTGTTAAAAACCCAATGATAATAGATGGAATAAACAGTGGGAGGATCATTAGATATCCATCACATCATTGGAGTTGCTGCTCATGGGACTCACAAGGATGAAAGTGACAACTTTTCAGATCCTCTCCTGTAGTTGTAGCCAATGTCTCCAGGATAGACGCTATGAAGACTCCACAAGCGGATCCACATGTCCAAGCGTGTGTACGCATTATTACTGTAAGTTCACCTCAGGACCTTCGCTTTCATTATCTGACGTCATGTTTCACTGGTGTAGGTATTGATGAAGATTTAAAAATAATTGTATAATAAAAATAATACTTTCAGGTTTTCCATTGGAATTGTACAAGATCTGTCGTGAGAGAGCTAGAAAGTGATGCCATGCTGTTTCCACGCATTCGTACTGTACATGTAATTCATACAACTAATATAACGTTTCAGTATTTATGAACATAGTATTTATATTTATTTGTCCATTTTGCAGAATCAAAATTTTAAAGTTGTGATGAAAAGGAAAGTTGCAATAATCTTTTCTTCTCTACTGTGTTTGAGAAGCTGATTCACAAGACAAAATGTATGGCGGGACTTGATTTTGTCCATGGAGAAATGATTGGCTGGTTAAATGGTTGTGGATTGCTATTGGTGGATTTCTTGTGAGTGACAGGTTGTCCCACCCTCTCACCAGTAAACATCCTCAGAGAAGAGAAGAGATGTCGTTGACAGAGGGAGGGGAAGGTATTTTGATTATAGATAACGAGGGCAGACGATTTTTTAAAGAAATAATGATATAAACAGATAAGTTTAATTTTAATTTCATTTAAACTTAAATTACTCCGTCATTTATGGTCATACAGAAAAAAGAAATATAAAAAAATAATCTGTGATATTTCTACTTTTGTATGTGTCCACTTACAATCAAATCAAAACATTGTGCTTTTGTAAAATAAAGAAAATAAACAGGGTGTGCGTTCTGCCTCTCCGTCGCGGTGAACTTTTTTTTCTTGAGCACGTCTATAAACTGAAACAAAACTCAGCGAATACTTGTCACACATTTATGAGCCATATACCTTTATACACATTTAAGTGTGTACTTTTAAATGATCGGATTCAAACTGAAAACAAATATTCTCTGTTTAAGTAATTTGTATAAAACCAACAGGATGTCCAGTATCTCAAACGCTTGCTAATTACTTTTAATTCGACCACGCCCACTCGCGCAAAAGAGATTCACATGCAAATCTCCACATGGAACGCGAACGCCCTCGTTACCTCAAACACAAAACACCAAAAAACTTCACAAGTCTCTGCTTTTCGTCGAGTTTGGAAGACACGTCTGAGCTTACATTGGATTTACCTCAGAAGAAGAAGAACGCGATTTGAAGACAAGAAAGATGTAAGGTAAGACATTCTTACTTATTAGTTTATGGTATTGTTGCATAAACTTCACATTGCAGTTGAACTGTTGCTAGATATATGGTGAATATTATACTATTTAGACCCGTGTTTACTGTTAAATACTGTTTGTGGATATCTGCTCAAACATAGATATGTATAACCATAATGTTTAATATTTTGCAGCTTGATCGCGTTTGAATGTATCATATTTTGGAGCGCGATCGCGTTTGAATGTATCATATTTTGTAGCGCGCTGTGGGTTTGAATGTATCATATTTTGGAGCACGATCGCGTTTGAATGTATCATATTTTGGAGCGATCGCATTTGAATGTATCATATTTTGGAGCGCGATCCCGTTTGAATGTATCATATTTTGGAGCGCGATCGCGTTTGAATGTATCATATTTTGGAGCGCGATCGCGTTTGAATGTATCATATTTTGGAGCGCGATCCCGTTTGAATGTATCATATTTTGGAGCGCGATCGCGTTTGAATGTATCATATTTTGGAGCGCGATCGCGTTTGAATGTATAATATTTTGGATTAACATAAGATAATCAATACATTTTTCTCTAGCATTGTTACTGAAATCTTTTGGAAGATTTATAGGCTGCTATAGGTTATTGTTATTATTATTTTATGCAGTACTGCACATAGCTTGTGTCTACAAGGCACAACAAACATGGTGTTCATTATATTATATATTGTTGGAAACATTTGTGTGTGTGTGTGTGTATTCTGTGAATTTTAAAAAGCAATTTTAACCAGAAAAATCTAAAATTTATTCCCAAAATCGTGCAGGCCTAGTTTCTCTTGATACCAGTATGTTCACTTTTTTTCTTTTCTTTCAGGGACCAGATGCAACTGAGTCCTGCTGACTTCAACATTCACATGAGTCTCTGTATATGAACATGGTAAAGTGAAAATCAAACACCTTGGAAATGAAAGGTATGTACAATGTTTTTAGGAATGGCACAAAGGTCTCTGTCTTTGGATCATTGTTTTCAATGTGCTCTTTTGTCATTTGTTGTGTATCTTTGGATTATGTTGTGTTGTAAATAAATCCAAACAATCTAAAAGCCATTCTTTTTTAAATCTCCTCATTCTTTGTGCAAGGTTGCTCTGAATGACAGGGCCTGATCGCTCCTAATAGGGCCGTTAGGGGAGTGTCTTTGTCTTTCTCAGGTGTTAAAGCCTTACATATTAATGAGATGATCACGCCTCTTCGCATAAGGCTTTTTCACACAAAACACGTCTTAGAAATTTTAAATCAATATATTGTCTTATCTGAAAGAGCGGTCAGGGTGATTTTCACATAGTTTTGGAGCAAATATTCTAGGCTACGTGATACAATTTTCAAAAGTCTTGTGAAGAAATAATCAGTATGGGTTTCATGGCCTTATTTCAGTGACAATTTTTTTTGGTATTTTCACAAACCACGCATAAATGTCATTATCTCAAAACTACAAACTTTTACACACATGCTGCTGATATATTATTGTAGCAGAGTTTGTGCTAAATACAGTGTAATAAGACTTTAGCCATGACAATGTCACAAGTAACAGAAATAAGCACAAATGTCAGAGCATGTCAGAACACCTCCAGGGCCAGAAAACAGCTCAGACCCCAGAGGGTTAAAGCATAACACACTAAAACTCTGAGATGTTGCATCATTAAAGTAACAGCACCAAAAATGCCAGTGATTGGACAACTCGTTGACCATTCAGCCCATTTCTATTTGCGAACATGACGATTATAAGAGCACACCAGATGGAACTGTCCTGGGGCAGCAGAACGGTAGCTGTTTGCGATCCAAGGTCCAATTTGGATACGGTTCCAAGAAACCACTGCTCCATCCATGAGGTCGCACAAGTCCATACCTGTCTTCTCTTTGACAAACAAGTATCTCTTGCGCTACAAATCTTCAGTCCCATCCAGATCTTGAGCCTAAGGGGTGGGAGATGCGCTGTGTTCGGTTGCAGTGGGATATTTAGATTCGTTCAGCATTCCAACTGTTCCAGGTGAGCCGTTCGCCTTCAAAATGTTGTGGCCAGTGGCTATATCAGGTGTACGTGACTGTCGGATCAGCCAAAGCGAGGGAAAGTGCGTCAGGCTGAAAGAATGTAGACGGGGATACAGGTGAGGAGAGGCTAGGCCATGTGTGTTGGTGATACAGCATCTCAGCCGTACTTCAATCTAGCTTTATTCGTAGATGACAATGGCCCTTTCATGACATCTGTCACCCCTGGCCAGACTGAAATTGCTATTGCGGTTCCATTCTTCAAAGAGCTTGTTATTAGCTTGCCCTAGGAGCACGAACCAGTTAGCCAACAGCCCTTGCTCTCAGAGAAGGATATTAAAGAAGCTAAACGCTGGGATACTCGACGAGATGCCCTGTGGGACTAAAGCCAAAAACCTTCGGAATGATGCTCAAATTAACAGGATGTGGAAACCAAGAACAAGTCGGACACAATAAAAAACATGGAGACAATGGACAATGAGGAAATAAAATGTATAAAGCTTTCAAAAGTGTTTGGAATGGAACACTGGTTTAATATGTACTGGAAACTGTGCACTACATACGGTCTACTGCATACTAAACTACTTTACTCTAGTTGTTTACACCTAGGGAAACGGGATGAGGCGGAGGGTTAGCTCTTATTTTTAAAAATAACCTTTTATGCCGGACTCTACCCACGAATGCCTTCCACTGCTTTGAACTGCAATTATATCAGTTTAATTCCTTAATCCACTGGTGGTGGCTTTGATCTACCGTCCTCCTAAACCTTCCAAGGATTTTCTGGAAGGAAGGAATTTGCAGTCCTTCTAAGTTAACTTTTTATTAAATATGACCGACTGATAATTCTTGGGGATTTAAATATTCACATTTTTTGTGGATCTGACTCTCTGTCCAAGGACTTTTTAAACCTGGTCGAATCATTTTATCTCATACAATGGGTGAAAGGCCCTACTCACATTCAGGGTCATGTGTTAGACCTGGATTTGTCACATAATCTGCTGGTCTCTGATATGACTATCTCTGATCTTTACTTCTCTGATCATAAGCCTCTTCTCTTTACTGTCCCTTTACATTTTTACGATGTAAAACCACATGGCGCAACCAGATGGTCGCACGTGTTTAAATTGTAATACTATCAATAATTTTAGAGAAAGCTGGATGATGGATGATCATTTTGCGCCTTTTAATTCCACTTGTCTTGACATCTAAGAATCTACTGCCCCATTGATATCTAAACCTATTAAAGTTAAAACAATAACCTGTTTAAATGAAAATACTCACTCTCTTCGGCAGAAATGGCGACAAGCAGAACGTACATGTAAATGGAGAAAGTTCAAACGTCAAGTTAACTATGAAGCTTTGCAGGTTGCATGGTCTAATTTCCAAAAAGCAGCAAAGATTGCTAAATGGATTATTACTCAGACATTACTAATCAAAATTGCCATAAGCCAAAGGCTCTTTTTTCTATTATTGATTCTGTTCTCAATCCACATGAAAAAGGTCAAATAGTGTCATTTTTAACACCTGAATACTTTCTCAGATTTTTCCTTTATAAGATTGCTGATCAGAGATCTCAGACTGTCAAAATTGACATTAACACTCCCGAATCTCTTCCCTGCACTCTCACTTGGAGTGGTTTTGAACCCATCTCACTGCCTGTCCTACAAGAAATCATTGCTCAACTAAAACCTACTTTTTGCTCGTTTGATATCATCCCCTCTCGTATTTAAAAAAAAAACAGTTTGATACCTTGGGGCCTAGTCTTCTGGAGATTGTCAACAAATCACTTAGTTTGGGTACAACACCAGCAGATCTTAAACATGCTTCGGTGGTTCCATCTCTAAAGAAGCCAAATCTTGACCCTGCTGATCTTTCAAATTATAGGCCCATTTCTAATCTGCCATTTCTTTCTAAAATTCTTGAAAAAGTTGTTCAACTCCAATTACACTCTTTTCTGCTTCAAAATTCTATCTGTGAAACATTTCAGTAAGGTTTTAGAACGTTTCACAGTACTGAGTCGGCTTAAAGGTTTCAAGCTATATCTATATGGTAACTGACCAGGGTGATAGTGTAGTATTGGTGATGTTAGATCTTACTGCTGCATTTGACACAATCGATCATGAGATTCTCATTGCCCGTCTCGAGAACTATGTGGGCATGACGGGAACCGTTTTAAGCTGGTTCAGTTCCTATTTAAATGACAGGAGATTCTCTGTTCGTCTCGAACCCTAAACTCTTGAACAGGTTACCAGTTAACATTAGATTTGCTCCTACATTACAGACTTTTAAATCTTTGCTTAAAACTCATTATTTTTCCATTGCTTTTAATGTTCCTTGATGATTATTTTTGTATTTGACTTCTGTTAGTATTTAGATTTTCTTTTGCTATTTAGTTTGAAAATTGTCTCTGATTTAATTTGTGAAATAAGTTTTCTACTGCTTTTGCTTGTATTAATTTTATCCAATGTTGTAAAGCACACTGGTCAGCTGCTGCTGTTTTAATGATGCTAGATAAATAAACCAAACTTGAAACTTGTTTAGTAATAATCATAAAAAAAATTATGTATTTTTTAGAGGTGGGCATAGATTAATTTTTTTAATCTAGATTAATCTAGATTAATTTTGAAATTAATCTAGATTAATCTAGATTAAAATGGCTCATTTGAATTCTGCCGAAGGCATTCAGAATATGTGTGCTACCCAAATAATGACTATAAAAGTAAGTCTTTGAGAACGGGTTTCTCAAGCCAGGTGGCGCATTAGACCAGGGGCTCATCTCCTGTTTCCAAAATGCATCACAAACTGCTTGAGAAAGCTGTTCTACTCATAGACTGTAAAAGGTTACTACTGTACTGTTACCGTCCGTAGGCAACATTAGGTAGGCCTATGTTATTATCAACTACTATAGGCTATCAATTAGGGATGGGCGATATGGCCTAAAATCTATATTGTGATATACATTGCAGCCTCTTGCGATAACGATATACAGTATATTATAATAAAACCATTTCAGAACAGATTACACAGACCCATGCTAAACAACTGCTAAATGTATTTTTTTTAAAGGGTGTATGTAGTTTTGAGAACATATATTGTGCAAAACTGTAAGTATACAACATCATTTTGCAGATAAATAAAATTTAAGTACACTAGCTGCAGAGACTTAAGTAGGTCTAATGTTTATTATGGCTTGGAGCTTATGAAACCCCAAATTTAAAATTAGAATATTGTCTAACTGATGTCTTTTCAGTTAAAAAGAAACACAACAACGATTCTTAAAATCGAGATTATGTGCTACACCACTAAGATATATTGGAATGGAAATAATACGCGCGCGCTGGTATTCAGTGATATCATGTTTCGTTTTGAATTTGAGGTGGTAGGACGGATTAGTCGTGTGTTAACTTACCGAACTGTTACCCCACACACTCTGTATATAGTTTGCTGCTGCTCGTCTGACGGCTTAAACCCGAACCAAGTCCAAATAATGGATGTTGCACCGATCTTTTTCACCAGCTTTCACTTTCAGCCGTGTTTACTTAAGATGACGACGAATATGCGTTGCAGCCGGGTTTACCTCCCGGCCGCGGGTAGATTGCGTCATCATAGCTTGTGTAGTATAGAGCCATCTCCCAACCCAACTTGGAGAATAGATTAACGGCGATATTTTTTTTATCGCGCGATAAGAGTCTCGCGTTAACGCAGCACGTTAACGCCGATAACGGCCCACCACTAGTATTTTTATTATTGAAATGTAACAACAATTATTATTATTATTATTATTATACAATATTATTACACTTAAATAAAAAACAACAGTTGTATATTTTTCTAATAATAATAATAATAATCTATTTCTTAATTTAAATATAACCACCACAACAATTATTAATATCATTATTATTATACAATATTTTTACATGTAAATTTAAAAATGAAAATATAATTAATATTTAATATATTCTTGATTTAATAAATATAACTATTATTATTATTATTATACAATCATATTTTACATTAAAATAAATTAAAGAAAAAACAATAAGTTGTTTAGTAATAATAATAGAATCATTATTTGTAATGTTTAAATGTAAAATAATAATACAAATAATAATAATTATTATTATGATTATTATACTTATTATCAAAACATAGACGGCAATATAAACATTACAAATACGGTAGTTCCATGTTACCACAATAATGTGCCACAATAATGTTCTTTTCAAAAGAAGTTAACTTTATTCAGTTCAAAGGTTTTACTTTTCTGCAGTCTGTTTGAATAACCATTAAAAAAGAGATCTAAACATGATACATCTAAATAAAAAGTAAAAAAAGAATCAGGGAATAAATATATATCCTATATATCCTATAATGGTCAATGCCTCCCGGAGCAATCGTTGATGAGCGATCATCATAGCTTATAAATAAAACTCCATGTGCTGATCTATTGTCATAACTATCCGACCGTTTGTATCAAATAACAGCAGCATGAAGGCGGATAGCTTCATGGCCTATTTTTAAAACCTCAGATGTGCGACTAACTTTCGTACATCACGGCAGACTCGCACCACAGATTCTGAGCTCATCCTTCAGTGTGGAGATCTAAACAGTGGAAAAGAAAAGCGGATCGGCCAGTTATAACATAGATCCTGTAGGCACTAATTCAGGAAAAGCCACACTCCAAACAGGCTTCAGTTTCAGCATAATAAACAGAAGGATTGTTGGTAACTCCACACAGATGGGACAGTTTTCCACACCTAGTGCTGGATTTGGTGTTTGCTCACCACACCCCGTCCCACCATAAAATGGACACAGTTCCCATACTGAGAGCTTTAAAGGGCGCAAGTTAAGCTTTCCCTTTTTGAAACATTACTGCACTTTATGACCCTGGCCTAGAGGCACAATGTATACTCTAAAGCAATACTATGTGTGTGTGTGTGTGTGTGTGTGTGTGTGCGTGCGTGCGTGCGTGCGTGCGTGCGTGTGTGTGTGTGTAAGCCCTATATATTTCCACACACATTAACATTGTGACATAGACATCACATGAACATGCAGTGGTATATAACCTCATATACAAATATTCACACATACATGCACAAAAACACTCAAATAAACCAATAATCTTTGAAATAACACGCCCATCCCAGCTATGGCCTGAAATATAAAATCACATTCATAAACCTTAACCAAACACAGTGTATGTATTGACACACGGTAGATTAATACATGTATTTATGTATGCTAACTATATCTATGTTTCCATAACTGGAGATGTGTGCAAGCCATGCACATTAAAATTCTATTTCAACTACATAATTTTTTTTTTAAATAATAGTAAAATAATTATATATACACAAATACCTAATTTTAAGATTATCCCTTTTGTACTGATGTTGAAATGAAATTTCATAAATTGGTAGATTTATGATACTACTACTACTACTACTACTAATAATAATAATAATTATAATAATATATAATAATAATAATAATAATAATATAAAATAATATATATTTTTTATTTATATATATTTTAAAATAATTAGTATATTGCAATAATAATACAAATATGTAAAAGTAAAAAATATTGTTATTACATGACTTAAAAATTTTACATTTAAATATTAACAAAAATAAAGAATAGTTTATTACTACGACTACTACAACAACAACAACAATTCAATCTTATTTTAGTGGATTTTACATCTTCAATGGAAATGGTGTCTGTTGATTATAAGATTTGGTTTTTTAACCCCACTCCGTCTGGCTTGCTGCATTCGAGATTTGAGCATTTGTGGAGATTTGTTTCTACCTGTACCACAGGTGTCAGGCACGTCAGACAAAGTTTGTTATACAACCCTTACACAACATTTCCAGCAGAGAGCACAGCCCAGACTCAGAGGGTGTTCAGCGGCTCCCCCGAGGCCCGAACATTCACATGGTACATCTAAACTGACAGATTCAAGGCTGTAATGATGTGTAAATGAGTGCAGGAATGATGCACTGAAGGCTGCCTTGCATCTGCTGTTGCTTTCTATAGATGTCAAGGGGGTCATTAGGTGGGAGGAACGCACTGACCCTCCTCTCGCTTCAAATACAACTGATATACAAGCTGAAGTATACATATAAAAAAGTCAAAATATACAATATTAAAATATTCACACACACGCTGGGTTTTCAAGTTTTATGTGGACATTCCATGGAATTTTTATTAATATTTATAGAGTAAAAACGGTATATTCTAACCCCAACCCCACCAGTCACAGAAAACTTTCTGCATTTTTACACTTTAAAAAAACATCACAGTGTGATTTATAAGCTTTACTTCATGGGGACCAAAAAATATGCACACATGGTCAAGGATTTCAGATATTGACATCTTTGTGGAGACATTTTGTCACATTAGCGTAAGGTTTACCTGAACCACACACACACACACACTTGTTTACTTATCTAAATGGGGACATTGCATAGACTTCTAGTTTTTATATGCAGCTAGTTACAAATATTATAACCTAACCCACACCCAAACCCTTCTTGAGTTTGGAATAGTTTTTTCATGCAAGTATTTTATGCTCACCAAGGCTGCATTTATTTGATTAAAAACCCAGTTAAACAGTAATATTGTGAAATATTATTATAATTTAAAACAAAGTTTTCTATTTGAATATATTTTAAATTGTAATTTATTCCTGTAATTGTAAAGCTGAATATCACCATTACTCTAGATTTCAGTGTCACATGATCCTTCAGAAATCAATATGATGCTTTGATGCTCAATTATCATCAATTATTATTGGTACTCCATTAATAATGGTTCTTCTTAATGTTGAAGTTCTGCTGATTCATTTAAAAAATATATATATATAAAGTTTGAATGTAAAGTTTAAAAGAACAACATTTGTTTTTGTTTTTTTAAATATAAATCTTTTATAACTTTTGATCAATACTTGCCGAATAAAAGTATTAATTATTATTTGATTTTTGGGGGTTTGGAAAAAACAAAATAAAATGTTTACAATACAATACAAAATTTTGAATTGTAGTGCATTACTGTTTCCACAAAAAACTTAAGCAACAAAAACTTTTCAACATTGATAATAAAAAAAAGTTTCTTGAGGACCTGGATATTTTTAATTCACTATCAATGGACATCTTTTGTCCCATGCCATCAATTAACAATAACTGCAGCAAAATCATGGAGTAACCGCCTCGCTCTCACAACAGTGCCACCCATTCTAACTTGTGACAAAAAAAAACCAAGAGGCTGTGAGTCTTTACGTGTGCGCAGCGGATACGGAGTGTGTGGCGGAGCTCCAGGAGTGAAATATCTGTGGGGGAGCCGATGTTGTGAGATTAAACGCATGGCCTGCGCTGCACATGAAGAGTTTGCCACATTCAGTGTGAAAGCTTGCAGTGCTGATGAGGTCATAGACGTGTTGGGGAAACATCAGAGATTTACTGCAAGTCATCAATCAACTCGCCGCCTGCCATGACCAGCCAAACTGAGTTTAAGAAGGCAAAAGTCACACATTCATTTGACTTAAATAGCATCTCAATTACAATCACACATAATAGGGCTTTTAAGCAAAATTGACATTATAAGCTCTGTCAACCCTGTGGCGCCTTGCATCTTGGTGGTGTTAAAATCTTCAGATTTGGCTCCTGCTGTTCAGTTGATGTCTTTAATTAGCGTCTGTCCAGCCCCAGGGAAATGAGAATCCTGCCGGCATTAATGTTGTACGCCGTATAGCAGTTCAACATGTACTTAACCCTTTAAAACCGGATGTGTCGTCGACGACACGGCCAACCAAGCTGTATTCATGTTATCGTAACTCTTCAACCGTTTGCTCTATCAAAATAATTCAAATAGTTCCTGAAAGCAGACATCATGTGCTTTTCGCCTACATACGGCTTATTACGGTAATGTCAGCATCAGCAAATGACAAGCTGACAGCGGCTTTCGGGAAGAGCGGGAAGGAAGGATTTGAACGGATACACGGAGCGCGGCAGGTTAGAGAGTTTTAGAGAGTTATAGACGGTTTTTAGATTACAAAACATAATTAAAAACGGACAAAAACATGGCGAAGACGGAGTATACAAGAGAGGAGGCGATTGAGTTTGTTTTTGATGACGCTTGGAAGGAGGCTGAGCGGGACTCTTCAGACCTGGAGTCTGCATATTCAGATGTTGAGGAGGCATATGCTGCTGGTATTGATCTAGACATGGATTGGTAAGTGAAGCATATCTTTTTTCTGATGAAGCTGTGAGAAATGTCAGTAAAATAGGCAAAGATTCAGTGTTTCAGTTCAAAATACCACTGTTTCACACATCTTAGAATGTGTGTGGTATGTGCGTGTGCATATGCATATGTATGCGTTGCATGTGTATGTGTGTGCGTTCATGTGTTTGCATGCATGTGTGTGTGCGTTCATGTGTTTGCATGCATGTGTGTGTGTGTGTGTGTGTGCATGCGTGCTTTCATGTGTGTGTGCGTGTGCGTTTGTGTTTGCAAGCGTGTTCGTTATATTTTTTGCATGCATTCATGTGTATGCATGCATGTATGTGTGCGTTCATGAGTTTGTGTGTGTGTGTGTATGTGTATTCATGATTGCGTGATTGGCATGATTGCTGATGAGCGACACCTGCACGATGCACCGGTCTCGTATCTCTCATGGAGGAGCGGAAGCATAAAAGGAGGAGCGACGACAGTGGAGATCGAAAGAGGAATAGGCCTGGACTTATGCTGTGTTTTGTTTTATTATATGTGACAGCAGTCGTCCGTAAGGGGCTGCTGTATTTTACTTTCGTTTTGTATTTGTTTTATTTTTGGAATTAAAATGTGTGTTAACCTTCGCCGGTTCCCGCCTCCTCCTTCCCACAACATCTAACCGTTACACTTGTATTTTTTTTTTCAGTGTGGCTTCTACTTCTGAAGCAGCAAATGGGCCATCCACAACACCACCCCAGCGGGGCCGTGGTCACAGTCGTAGCCGTGGTCACAGTCGTAGTCGTGAGGTATCGCATAGCCTCTCAACAGTGATGCAAGGTGAAAGATGGAAGACAGAGGCAGACCTTGATATAGTGCCCAATATCCCAAGGTTTACTCCCAGAAGAACACCTGGAGTGCAGCCTCCACTCATATTTGGAAAAATGTCTCCACTTTACATTTTCAGTCAATATTTTAATGAAGAGGTTATGAAGATCTTGTGTGAAAACACTAACAAGAATGCGGTGAGAAATCTGGAGAGGGGTAGGAAATTCACATGGACTGATATATGCCCTGAAGAAATGAATAAGTACATAGGTCTGCTTCTCTACATGGGTGTAATGGATCTGCCCGAAGTGAGGGACTTCTGGAGGAAGAAGACTTTGTTTCATGTTCCCTTTCCCGCTACTGTGATGTCAAGAGACCGTTTTCTAACAATCTCCTGCAATCTGCATATCAGCGATCCAATGGAAGATGCAGAGAATGACAAGAAACAGGGCACAGAGGCGTACGACTGTCTCCACAGAGTGCAACCACTCTTGGACATTATGAGGAACAGGTGCGTGTCTATTTACCACCCTAAACAGCACATTTCTGTTGATGAAAGGATGGTTGCCACTAAAGCCAGGATATCCTTCAAACAATATATGAAGGCCAAGACCACTAAGTGGGGTATAAAACTTTTTGTGATGGCAGATGTCAACGGTTACACCACTGACTTCAAAATTTACACCGGTAAGTCAAACTTTTCATCTGGGAAAGGCCTGTCTTTTGATGTCGTTGCATCACTGGTAAACCGAGACTACCTGGGATCAAGCTATGTCGTTTACTGTGACAATTTCTACACAAGCCCTCTCCTCTTTCGACACCTGCACCAGCAGGGATCGAGAAGGAAGAGTTGGTGTTCCTTTTACCAAACAAAATGCCTTGAACAAAAGGTCACCAAGAGGCTCCATTCGCTGGATCAGAGATGATGAACTTTTGTTTGTGAAGTGGATGGACACAAGAGAGGTCTCCATGTGCACAACTGTCCACACAGTGTACAACAGAGGATGGGCAAAAACAGAGGGTCCCTGTTCACAGGCCAACAGCAGTTCAACAGTACAATAAGTACATGGGGGGAGTTGAAACCTTTGACCAGATGCTGGGAACACAGTCGGTGCACTGTAAAACACACAAGTGGTACAAGACCATTTTTCAGCACTTCCTGGATATTGCAGTGACCAACAGCTTCATTTTACACAAAGAGCTGTGTGCCATTTCCCAGGACAAGACCATGACACGGAAAAACTTTCAGGAGCTTCTGGCTGCTCAGCTCACAGGCGTTCCCCTAGATAGCAGCCCCAAAGAGAGATGCGATCATCTGCCTGTTTCTGTGAGTGACATTCAGGACCAATCACAGAGGGCCAGCATGGGTCGGCATCGTTGCATACGATGCAGAAAGAGCACCCCATGGAAGTGCCAGGAGTGTGATGTGGGCCTATGCTTTGCAACTTGAAAGGAACTGCTTTAGAGAGCACCACATTTGAATGACTAGGTGAAGGATCAAAAACGCCTGGAGAACTGGGGTAAAGAAAAAGGCTCCTGAGTGAAAACTCTGCAACCCTTACACAGAAAAACTTCTGGGTTTTTTTCACAAAAAAACTTGTATATATGTATTATAGTTTATTCTTCAAGTTTAAAGTGTTAGATTCTTTCGTTCAGGGGTCTTCTGAGTTTTCTCAATAAAAAGCAGTAAAATGTATTCCCATTTTTAAAAACAATTGTGTATTTAAACTCTATTTTCAAACTCACCACACACAGTAAGGGGAAATAACTGTAATTTATTGAAAGCCAGATGTTTTCTGAAAAAAATGACACCTTGCATTTGAGGATAGCACATTGTGTTTTAATCCTACAGTCATCAAAAAAAAAAACTTTTTAGCTTCTGGTTCTAAAGGGTTAAAGGAATAGTTGACCAAAAAATTGCAATTCTGTCAACTACACAGCATCAAGTTATTCCACTTTCTTCTGTAACATAAAATTAAGATTTTTTAAAGAATTGTTACAAGTGTTTTTACCAAACAATGGCACTAAATAGTGAAATTATGACTAAACTGACTAAAAACACCAAGTAAGCATAAAAGTGGCTCTGTACGTACCGTATATAAAGTCATATGATAATGATTGTGAGGAACAGACTGAAATTTAAATCATACACCAGTTCATTGAGTCAGATGAACTGAGATTCATGAATGATTCAGTCCAATCTGTGAACAAATCAGTGTTATACATGAACGATCCATTGAGTCAAATTTGTGAATTGGATTAACTAGGCTGGCTCAAAGGAATGATTCTTTCACTGATCCGGTTCACGTGTTAAAAGATCACTGGAGGGTCTATTTTCACTCTGTTTCCTATGCAAACCCATTGTATGATTCAGAAGATGTGGAATACACCGCATGAGACATAGGCTATAGACCACTTTGTGGAGCCTATCTGTGTCTTCTGAAGACAAAACTATTGTGTGAGGAACAGACTTAACCCCCTGAGGTCTACGGTATCGCCGGCGATACCAGCTCGCTTTTTTTTTTTATCAATGTAAAAGAAACTCATAAATACTCTGTTGACTTTGATTTTCCATAGGAGTTTCATACATCAATCGATTCTGTTAAATGTGTATTATTTTTGTGTATACTCACCATAAAAACAAAGTGTTGTGCTTTTTGCCAAATAAAGAAAAATAAACACGAAGCGAGTTCTGCCTTCTCTCTGCCAGTGAAGTCCATTCTGAAACGCGTCCGAAAATGAACAATAACTGAGCGAATACTCAGTCAAACAGGCATACAGACACACAGACATGAAGCTTGAATTTTCTTCTTTTAAATGAAGTAATTTATATAAAAAACAAATATTCTCATCTTGTGAAATCTGTATTAAAAGAGAGCGATTCCAGTCGAGCTCATCTCATCTCATTACGTTATAATCGGCCACGCCCACGGAGAGCGCGCGCTATTCAAACGCAAATGACTGAGACGATCCCATACAAACTGTGAACGCCCCCATATCAGCTCGAGAAAACACATCAAGTTTATTCAGATCAGTGTACTTGTCTACACTGTCTCGCAGCGCTGTGAGGAATAATAATAATGGAAAACTTACCTCAGAAGTGCTGGTATTTCGAGGAGCAACGGATGGAATAATGTAGTAAGTTTTTTTTTTCATTCTCAAGTAAATCGCGTTTCTGTGTGAATGAATGAACGCAGAGATGCGCTGTCACAACTCGCAAAAAGACGGTTTAAATTTGAATTGCGTTTCTGTGTGTGAATAAATGATCTGCTTTTAGCAAACTATTTTGCTATACTGAGTAAAATCGATTGAAATATGTTGAAATAAAATGTATTTGTATAAGCAACGTATTAAACTGCAAATTAACATTTATATTCCTTATAATAAAAACGAAAGACCTATGTTACAGACATATGAAAGACAACATTTCGTTGATTAGTTTTGGATAGATTACACATTTTTACTGTAAAATATCTGCCACCTCAAATAAGCTTTTGTTTGCCAATTTTTGCTAATATGTTAAATATAGTATGTTTTGTCAATGTAGGCTAAATTCGAAGTTTGAAATATGTATGATAAAATGTATACTTTAGTTTTTACAAAGAAAGATTACACTTCAATTGTTGTTGTAATTGTAACCTTTTTAATAAAAAAATATATATTTACAAGGTAGATGTAAACAAATTTTAAAAGGTAAATATAAGCATTTTCTTTAAATAATTTTTATTGTTTTATTATTGACAAATTTGGGGAGAGGATACATATTCCAAAACTGAAAATACAGTATGAGAATTAACTGCACAATTAATAGACATGTTTTCCTTGGATATTATACAATTTGCAAGCAAAATTTGTGAAAAAAAAAAAAATTTGACATGCTTCCAACTGTGAACCAATTTGGTAGAATATATATATATATATATATATATATATATATATATATATATATATACTGTATATATATTGCTCTTGCATTCTTTCTTGTGGCTATAGGTGACACACCTGAATGAATGGCTCATTAAGTATGCGGGCCCCATTGTCTCCTGAGGTGTGAACCACTACATATGCATGATGCTGTTGAATGGTTGACTCCCCTTGCGCATATTGTCTTTACAAACAAAAAGTGTTTTACAAGATTTAAATCAATGTATTGTGTTATGTGAATGATAAGGGCAGGATGATTTTCACATCATTTTGAAGAAAAAACTCTAGGCAAAGACATCAATTAGTCAAAAGTCTTATTGACACGTATTTAGTATGTGTTTTATGGCCTTATTTCAGAAACTTTAGTTTTTAGTTTTTTCAATAACCATGCATAAACATTATTCTCTCAAAAATACAAACATGTACATGCATGTTGCTCACATATTATGGTAGCCCTGTTTGTGCTAAATAGAGTGTAATTATACCTTTGCCATTAATATGTTTATAAGCAACTGAAAAAAGCACAAATGTCAGGGCATGTCAGAACATCTCAAGGACCCCAAAAACCCCTCAGACCTCAGAGGGTTAAACTTAGGTTAGTTTACCTCAGATTCATGAATGAATCAGTCTAATCCAGGGGGTTTCAACTCAGGTCCACTTTCCTGCAGATTTTTTGCTCCAATCAAACACACCTGAACAAGCTAATCAGGGTCCTCAGGATTTCTAGAAAGTTATAAGCAAGTGTTTGATCAAGGTTGGAGCTAAACTTTGAAGGAAAGTGGACCTTGAAGGCCAGAGCTGAGAACCCCTGGTCGAATCTGTGAAAGAATCAGTCTAAACCATGAATCACTGACTCAAAATAATGAATCATTCACTGATCCTGTTCACAAGTTTAACTCCGTTATTAAATGATCTGGTTATTATGTTAACAGCTCACGGGAGGTGAACATTCTCAGAAGGAACAACTTAAATTTTTGTCTTTTTCAAACAAAGCAATTGTATTATTTCAGGAGATGTGAAATAAGTTGCACGAGACAGGCCGCTTATGAAGTCATATGATAACGATTATGTGAGGAACATACTAATATTTAGGTCACTGACTGGTTCACTGAATCAGCTGACCTCAGATTCATGAAGAAGAAGAAGAAGAAGAAAGAAACCTTTATTTGTCCCACGATGGGGAAATTACGGAGAAGCCATCAACCACTGTGTCAGATTTGTGAATCAGATTAAATTGGTTCTTCGAAATTCATTCACTGATACGATTCACAAGTATAAAGCTCACTGGAGGGGAAGATTATCAGTAAATATTGACTTAATTTTCCATCTGTTTTTCAAGCAAATCTAATGTACGACGTCAGAATATGTTGTACGAATCATATAAACCACTTTTGAGTGGCTTTATGAGTTTTCTGAAGTCATTTGATGATTATGTGAGCAACAGACTAAGGCTGTGTCCGAAATCACCCCCTATACCCTTAAACAGGTCACTATTGGAGGGAACAGCCATTTGTAGAGGTGTCCGAAACCATATGGACGTTACTCATTCAATCCCACAATGCACCACAATAACGAGTATAGAACCGATGTACACTAAACGGCTAGAGAATACCCATAATGCACTGTGAGAGTCAAGTGCAGAATGAATTCCCGCATCTGACCAGATGGCGGCGCCTGCAGCGAAATATTAAGTTTGATCCATGAACACAAATAAATCTCTAAGTTAGATGTGTAAATCTGATTAACCAGGTTAATCACTGAATCACGTCAAGTTCACGAATTCAACTGACTCAATGATTCAGTTCTCAAGTTAACAGCTCACAGGAGAGGAAGATTCTCAATAAAATGGTACTTTTTTATGTCGTTTTGGAGCTTAAAATGCTGTGGTTGCAATGAACTGTTATTGTATGGAAAAGACCTGGTGAAATTTCTTTTTTTAAAAGTCCTGCTTTGTGCTCCACAGAAAAACAAGAGCATTTGGGTTTGGGGAGACACAATGGTGACTCAATAATGAAAGAACGTTCATTTTTAAACTATTCCTTTAAGTTTGAAGGGAAGCAGCAGCGCAGTGTTGACTGTTGTGTCGTAGTTTGGCTTGGATGCAGACCTGTGGCTGAATAACTGGCAGGAACAAGACTGATCTGTTAAGTACATGGAGAGAACTTTGGTGGCTATGGGCTTTACGGGCTTTCAAGAGCAGGGGAGACGGAGGACGACTGGGTCTCTAAAGCTCTGAACATTACTCACGCTAAGCACGCTGTCAGACACCAGGACATTCCTGTTTGTTTGGGGCATTGTGGGAAAATGACAGTGGTTTTCAAATGCTATGTTCACAGCTCCTGAAAACTGAACTGTTTTCCAGCTTGAGTGAAAGTTTATTTCTCGTAAAGGTGTCAGAGAAGGCCATTAATGCTGTGAAAGAGCTTAAAGCTAAGTGCACACTTTATACACTGTAAAAATTGCCTGGATTTTACAAGGTTTCAAAGTAATGTCTTACAATAAAATGTTGTGTACTGTGAATACTGTGAATTTTACTGTGAAATGCAGGCCAGGTCATTTTCAGTCACTATTCAGCTCATAACTCAAAGCTACACCTCCATGTCTGCAGGCACACCTGCAGTGTTACTGACGGTTTATTCACCACCAAGAAGAAAATAATAGCTTTATCAGAGTTGGTAGCTGCCTTCATTAAAACTGCTCTATATTAAAGTGATAGTTCACTCTAAAATAAAACTTATGTCATCATTTACGCACCCTCGTTTCATTCCAAACCTGTATGGCTTTTTAAAAAAATTGTATGTAACATAAAAGGAGAAGGTCTGAAGAATGTTCACACTGTTCTCTTCCACAATGAAATTGGGCTTCCAATCTCCAATTAGGACAAAAAGCACATGAAAGTATCATAAAAGTGGTACATATATCTTAAGATAGCTTTGTGTTAGGAACAGACTCTAATTTAAAAGAATAGTTCACCAAAAAATAATAATTCGGTCATCATGTAACATGAGGGTTCATGTCTTTGAAAAGCTTTGGACCCCATTGACTTTCAATGTATGGTTCAGCATTCTTTAAAACATCAATATCAGTTGGGAACAACATGAGGATGAGTAATTGATGACAGCTTTAATATTGTGGTCATAATTCAGAGAAAATCTTGCTTGTCATTCATTGGTCACCATTCACTTGTGTGTTCCACTGGAGAAAGAAATGTATGTAAGGTTAAAAGACATGAGAATGTTTAAACAATGCCTGAATTTTACATTTAGGGGTGTCTTTAAAATAATAAGAAAAAATTATATATTTTTTTGTTGCATTTTCTGTGCTATGAAATATAGGAGCAACTCACAGTCAGCACAGCAACAGCCACCATTACAGATGATTTTTTTTTGTTCTTGCACAGCCAGATTAGTTTATAAAGTCTGAAATGGAAAAGTCAAAGTAGATTTTAGTGCGGCAAATGGGTGCTAACAACGTCTCTTTGCAGGCACGTCTTTAATTTCCAGCACATTAACCCTTCTAATAAACGTCAGCGTCAAATACGGCTGGCACATACACACACACAACCATTTCCACCAGAAATGTTATACTTTTAGGCCAGCTAATATGAGGGGAAAGAAAAAATAAAAGCAAGCTGACTGACAGTGACACAACAAAACCACCAGAACTAAAAAATTTCCATCAACAGAACTCCACAGGATGGATGGTCAAAATGAATATGTTAAATAGGGGCTTTATTATGTGGTATGCTGAACCAAATAAAGTGTCTTCCACAACAAATATGTGAAGATTTTAAGTAAACACAGAATGCATGTTTTTTTAAGAAAGCAATCTAGAGGAAAAACAAGCAGGCCAAAAATGATATGAATGAATATTTACCATAATTCACTCCAGAGATAAAGAAAGACAGGGTTAAAGCCCCCTTTCTGTCAAGTCTGAGAAAGTCTTCATTACAATGAAGTGGGAAAATATCTTGGACCACCATGAAACAAAAATCATATGTACTGTAGACATGGCAGACAAACTGAATGGCCTGGAATAACAGAGTTCATAAAACTCGCAAACTAATTGAAAGCCTATAAAGAATAAAACAATCACACACACACACACACACACACACACAAGTATAGCAAAACCAACACACACACTCATTCTCACACTAACACACACACACACACATACTGTGAGCTGATGAGAGTAAAGCAGTTCCGTATGGACACGCATGTCTTTGCATATCTGTTTTTATGTTTATGTGTTGTTGATGGGGCAGTCTGTCTCGGGGGGTTTGTTGTCGAATCTGGTTTGGTTTATGACTCACTTTAAAGATTAGCCTCGTTATAAAACTGCCCTCACAAGCTAGATTTTACTGCTTCCAATTGCCGCATGGAACAGTGGGATATTATATAATTCAACATAATATTGGGGCTCACAGAGAAAAATGGAAAGTACAAAATAAAATAGAAATTAATCGAAGCAAGGAGCAAAAGGAATGCCAGGCCAGCAAAGCGAGCCGTAGGGTGTAATTGCAAGCCACAAACAGCTGACAGCAAAGACAGATAAAGAAAATAAGAGTTAGAAGCCCATTCATTCATTAATGATGGCAATTATTATGTTACTGAATAATACGGACACTCGTTATGTCATGAAATAAGTATGCAAACATCTACAACCGCTAAAAGACGAAGGTCTGGACCACTCGTCTTGATTTGGCTGAAGTATTTGGCGTAACTAGGCCATTGACCAATATGGAAATAATCAGCAAAATTACGAAGAAAAAAAAACATTTTATTATTCGTCGGTTTCTCCCACTGGTAAAGATGTGAGGTTCATAAAATTGCAGACGGGTGCTGTGCCCTGGGCAAAGAGACAGACAGAAAGATGGATTGAGAGAAACAAGGTAACCACAGTGAAAACAGTAACAGCCGGGCCGTCAGTGTGACAGTTCGGCTGATATATCAACACCTTCTTTGTTACGATTTCGCATAGCTGACTCTGGATATTTGATATGCAATTATGCATCATTTCAAGCAGATATAAACTCAGAAACAATGGACTACCTCAACAAAACCAAACTCGGCTGGAGAAAGCAACACCTGAGGCAACATCTACTTTATCAAACAATTAGCTATGAGCCAAACATTCTCAGTTGCCACATTTACTAGACACTGAGGTGTGTTTACATGCATAACCTGAAAGTGATTATGCTTAAGTAAACAATACACTTTGTTGACTTGCTATATTAATTTAGTCAATTTTGCTTTGCATGCAAGTACATAAGATGACAATGCAACAGACAATGTTTACATTTTATATGCATGTTAGATTACATTTTGGCACCAAATGCAGGGAGAACTTTTTTGCGTTGTTAGTTGATTTGTATGTACATGCTTGTAATGAGCAGATTTTTGGTAGAAGTACTGTACTTACTAATTCAAGAACAAACTAACACAAATAACAGTGGAGTATGGAGTGCCACAAGGCTCTGTGCTGGTTCCTTTGTTGTTATTCTTGTTGATGCTTGCTTTAGGTCAGGGGTTTCAAAGTCATGACTCAAAGACAAAAAATGATTCAAGGAAACTTAAAAGTAAAATATACAAACAACTTGAGAATCCGTGTGATATATGCATAATATTCTTTTTTCTGCTATAGTAGGAAAGATGGAGTTCTTCATTTGTTTTGTTAAATCAGTAAATATATTCTTATTCACAGCATTCATGCATACCTGAAAATTCTTCGTTTTCATGTGAAATTTGATCTCTTAATGATACAACTGTTCCAGGGCAACCCTGTTAACTTTCCCTCTGTGTGGTTTTCATGAGACTTTCATGCCAATAATGACAACATGGACGGGTACATGGAAAAATATTAGAAGTAAACAGAATTTCCACTGAATGATTAAAAAATTTACTTAAACTAATGCAAGTTTCTTCGTATATGACCGAGAAGCAGGTCTGTAAAATAAAATGAGCTGTTAAGTTTGCTTATGTTAAGTTTTATTAAAGCTATTAAAGTTATCCAGCAAAGAGCAGTGAGTGGTTTTCTCTTATTCTAGTCAATATTCTAGTTAATAAATATTTACTAATAAATCATTATTAATTTAAAGTAATCAATCAATACAAATCTACATTATTAAGAATATCAATACATTTCATGTTTTAATAGAAGCATGAGGTTGATTTTGAACTTTATAAACTCAAGAAGTGCATGTTTTGTGCATTAACACTCCATGGATGCACCAAGGTTTAAAAAGAAAAAAGAAATAAAAATTGGATGATTTATCATAATATTGATTCCAAACCAGGTCTCAACCTAAATGAGTTTGACAACCCTGCTTTAGGCAATATTATTAGGAAGCATAAAAAAAAATCATTGTTATGCTGAGTTGTTTTTTCTCCAGACCAGATGTTATTATTTTTCTGTCTTCTTAATCTCAAAGGAGAAATCTCTTAATCTCTGTAGAAGTGCTTGGTTCCTCTCAAGGTGTCTTCATCATCTACTTCCTTGACACTATCATCTTGCTTACTGGTTTATTTTTTATTTATTTATTTATTTTTTAGCAATTAAAGTGTAACATGTTTTAAATTATGTTTTCTAAAAAGTGCCACACAAATTGACCAATCAATAACTGGAAGCCATGCTTTACTATAACCTCCGAACACTTCTTGCACAAGCCGTAGGAACTGTTGAACAAAACCCTGTGCTGATAGATGATTTCAACTCCTATTCTGTGGTTAAAATAATTTACTAACCCATCTCCACAACTGGACGAGGTGTGAGGTTGATGATTAAAAGTCCATGGGCTGAGGAGAGTTTAACGACGGACGACCAAACCGATGAAATGTGGTGTGTGAAAGACCAGTGTTATTATGGCAATAATTCAGCATAGACTGAAATTCTAATGGATTGGAGGGCCCTGTAAAATACAGCTCTGGAAAAAAATAAGAGACCACTGCAAAATTATCAGTTTCTCTGGTTTTACTATTTATAGGTATGCGTTTGGGTAAACTACTGACAACATTTCTCCCAAATTCCAAATAAAAATATTGTCATTTAGAGCATTTATTTGCAGAAAACGACAACTGGTCAAAATAACAAAAGCGATGCAGTGTTGTCAGACTTCGAATAATGGAAAGAAAATAAGTTCATATTCATTTTTAAACAACACAGTACTTAGGAAGAGTTCAGAAAAGAGTTACAGTACATATAATCAAAAGAGTTGAAAAGGAAAGTTTTGAGTGAGGAAAATACTGGCAGAGGGATACAGTGAGCGTCGAGTTGCTTCCATCCTTAAAATTTCAAAGACGGCGGTTCATTAGAACAAGGTCAAGCAGCAGACATTGGGGACAACAAAGCTACAAACCAGCAAAGGGCGAAAACGACTCTCCACTGACCGGGATGACCGCCAACTCATTCGAATGTCACTCAACAACCGTAGGATGACATCAAGCGACATGAGAAGCAAAGAAGAGCCAGGCTGAGGTTTGCAAAAGACCATAAGGATTGGACTATAGAGGACTGGAGTAAGGTCATCTTCTCTGATGAGTCCAATTTTCAGCTTTGTCCAACACCTGGTCGTCTAATGGTTAGACGGAGACCTGGAGAGGCCTACAAGCCACAATGTCTCGCACCCACTGTGAAAATTGGTGGAGGATCGGTGATGATCTGGAGGTGCTTCAGCAAAGGCTGGAATCGGGCAGATTTGTCTTTGTGAAGGACGCATGAATCAAGCCACGTACAAGGTTGTCCTGGAAGAAAACTTGCTTCTGCTCTGAAAATGTTCCCCAACTCTGAGGATTGGTTTTTCCAGCAGGACAATGCTCCATGCCACACATCCAGGTCAATCAAGGTGTGGATGGAGGACCACCAGATCAAGACCCTGTCATGGCCAGCCCAATCTCCAGACCTGAACCCCATTGAAAACCTCTGGATTGTGATCAAGAGGAAGATGGATGGTCACAAGCCATCAAACAAAGCCGAGCTGCTTGAATTTTTGCACCAGGAGTGGCATAAAGTCACCCAACATCAATGTGAAAGACTGGTGGAGAGCATGCCAAGACGCATGAAAGCTGTGATTGAAAATCAGGGTTATTCCACCAAATATTGATTTCTGAACTCTTCTAAGTTAAAACATTAGTATTGTGTTGTTTAAAAATTAATATGAACTTTCCATTATTCGAGGTCTGACAACACTGCATCTTTTTTTGTTGTTTTTACCCGTTGTCGTTTTCTGCTAATAAATGCTCTAAATGACAATATTTTTATTTGGAATTTGAGAGAAATGTTGTCAGTAGTTTATAGTATAAAACAAAAATGTTAATTTCACCCAAACACATACCTATAAATAGTAAAACCAGAGAAACTGATAATTTTGCAGTGGTCTCTTAATTTTTTCCAGAGCTGTACGTGAACACACACATACACACTCATTCCCCGTCACACAAATAGAACAACTAATCATCACTTCAAAATTTCATCCATATTTTTGGGATGGAAAAATACTGCAAATAAAAAGAAATGTTTTCGAACGCAGCACAATCTGGCCTGGTTCGACTGATTCCATCCTCAAATAGGCAGCTCGGGTTGATTTCTAAACTTTTCCTTTGCTCTGATCTTGCCTGAAGTCAGAGTCTGTGGTCACTTGGACTCTCGTCCACACAGTTACGATGTTATCACACACCGTTCCATTCTGTATAAACAGAAACATAAGCTAATTGGGACGAAAGAGTAACATTACAAGCAGATAGAGGGGAGAGGAGTAAGTTATAAATAAAATTACTGAAAAAAAAAAAGTCATATATTCTCTTTTAGCACTTGACATTTGGCTTACTCTAGTGGCTTTGAGAACCAAAGCAAACTGTAGACTGTTTAGCTCTTTTTAAATGACTTGATCAACCAAAACAACTGGCAAAGGATGTCGTCTCAGCAGGGATGTTCTGCTGTTGCCCTACACTGACACAAAACAACCATAAAATACAGAGCCATAAAACTTCCACAAGCCACATAAAACTTGATATCAGCACTAAAAGGTTGTTATTATTATTCAGCTCTGTGTTCTGAATGTTTGGTGGTGAACTTTAACACCGCAAAAGACTGCAGTTGTGAGAATGACATGTTTCAAATAGAAAAGACCCCATGAAACTACCTGAATACAGGTTCCTTTCCTGAAACAGGAAGTTGGGGTTGGACATACAGAACATCCCTGTTTTAAAAGGCTATACCCACAAACACGATTTGCTATTTGCTATTAGGGCTTCATGATTAATCAAAATAAAGGAAAGACATCATTAAAGTAATCCATGTGACTCCAGAGGTTTAACCTCAATTTTATGAAGCGACGCGAGTGCTTATTTACATATGTGCTTATACCGACAGTGGTGTAATATACAGCACCTACTGCTGTATATTAGGCATGGGCATTTTTGTCAATTTCTCATTTTGATCATTGACAGGTCTCAAAAAAGGAGTTCTCGATAACTCGGGGTGTGGGGCATATGCAGGGGGCGGGGCTTGTCAGTCGTGAAAATATGTAACTGTTATGAAAATGTATGTTGACAAATAAAAATATAACATGAATCGTATGAAAAAAAAAACCTGCTAGATTATGATGCATCAATGTTGTCAAAAAAGAAACATCTATCAGGAATATCTGCTTGAGGTAAAGCTGAAGAGTAAATTATCTCCAGTAATCTGAAGCCCGTTCTATGACTCTTCCTATGAGATTAATAATCAGTAGGGTTGGGTACCGTTCACATTTTAACCAGTACCTTCAATTCGGTGCCGGTCCCCAATGGTACTTTTTTTCGGTACTTTAGGCATGTTTACCTCAATAGCTGTAAAGTCATTTGTAGAAGTGTTATTGACATTATGCCAGAGCTGCCTTGGTTGCTGTCTGCCATTGTCTGTGATGCTTGAATATTAATAAAAACAACCATTTTAGTAATAAAAAAAAAAAAAATTCTATGAAATGTTTTTGTTTTCCACAAATTCTGTGGTGTGAATTTTCTAGTAATCAAATAAACATTAGTTTAATTGATATTTTATATGAAATTAAACTTCTTTTTTTGTCAAACAACATGCGGCACAACTGAGCTTTATACTGTTAAAATTACAACATAGAAGAAAAAGTGTGATTACTCCTTAAAAGTTTGATAATTTATTATTATTAGTATTATTATTAAATTGAGATATCTAAATTCTACTGTACAACAGTAATATATTATCAAGTAAAACCGAATTTTTATTTTGACGGGTTGTGGTGAAGACCTTTGAGTTTCCGTGTGTTAATGATATAACGATAGGATTTGTATTTAAGTAGTCTTACTCTCGCGCCCAGATGTGTTCTCAGGTACCGAGATTTGGCACCGATTGATTTAATGTGAATCGGTACTCGGTAATACCGACGTAATTCGGTCAGTGCCATTAAACGAGAAACAACTTTAAATATAACATAGATTTACTGTTAAAAAATTTAAACAAAATAACACTGCTGCATTATTAATATCATCAATGATTTTGAAAAAGAAATAGCCTATCTGAAAGCAATATGACCATCTCAAATAATACAATTATAGTAAATAATGTCAGTGTCAGGGTCCTTCCTTGACAGTCTTGTCACTGTTTAATGTTTCCTAGTTTGTCTTGTGCCTGAGCAAATGGCTCTGTCTTAGTTTGTGTTGGCCATGTGCTCCTCTTGTTTAGTCCTTGTCTTCGTTTGCTTGAGTGTGGTCACTTGTTCCTCATGTGCTCTGTTTTCTTTATATTGTGTCTTTGCTGGTTTGTTGTGTGCTTTGTGGTGTGTTCCTGTTTGCTTGCGGTTAAACATTGTTCTTGTTCTAGTTGTGTATTTGATCTTGTTTCTAGCTCTAGTGAATCATTTTTGCTTTTTTCCTTCCAGTCTTGTTCTAGTTAGGTTTTGCCCTTGTGCATCCAAGTCTTTTTCTTTTTTTCTTGATTTTATTTCTACTCTAGACTTTCATCTCTAGTATCTAGACTCTAGTTCCCTACAAGTTTGATCTTTTGTTTTATTTTGTGATTGCATGTTCCAGTCATTTCATTACTTTTTTTTCTGCTTCTCTTGTCATAGTTCTCTCTTTCAGTTTTTATTTTGCCTTTTAATTATTTACTCTCTTGTGCTTTGCCTGTTTATCTTGTGTCTTATCTTGTTCATTTATAAAAGAATCATCTGGTCCTTGGCAGGTCTTAAAATTAGGTAAATACAACCGCAGCTGAACAATAAGACATGACATATTACACTGTGCCATTATTTATTTAACAAAAACTAGACCAAAATGGAGAAGCCATGGGTGACAGTAAGTAAACCTGCTTCCATAGGATTCAAGAGGGTAAGTAGCAGTCAGGTGCTGCTAATCAAATGTCTGATTAATTGATCATTTGCGTTGTGTTCACCTCTATAAAAATTCACTGGTCTGGAGTGTTCAGGTGTGTTTTAACACAATACCAAGGAGAAAAGACATCAACAATGATCTTAGAGAAGCAATTGTTGTTGCCATTAATCTAGGAAGGGTTACAAGGCCATTTCCAAACAATTTAAAGTGCATTATTCTACAGTGAGGAAGATTATTCACAAGTGGAAAACATTCAAGACAGTTGCCAATCTGTAGAGTGGACGTCCGAGCAAATTCAAACCAAAGACAATGCTCAGAGAAATCGCAAAACACCCAAGAACTACTGTACAACTTAGACTCTACAGGCCTCAGTTTACATGTTAAATGTTAAAGTACATGACAGAACAATTAGAAAAAGACAGGACAAGTATGGCATGTTTGGAAGGGTTGCCAGGAGAAAGCTTCTTCTCTCTAAAAAGAGCATGGCAGCACGGCTTAGGTTTGCAAAGTTGCATCTGAACAAACCTCAAGTCTTCTGGAACAATGTCCTTTGGACAGACAAGACCAAAGAGCGCCAAGTTAGGCAAAAACTAAACAGCATATCAGCACAAACACCTCATACCATCTGTGCATCGATGACGCTGATGGAGGGTTGAGGATTTTTGGCTTGTTTTGCAGCCACAGGACCTGGGCACCTTGCAGTCATTGAGTCGACCATGAACTCCTCTGTCTACCAAAGTATTCTAGAGTCAGTTGTGAGGCCATCTGTCCGACATCTAAAGCTTGGCCAAAATCGGGTCATGCAACAGGACAATGATCCCAAGAACACTAGCAAATCTACAACAGAATGGCTGAAAAAGAAAAATAATCCAGGTGTTGCACTGGCCCAGTCAAAGTCCAAACCTCAATTCAACAGAAATGTTGCGGCGGGACCTTAAGAGAGCTATGCAAACAAATGCCAGCAAACCTCAATGAAATGAAGCAACGTTGTAAAGTGCAGGCCAAAATTCCTCCAAAACGATGCGAGAGACTGATATTGTCCTACAGAAAACAATTCCTTAAACTTATTGCTGCTAAAAGTGGCTCTCAACACTGTGAAAAATGTTCTAAAGGGTCTAATATCTTGTTGTTTCACTCATATTTTATAAATGTATAGAAAATGTGATGAATGAAACAACAAGAAATTTATCAGCAATCATTCATAGGTTCACGAAAAGTATGCATTGTTGAAACAAGACTGTGAAAGATGGAATAAGAAAGAAGGTTGTTTCGGTTAGAGAATCATGCCCAATAAGACCAGGAATGTGTATTAAGAAACATAAACATGGTCAACTTTGATTGATAAATCAATTCCGTATTGACTTGAAAACTGTCCTGTATGGAGATTTTTATCTTCATATTCTTAAAAAAGCTCATTTCATTTATAACTCCTCAACCCTGTAGTTTTTTTATAACCTCTCCAACTTTATAGAAAAAGATATTTACAGTAGTTATGTCTATCATACTAACCGACACGACCTAGGGAGGCCTTTCTCAGGCATGTGAGTCATCACGAGCGTATGTGCTTGAGTCTGTGAGGGAAAGACAGCACGTCTTTTCTGAAAGAAGAGGGGAAAAGGTCATTGCGCAAGTACTTGTCCGCACTTCTTTGATCGCTCCGTGACTAGTTTGATTGACAGAAGACGCTGTCAGAGGCCTCTCTCTATATTGAACACAGCATTCCTTTAGCAGAGAGAAAGAGTCCCTCTGTCAAGGACCATTACTGTCCGTGAGACTACCTACATATTAGTTGAAGTAGGGTGTGCACATCGATGATGGATGCCCAGACAATTACAGCAGACTCCAGCCTTGTTCTTCAGACTTATTTAAGTAATAAAAGATGTCTGTTAGCCATTGGTTTATAGAGATGATAATCAAAGTCTAATTGGCTGGTGAAAAAGAGGTTTCATTACAGATGTCTCTTTAACAGGTTCATTTGTGCAATTAATTATACAATTTAAAAAACAATTCAATACAATTTTTATTAATCATGCCTTTGTCCCGTAGATCAATACTGGAACTTGTCTACAATCATGCAGATTAATTAAAGTTTGAAGCACGAGCACCAACCGATACTACAAGATACGTGTCAGCTCAGAATTAGTAAAAAGCTGCTTGAAGAAAGGGAAGACAAATCGATCGACAGACAGACAGACAGACAGATATATAGATAGAGACAGATGATGATAGATAGATAGATAGATAGATAGAGACAGAAGATAGATAGATAGATAGATAGATAGAGACAGATGATGATGATGATAGATAGATAGATAGATAGATAGATAGATAGATAGATAGATAGATAGATATAAACAGATGATGATAGATAGATAGATAGATAGATAGATAGATAGATAGATAGATAGATAGATATAGACAGAAGATAGATAGATAGATAGATAGATAGATAGATAGATAGATAGATATAAACATATGATGATAGATAGATAGATAGATAGATAGATAGATAGATAGATAGATATAGACAGAAGATAGATAGATAGATAGATAGATAGATAGATAGATAGATATAGACAGAAGATAGATAGATATAGACAGAAGATAGATAGATAGATAGATAGATAGATAGATATAGATAGATAGATAGATAGATAGATAGATAGATAGATAGATAGATATAGACAGAAGATAGATAGATAGATAGATAGATAGATAGATAGATAGATAGATATAAACATATGATGATAGATAGATAGATAGATAGATAGATAGATAGATAGATAGATAGATAGATAGATAGATAGATAGATAGATAGATAGATAGATAGATAGATAGACAGATAGATAGATAGATAGATAGATAGATAGATAGATAGATAGATAGATAGATATAGACAGAAGATAGATAGATAGATAGATAGATAGATAGATAGATAGATAGATAGATAGAGACAGAAGATAGATAGATATAGACAGAAGATAGATAGATAGATAGATAGATAGATAGATAGATAGATAGATAGATAGATAGATATAGACAGATGATGATAATGATGATGATCGATATATAGATAGATAGATAGATATAAACAGATGATGATAGATAGATAGATAGATATAGACAGAAGATAGATAGATAGATAGATAGATAGATAGATAGATATAGACAGATGATGATAGATATAGACAGATGATGATGATAGATAGATAGATAGATAGATAGATAGATAGATAGATAGATAGATAGATAGATAGATAGATAGAGACAGATGATGATAGATATAGACAGATGATGATAGATATAGACAGATGATTATAGATAGATAGATAGATAGATAGATATAGACAGAAGATAGATAGATAGATAGATAGATAGATAGACAGATATAGACAGAAGATAGATAGATAGATATAGACAGAAGATAGATAGATAGATAGATAGATATAGACAGAAGATAGATAGATAGATAGATAGATAGATAGATAGATAGATAGATAGATAGATAGATAGATAGACAGATATAGATAGATAGATAGATAGATAGATAGATAGATATAGACAGATGATGATAATGATGATGATCGATATATAGATAGATAGATAGATATAAACAGATGATGATAGATAGATAGATAGATATAGACAGAAGATAGATAGATAGATAGATAGATAGATAGATAGATAGATAGATAGATAGATAGATAGATAGATAGATAGAGACAGATGATGATAGATATAGACAGATGATGATAGATAGATAGATAGATAGATAGATAGATAGATAGATAGATAGATAGATGATGATAGATATAGACAGATGATGATAGATATAGACAGATGATTATAGATAGATAGATAGATAGATAGATAGATAGATAGATA